>NNCF01126736.1:404874-522470 GCA_002313205.1 Laupala kohalensis | reverse complement strand
AATATAATTCCCTTTTAAAATATACTCTTACCATGTAATTTATCAATAATTATTGATAGATAACTACCTTCCAAAATACTTAACATGGTTGACTCAATAATATTTGTTTAAAAACAGTCAATATTAAGTAGTAATATAAATTTTTAATTTACGCTTTAAATAAGGCCAACTGTAGGACAATCTTTCATCTATGTTAAAAAATTGTTAATATCATATAATTTTGATAATTAAAAACCGAACACAATGCAAATTCTGAATAAAACCTACACCATGACTTCACAAAAATAGTACGACATGGAACACAAATTGAGGAACAAATGTTCCAAGTAATTGAAAAGTAAAGCTTTAAAATATAGTTGTGAAAATACGAATTTATCTCTTCTTAACTAAAACCACACCAAAATTTTTGATAATTACATAACAAAAATCTCAAAGGACAAATAGAAGAATACACGAAGTAAAAAAAAGACACGAAAATAATATTGCTTCATAAAATTCTGAGAGGAAGTGGGCAATTTATACTTGTCACCAGCATTGTCAATTTGTATTTGGTGTCGCAAAGTTGCTGAATACTCGTAATAACATTTTATCAGTGATGATGTCAAGAATGTATCATTTTAGTGAAATTACACTATAATTAAATTATTGCGGATTACCTTTGTTTCTTTGTACAGACAAAGACTGTCAACACACGACGGGGTGGCTCAATATTCTTCATGATTTAATTTGAAAAAAAAATATATATATAAGTATTTCATTATTTTGATTATATAATTTTTCCAGTAAATAATGTCAATCATTCATCATTATTTTCTGTAAATGTAAATTAGCCCTCCAAGAGGGAGAACTTGAAATAAGAACACTAAAAGGGGCGCGAAAAGTTTTCTTAAAGAACTGAGGAAGTAGGAACTGAGCAAATACTCAGCGATACTACAACTCAGTGTTGTAATAATTAATATGAACATTGATAATATTAATAATCATTCTGCAGAAATTCAAGGAAATGAAATTAAAGAAAAGCACCTTAAAAGATATCAGCCGCCGTCTTCCGCGCTTCTCTCAATATACGCATCTCTTAACACTTGTGACCTCAGCAAGCGAAAGGTTCGCGAAGGAAGAAGCGGAGGTTTCGTCTCCGCTCCGCTCCGCATCCCCTATACGTGTCTTTGCCTATAAGATAACACGTGCTGTCTCCCCGGCGGTCCGCAGAAATGAGCGGAGATCTCCGCTGCAAGCAGCGAGCGAAAAATCGCTCCGCGCCCGCTCGATGTGTCTTTGTCCATAACATAACACAGGTCGGCGGAAAAATCGCTCCGCTCCGCTCCGCAAACGAAGATGTGTCTAGCTCTACGCCAGAAGTAATGACGGACTGAAGGAAAAGCAACTATTCGCACAAAACTAGAGTCAATATGGTATAAGAAAGCTATAGGAATGATGTTGGACCGGTATCAAAAGGTCATATTTCTGTCATATATCTATGATGAAATGTACGACCGAGTAATGCACAAGCTTTGAGCATACTTCAACTATGATCATATATCCATGACATAGGTTCTCGCTGAGAGAACCTTTGATCATATCTTTGATCATAGATCTATGACATGGAAATATGACCGTGTAATACCGGTCTCAGACATGAAAGAGACAGTAAGAACTGGTAAGGTGTGTTGGGGGATTGGACTGGTATGGAAGTATAGGCGACTGCGAAGATGAAGTAGGAAAGTCTGAAGAGATGTGAGTTGAGATAACCTGAGACGACATCATATAAAACAAAAATTCGTCATAGGAAAAGGATTGTGACTGAAGACGACGTGCCATGAAAAAGAGATTACGTTGTGAGAAGAGAGGGGTATCAGGTATGGTGACAGGTATGTGCGTCGTAGGAAAAGCAAAAGCTCAAAATAATGATCTTGAAAATACTTCAAGCAAATAACCATCAATATCAAATAATAAATATGGGATCTTAATTTTCTCTACTTTTACTAACATTCAGTGTTAAGGTATACCGTGAGGGTCTATTTCTTACAAAAGCAAAAAATATAAATTGTTAAGCAAATTGGACATTGAAAAAATATGTAATGAACCTGATTTGAAATAAGAAAGCCAAACAAGAGAAAGAAAGATATATTGGATGAGGTTGTATGGCACAATCAATCTGTCTTTCAGCAAATAAATACAAAACCTCATACACTAGCGGTTTATAAAATATAACATGAATGCCTAAATAGACAGATTTGAAATATAATTGCTTCCGGGGATTGCGTATTTGTTTAACGAGTAAAAAGCATTTGTTGTAACAAAATTTTAGTCATTTGAGGCTCAAGTACTACGATAAAATTACATTCATTGACACAGTTATACAAAATGAGACAATAAAAGAGGCAGTTGTTCCGCGTTGAAAATCTAACTTGCTAATAAGTAAAAATTTCAAATAATTATAAGATGATGAATTATTCGATAAAATATTATAACAAATTACTATGAAACATTATTAAGTAGTTGGGAAGTTACTAATTAATGCTTATGCACCCCGCCATTCTTACAATAAGAAAGCAAAAAGTAAATTACATATTTTTAGTCTTACTATACTTTTTTCATTCAATTCATCGATATTTTTAGAGAAAACATAATCGTTGAAACCTGTTTTTAAAAAATCCTTAAAATCGTTGTTGACCTTGAGTATTTACGGAGGATACATTAGACGAATAGATGAGTCTTTAGGACGCAAGTACTTACTGCGAAAGAAATTCGTATATCCGCATAATAGTTCTCATAACTAAAAAATACAACCATCTATGTTTTCAAAGAAAAATATTTCTCTTGTTTAAGATTTGTCATGGACTTTGCAGTTATGTTTTCGATTAACGTTATCCGTTTTATTTGCATGATAAATGAATGTTTAATTTACTCATTTGCATTCCACTAATAATTAGAGTTAATTGTAAGACAATATTCTGACTCTAAACCTACATCCAGGACATTCCTATTTCACGGATATAATTATAAAATATCGCATATACTGCTCGTAATTTTCACAGAGCGCTTTTATGCTCGGAAGAACACATTCATGTAGATAATTTAAATAGGACAGAATTGATTTAAACAGTTCGATACTTTTTAGGCACAGAGGAAAGACGCGACGTCATAGTAATCAAAGTAGAGCACAGAGGATGTGGAGAAACGAGGCTCGGGGGACTTAGGGACCCGGTGTTTGTACATGAAACTACAAGCTCTTCAGGACACGCCGCCGCTCTGGTTCTATTGGGATGCGCCATTGTCGAAGAAGAGAGTCCGGATAGGCTTCAATTACGACTGCGAATGCTAACAGGGCATGAGGGGGAGGACAGTGCGAGATGGAAGGGTATTGCCTCCCGTCGGGAGGCTGCGGAACTATCCATCCCCTCCAAGCACTCACCCCCACCCCTCTCACCAACCCTCGCTGGAGGACCACCGTCCACCGCCGCTGCGTTCCCTCCTTTGGGTTTTTATGAGTCGCGGGCGATGGCTTGCAGTGGAGTGGGTGGGAGAGGGTGGTAGCAAGGCTTTCGGGGCCAGCTGGCGCTACTTAGTCTTCCCCGCCATATATAACAAAACTTTCGTGGGGTCTTTGTGAAACATGGCGTAGGACGAACGCAATCGCCTTCTTTTCGACAATGGACTGAAAACTGGCCGCAGACCTCGTTTTATGGGTTCGACCATCTGGCGCCCAATACGACCTATTTTCACACCTGCTGCTGACGCCATTCTCTACGCAAGAAATCGCAGCACCTTTAATTAACGCTAGTTGAACTTCTCTTTTCTTCCGCTCTGTCCCAGTAATATTGTGTCTCGGTAATTGAGTCGTCTGGACCAACCCATTTTGTTTACTTGCACAAATACCATTCAGTTAAATAAACCTCCTGAAAAGTTGTCGGGAAACCATTACGTGTCCATTATGGAAAGAATGAGTTCTGTAGAAGTTTTAATCACTCCGTAGACCATGCCATAAACAGAGGAATTGGCTCGTTTCCGATTGAAGCGACTGTCGATTCATCAACTTACAAATTCAAAGTAAACTTTATCACACCATTGTTATAATAGAATAAATAAAATATATTTTTCAGTGCGAGCTCATTATAGTTTATTCATACTTACAATTGTTTATGTCTAATCTGTTCTCAATCTTTGTATCTGCATGTTATCTTCCGACCTTCATTTTTCTCCGGCGTTCTTTCACATACTTTATCAGAATCGATAAAGTCCCTCGTTCGGCTTGGAGGGTCATGTAAATGATTTTTATTCACATGATCATATACAGTTATAGAATGCTTTTCTGACAATAAACTTATTATTTTTAGAAAATTGACGACTCCAAGAATCTCTCAGACAAACATTGAAAAAGCGCAAAATTATCAAGGAGATGAAACCTCAAAAAAGGTACAGATATCGGGTTAAACAGAAAGCTCCAAGAAAACAGGGTTTGAATTTTATGATTACGTAAAATAGTGGCTAAAATGAAAGAAATATTCTCTGTTCGCATTCAAATACTTCAGAGGGGATAGACGAGATGGTAAAACAAGAGATATAATGTAAGTTACTGGATACGAAATTTTTAAGAACATATTCTCGATAATGCTATGAATTATCCAATTTGAATTTAAACAAATTTAACAACATCGGACGTATTTGGGGAATGTAACGTATGAAAAACAAACACTAGCTTGCAAAACAAACCATTGTGCGCACAAACAATTCTTATCACAGCCGCTCACCGATATTGCATAACAATGTACGAGTTCAAGTTAAATCTTAAATAAGTTGGACTAAAATTTGTAAAATGTTAAGTCCTAGTATTCTCTATCTCCTCAAACTCGAGCTTTATTATTTAAAGAATGATTAATCAGATAAACATACTGGCCAATATCACTAGATGAATTGGATAGTTAGTTTTCCTAACAAGGTATTTATTGTGGAATTGGTAGAAAGAAGAATATAAACTTCTTACTGCTTTGTTGGAAGTAATATATTTATTTTTGTTATAATCAACTTGTTCAAATTTTAAAGTCCCAAGTTCCCAACATCAATAATGTAAATGCACATTATTTTATTCCGAGGGTCAATGCCACGACCAGTCAAGGTGCCAATATTTTAGCACCTCCCCGCAGTCTTCTCCAGGGTACCTCCACGTTTAAGCACAATAATCAATATGGAGCAGAAATTGAGTCAAAATTATACTCGTCGCATTTCTCAGTAAAATTGCTAGACGAGGATCAGAACAGAGAAAAAAATTCTAAGTTCATTAAATACGAAAAGCGGCTTTAAGTATGGTTTAATATTTTTATTAAACTTACACTTGATATATTTTCGTTCAAAATAAAAATAAAATATTATATAAATTTGACAGAAAGTTTTCTCTTTTAAGAAAATGTACGTGTGACGTAAAAACATTGTGGGTTCTTATTGTTTGCAGAATACGTAATAGTTTCATAGTTCTACAATATTTATGCTTTCCTGCTGAGACAGAGATTCCTGAGAATCGATAGGTAATTACGGAACACCGTACCGTTAAGAAATAATGAAAAGATTCCCAAACCACTAGCATTTATAAGCAAGTTGAGACCTGAAAGCATTCAGCGTTACTTTCAGACCAACTTACTTGAATATTTCATAAATTTCACTTTGCAAAGTTGTGATAAATAAAATAAGGTTGAGTGGCCCGAAAGTTATGAAGAATGGTGTGCCCAACGCGTATTTTTGTTCAACCACCCGAATAAAAATATATCGAAAACGCGAAAAAAAAATACAAATCATGCCGCAAAAAAGACTGAAAGACTTTCTCGAGTGCGATCAATAGGCATCTAAAATTCTCATTAAACAACTGAACCAACGCCTCCATGTACAAAAAAGAGCAAAGAGATGGCTGACATTAATTATTGAAAAAAGAACTAGATAGTAGTAGGTAAGCGAAGAAACATCCATCAACTAAACAAACCATTCTTTAAATATGTAGCTCCTTTCAGACATAATGAAAACATCTCATAATACTTTTAAAAACTATTAAAACTAATAATAATAGTGATAACTTTCGGTCAAGTGAAAATGGCGACCAGTCGGGACTCGAACCCGGGTATCTCCTGTATGGAGATGTGTCTCTGGTCTGCCGGGATTGAGGTCTGGGTGGAAATGGTGTACCGTTGTGGAAGGCGAACCGGTGGTGTAGCGGTTAACACCCTTGCGATCAAAGAGACCCGGGTTCGAGTCCCGGCTGGTCGCCATTTTCACTTGACCGAATGTTATCACATATATTCTCCATGTGTAGGGAACACGGAAGAAATATGTAAATAATAATAATAATACTAACGGTACACTGAAATGATGATCTAAATTTCTCTCCCCCAAATGAAATGAACATGCACAAAAGGAAAAGGAACTTGACAAAAATTTTGAATTTCGTAATTACTCATCAAACTTAATGTTTTCCAAATTGAAAGACAGAAGAACATGATTAATAGGTATAAATGGCACAACTATTTTAAATAAAATCTTGAATTAGCAGCTGATTTTATAGCAGTAATATATCCCGGATTTCTCTTACTTATAAGATCCCCCACAAACTGAAGGTATTTGAGATTTTATTTTGATAAGTTTGATAGCTCATTTTTCAGGAAGCAGTAAGGACGCAGAACATGAAGCGCTAACTCGATCATTAACTAGGATTTACGAGGAAGTGGTCGTTCTCGAGTTCAATTCCGAGAAGAATTCAAAATACGAGCTCGTAGAAAAGAGACTCTCAATCCTAACGAAATGTCGGAAGAATTCGTTTCTACTCACTGCATTCACTATACTCCGCATCATGCAATATCATGAGTTGACGAACAGATGTCAGTTTTTAATTGGGACATTACTTTAATATAAATTAGAGGAAAACTTCAGAAAGAAAAAATTTAAAATAGTTATCCTCAATCTTTTTTGTCTCGATTAAAATAAACGATTTTCAGTAACTCCATACTGCGGTTGTGTTGAGTGAATAATATTCCACCCATACTGTAATGGATATTTGAGTAGTAAATAAATATATTATTTACCATAATTTGTCAATACTCTCTACTGAATGAAATACGATTCAATCAAATGTTACCTGTGCCAATTCTGTTGCAAATACCTCCCTTATTGTTCAGTCTTTACTTTTCATTTCACCAGGATCCCCCTCGCTAAAATTATAGTGCTTCTCAACTCATGAACGGGCAATAAGAATTTCAACGGCTCTTCCGCCAATTCTCCTTATAGGAAGAAACAACATTGGAAGTAAAATGCTTAGTATATATTTCTCTTCAATACTGAACCATTGAATTCCCTTTAACTTAGTATTATGAGGCAACTTAACATTAAAACTTAGACAATAAAACAAGGTCAGAAAATTACGAGCAGTTACAGGGCGCATGAAGAATGAGTGTCGCCTCGGGTAAGTCCATAAAAATTATAGGAATGACCTGTAAATGAATGAGATAAAACAGAAGGCAAAGATCAAACAATATTTGGAACTGAAAAATGTATTCACATGATGATATACGAATGAAAGATAAGACAACGCCTGTTATGATACAACCATAAAATAGTCACATTGGTGACAATGTAGTTTGAAAATCAACGTGTTTATAAGATTTGGATTTCTTATTTTCAATGGAATATATACCTCTAAATATAATAACGAAACAATCTTTGAACAACATGATATAGTTGTCATCTAGTCAACACTCAAATTCAATACTAATCACCTAAATGCGTGTACAGATTGTCCTAGTGTTTCCAAAATATAAATAAAAAATAGTGCACTCAAACCTTAAAGAATACAAAGTATAGATAGTAGTAGAGAATCGATTCATGGAACTAAATCCGTAACCAGCAAGAACTATTAAATCTTATTACAATTTTGAAAAATGTAACACAGTTTAACCTATCTTTAAGTATTTACCAATATTTTATCTTGATATTCTCTCAATTTGTCTATCTATTCTAAATTGAGAAGTCAGTGAGAATTAAGAAATTCCATGCCAATATTTTGAATTATTTTTAGGCCTATCTGTATGTAACAGATCGACACAGATCTCTTAAAATACGAAAGACCGTTACATGAAGTTCGTAAGGTTATTAAGGAACATGAGAAAATATAAGAAACACTATGAGAATGAGAAAATTTGCAACACTGCGACTGAATCATGGAAAAAAAAGAAAATCTCATATGATTATAGTGGAAACAGACACTGAACTTTAAATATTGTGAAAATAACACTACATCGGCGGGGAAACGTGGTTCAACAGAACTGGGATAAACATTCAGAAGAACAAAGTCAATATTTCTGTCATCGAAAAAAAAATTCATTTACATTAACACATAAAACTTTTAAATCTAATATCCTCATATACGCACTCTTAAACATAAATTATATTTATTCATTTCATATGAATAGGTGTTATAGGTATTCATACATAAATATTAATTAAAGAAAGGAGTAAGTTAACATTTTTGATCGTTCAAATGGTTAGAATGAATAAAAAAGATCTTACGTAAGTAGTAAATCTTGATCATAAAATTTCATAGATTTCAATAACGTTTTCATTAAGGCAAAATAGGTAATTTATACGACTCTTTACATAAAAATATACAATCTGAATATACTTCATATTTCCGAATTCAAAACGTGAAAATAAAAAATTCTTCAGCATCGGCAAAATTCAAGGCGTCTCTGTATTTCCTCAATGGAACCGATCGAAGACCACTGCCTGCGTAACAGTGGTGGAACGGGAAGTGGCTCATTAATGAAGAATACGTATTCCCATTTAGCAGGCTTCTTTGTACATACTTAAGAATACTACATCCGCAATTATGTGATCACGAGTAAAACTGTTTAACCATCAATTTGATTTTGCAGGAAGGAACAAGGTACATTTCCACTGACATTCAAAAAAATTGGTATAAATGGTCGAAACCGACATCTGAGTTACTCTGAGTAGCGAACAGTACAAGACTTTACACTATTATTTAATACGTAATATTCACCAGCAATATTAAAATTATTATAATACTTTGAATCAAAACTATCGCAACTACTTCTACCTTTCTTATTCTAAAGAACACCATTTTTAAAAAGAAAGAAATTCTGTCTCCCTACATGGAAGTGAAACCATCCAGTATCCTTTGCGCACACCGAAAATTCTCTCCAATTATTCTTACCAAGCGCTCTCGTGCTGCGGAAACATTCCCGGGTTACTAGTGCATTTATACTAATGACGAGTGACATTTGCGGACATGCGTGCATATTAATTCTCTCTTAATAAGGGAGTCCAGAGCAAATTGGCCACTTCGTCACGTAAAAACAATTTTAAGTTTAAAAAAACGTATGTATGCTATTGATCAAAGTAGATGGCTGTGTATGCGAGTAATGAAGGAAAAGTATTCCTTCTCGTATATCTGCCATAATACAATATTCTTTAGGGAGAACTATTGCTGAATGAGCTTAGAGGCAAGCAATCAGAGGAAACCGAGATCAAAAACGAACCAACAAATGTTACATGTTACTCGATAACTACCCTTTCATTTTTTTCATCTGTTTTATGAGAGATAAGTTCGTTTGTGAGAAAAATTACTTCTATAAAAACATTAAAATATATTCCACATTCCATATATCAAATTTATGTGAGATATATAAACAAGAAATTTCATTGTTAAGTAATATGTAAATGCCTATCTGTAACACAATTCGTTGTAAATACAAATGAATATAAATAAAATTTCCATACGGATATAATTAAGAGTAAATGACACATTATTTGGATTATTAACTTTCCATCCCCTGTTTAATCTGCGTTTCAACAATTGATGTAATAAGATTGCATATGTAAAAAACATTCAACATAACATGAAATTATGCAAATTTGAGCAAATATAAAACCAAATAACGAAAAAATACAGACACATTGTGAGATTGTCATTTATATACACCGGTTATAAACATAGAAAATACTACAACGTTGAACGATATTAAACACAAATTCAATGAAAACAATAATTCAAACAATCCACTTTTTAAATGCACTGGTAAAAAATGATATTTTTTTATCGTCGAGTAAATTAATCCCTGAAAACCAATTTCCAACATGTAACATAAAACATGTAAAATTACATTTTTAATTATTTCCGGGTAATGATTCTATGTTAGCAACCGTAATAGGGAAAGAATCCCTTCACACATACAATACTAAATAATGGCTCTCACAACTTTACCGTCGCGCCATGCATCCGAAAAGCACAGTCAGAACTTAGCAAAGTCTTCCCGTAGAAGACATCTGTGACGGCGACGAAGGGAATAAGTCCGGGACAGTGGAGGGAGGTTGGGTTTGTCAAGGGTGTGGGGACGGTGGAAGACGGTGGGGACGGAGACCCGGTTCACGTAGTGCCGGAGGCCCAAAATGGCTGTCCCCATGCGGCGCCTCGTCCGCAACCCTCTCATCACGGACGACCCACCTCTTTTCCTTTCCCCAACACAGCTCTTCTTCTCGCGATTCCTGCAAAACCCCTTCCGTTCCGGCCCCGCGCCTTACGAGGTCACCGCTGCCGGCTGCTGGCCTGACCGTCCTCGTCGCTTACGAAACTCGCGCGCGCGCTCGTTCGTGGGTCCGTTCGTTCATCTGCCCGTCTGTCCGTCCGCGCTACGGCTTCCCGTTGCGGAAACTTGGCGGGAGTTTTCGAGCGCTATAATGAAGTTTCCGGTCACTGTTTTAATTAAGAGAGTCACATTTCCCATTGCGCCCAAGAAGTTTCCGTCGGATGCCCCCACTCGCTCCCCTCCGCGACGAACGCGCGTTCTAGCCGAGAAGATAAGAAAATTAACGCCGTTGCACTTTTCCCAGAAGGTTGCCCATTTACTGACCAACTGGAAGAAGTATCCGGTTATGAAGTAAGAGCAATGAGACTAAAATAATCCTGTTTCGTGTAAAGCAAAGCGTGAGATCTGGATGGCAAATAAAGTACGCGTAAATGATTAAAGCGAAAATAAAGACAGCATCAATTAAAATATGTATTTGATTTTTGATACATCCAATTAATCACGATCATATGTAAAGCATCACATGTCAAGAGACACTGAATATAAAAACGGTAAAACTTGTCGTTTAATTTTTTAACCCGATCATACATTTCCAATGACACGAGACCGATATTGTAGCCATAGTTACGAGCACCAGTCACAACTTTTTTTTG
The DNA here is from genome assembly GCA_002313205.1 of Laupala kohalensis. Taxonomy (NCBI): domain Eukaryota; kingdom Metazoa; phylum Arthropoda; class Insecta; order Orthoptera; family Trigonidiidae; genus Laupala; species Laupala kohalensis. Next base: position 511,234 of record NNCF01126736.1, on the reverse strand, counting down.
GAAAACCGACATGTGAACGAGAAACAACAAAAAACATTCGATAGCACCCCGTTCCAGCAACCGCAGAGTTTTCCCGAGCGCATCGACTCGCGTGAGGGCACTGTCGAACGCATGGGGCATGAGTGCGCGAGCACGGGCGGGGAATCACAGAGCAGGGAGAGGCGGGGACCAAACCAGGTCAAAGGGCGCCACGTGAGCTAGGGCTCTGGCAGCGTGTCCTAATGGCCCGCGCGACGCCCGACCAAGGACACCATTTGGAATTGGATGGAAACGGGGATCCAAGCGAGAGAGTCATCAATGTCGCGGAGGGGGGACACCGGCGTGCGGACGCACGGGTGCGAGCACGCTCCAGAAATTCGCACAAGTTCTTTCGACCTAGGTCGCTATTCTCCGGAGTATCCATGCTCTTCTGCCATGATATTCTTTCCAATGTCTGGAATTCCAAATAAGAACTTCTAAACACAAAGTAAATGAAATGATTTGTTTCGGAAACGAATAACTCCGCACGTCATCACATCTCTCTTCATTTAGAAAAAAATCACCACAACAGGGAAAACAAAGGATTTTTTCTTCCTCGATTTTCTTCGTTGAGGAACTTTCGGAAACCACGACCCGACATTTTTTTCTCGCCACGCGTGTTCTTTCCGAAACACGCGATTCAATAGTCCCACGCAAGTGTTGGTCTTCTAATGATCTCCGGCAGTCGGAACGATGCTGGGGAGAAAGAAACGGAAGCGAGTGAAGGGCTGTGAAAAAAAAGAGCGGAAAAGAAGAGGGTCGAAAAAAAAAAGAAAGGTGAAACCAGAAACCCTTTCCCTCACTCTCGGCGAGACGCGAAACCGCTCGAAACTTACTTGAGCTGTTCGAGATCTGTCGTGAGGCAATCCAAGAAGAAGAAGACACGTGCTCGCCACGAGCCCCAAGGCTTCGTGAAGACCAGCGACGACGACGGCAGCTGCGTGATGTGGCGCGTGCGCCGATGGGGCCGTCAGCGCGTGAGAGCACGCTAGCTCGGAGACGCGCAGAGCGAGCGCTCGCAAACACGCAAAGAGCCACCGCGGCGTCGGGCGCGCGGACGCAGACTAACGGCGCGACGCGGCTCGCCGTCAGCCGCCGACCGCGCTCTCGTCCCTCCCTCCCTGCCACCCCGACGCGACGACTACTCGGCGCGCGCGCGCGCGCTCCGCCACCCCCACCCCCTTCCCCACTACGCCGCACGCCGCGCCCTTCGACCTCTCCCCCGCCACTGCCCTCTCCCACCCCGCGACTCAGCCCGAGGTCGGCCGAGTGCTGCAAATCCCCTGCGCCCGCTTTATATCGTGCGCTCGGGGGTGAAGAGCTCCTAGTCGGAGCCCGAGACGACTGGCGCGGCGGCGTGCTCCTAAAGAAAAGAGGAAGGCACCACCCGCTTGTTAATTAGTGTTATTAGCGAGATTTATTACGGACGAGACTTTCGACTAAAATACTACTATTGAATTTGTAGAAACGCAAGGTGCGGTCTGCGAGTCCCGTGATGACGTCGAACGTGGACCATTGCGCGCACGTGGCGCAAGTCTACGCTTCGACTCAACGCGTGCGGTTGACTGTCAATTTCTGAATTGCTTTGTCTTCAGTAACGCGCGCACGGCTCGTCCTCGCTAAGCATTTTCCAGCGTGCGGAATTTCCGCGAATTACGTTCGTTATGGCAGACAAGCTCGTCTACCCAAACTTATCTACGAAGAAGAAAAAGCAGGACCCGCGAAAGTTGGGCGTCGTGTTTTATCTTCTCGTGCGTTTTGTCGAGGTAGTTGTGACTTGAAATTCCTTCGTTTTCAAAGAGCTCCGTCTGTAGCGCAGGTTTCGAAGAAGGAATGACTTTGGAAGGAGCCGCTCTGTCAATGTTGCAGAGCTACAGAAATTCGATTTCTCGCCGCGGTAAAAGTCTTACAAGGCTATAGATTTTTCACTATCTGCGTGGAAGTCGGAAAGTGTTCTTGGTATTGGGGGCATGACCATGAGTGTTTGGGTGATTGCGTTCTCACAAAGTATTAACAACAAATTTTCATCGATCGTTTGCAATTTTATTTTTACTTTGCTTTTGAATTATTAACAAGATAAAGAATTATTACTTCAGAAATTTAAAACTTCGTAGAAATTCATTGTTGGTTTTTGGAGGTTACAGGAACGCAGGTCCCGAAATCATGCACTGAAAATCATAAATTTACCAACATTATATTAAGATTTATTAAAATACAAAACTTCTAAAAAGCATTCTAATAGAACGTTTGTAACATATTTTGGTAAAATTCCGCTGATGTTTTCAATTCATCGTTCATAATACACATTTGGTAAATTTCAGGTGAAAAGTTGAGTATTAGGAAAATTTAAGGTCAGTTAAAATATTCACAACCCTTAAAAAAGCTGAGAAAAATACTTTCATGTAACAACATTCGAAATAATAAAAGTTAATAGAATCAATTTTCTGTAGTCTAGTGTAAAGCAAATATTTGATGAAAAGGAATAACTTGTTAAAATTCGATGAACGATCATTTTGGTCTTTATTGTTTAATTTGATGGTTTTAACCTAATAATTATGAATTGTGTAACCGGTCTTTACCACCACCTTTATTATCACAGTGAAAGCATCTTCATCTTTACGGGTCAGTATTAAAATGAGGCACAATTCAGAAAATTCTATTAAAATTACCGTCTATTATATAATCTCATTAATAAGATAATTATAGACTTACATAGTATCCGTCTATTAAAGATCACAACTCTTTAATTATTTCATTAATTACAGTTCAGGAAATACGAAAGAAAAATAAAACAAAAACATAAACAAAATTAATTCAATAGCTACTGTATATCACCTAATGCCCCACCCATAATTATATCACCCATAAGATAGCAGAACATACTTTTGCTATTTAAATTGATAAAAAAAACATTATTTGAATCTAACAGATGAGATAGAAGAAAGTAGTTAAACAATAATTAGATATTATTACAGGATCATTATTAATTTCAACTTAACTGCGCGACGTTCAGTGGAACCAGCGTGGCTCAGTGGAGTTCGATCCCCGGTAAGGTGGAGATTTTTCATGATGTATGATCATGATGAATGACAAACGGGTCTATCCTGGGGTCAAACCGTCCGGAGTGTGATGCTGACCACATCTACTCCTCCTACACTTAGCCAACGTCGGCGACGGGACATCAGAACATTTTAGTGTCAAACGCTATAAGAGTGGACAATTATTGTGATCGCGTTAGATCGTCTGTTGGATACACTTCAAGATCACTTCACTGTTGGAAGAATTATCGATTTTGTAGGCGTAAGCAAGGAGACAAGCAATTAATGTATTCAACAATAATCTCATCTGAAATAATTTTAATACGCTCAATGCTATTTTCTTCTTCAAGAATATGTGTATTGTCGTTTCCACACGGGTACTCCTTCCATCGTCGGGTGAAACTCGGAAGAGGGAAAAATCCTCGCCAAATATAGGAGATTTAAAATATCTTCCAAGTCCCAGCGACATTCTGGGGACTTCAGAACGGCATAAAATATTCAAATTATGAATTGAATTTTTTCCTATGAGAGTTGGAAAATAATATTACGAGAATGCATTTTTTTATATGCGATGAAATTATTATTCATTACTACGTTTGCACAACACTTTAAAGTTGAAGGTTGGCTGTCGGGGGCAGTTGACGAGGAAACAAAATCGGTCTTTGGTATTAGTTTTGGGAAAGTACACGACGGTCTTAGTGATAATATTGATTGTGTGAATTAAAAATTGACATTATCGTCATTGAAAACTAATTTTCAAATGTACGATGGGCCTCAGTTTTTACATATTAAGGGGGTGGGATGAAATTGCCCCTCAATTTGAAAATGACTATTTTATTCCCTTTGAAAACACACTATTTTTCACCCTTGTAATTGCATCTTGACGAAAATGTTATTATACTTTACACCAGTTAATCCTTCACATTTTGGATACTCATATTAGCAAATAGAATACCTATTTATAAAATATACATTATTTTTTATTTTACTGTTAAAGTGTCGAATTTATTGTTTCACCACAATATTTGTCTGTATTTTCTTTGTATTCCTGTATGCAACATCCCTTTGTTACGGAATAATCTAAAAACAATTCCAAAATTTCCTGGACGTGTAAATAAATAAGTATTTCCTAAAATAATCAAAATTGTTGTTTGATTAAATAGATTATAAGTTTTTTAAATGCATAATCAAAATCGTCAAAATCCCTTCATTGCCTAATATTGCCTGCTAACTTTGTTTCTTTCAACTCCATTATTGCCAGCTATCCTCTCTTCTTCGTAATAACTTTCTCCGCACCTCTTGCTCCGACGCCAGAGTCAAAGTAAAATCCGATATCATTCCATGCCGAGAAACACTTGGTAATAACGCACGAGTCTGATGAACTCCAGTGACGAGTCTATCTGCACGAAACATCGCTCTAAAGGCGACTGCCTTGGAAGGAGGAATATTTGGAAGAAAAGAGACCTTAAAGCCAAGATGGGCAGCGGGCGGTAGGCGCCCTCTCTGTTCTGACCTTTATCGCAAAGAGCAAGGGTTTGACGACTGCCTGGGGCCGGAAACGCAGTGACCGGCGCTTGTGGCCATGGCGGTGAGTTAACGGGGGACGTGTAAAGAAGACAATCTGCGGGTGAATAAAATTGGTTTTAATGCTCGTTGTACTTGGGAATGATGGATGTTATCCTTCTTTGCGTAGTTGCGCTTAACGAGGACGTCCAGGAATGAAGAATTTGGGAAGTATGAAGGGAAATTCAGGAGAAAAAGGAGTAACGGTTGTCTGTTACAAAATTTTATCGCTTAATTTCGCAGAGAAGGGCCAGATTATCCTCTGAGTTTTCTCCCATTTTAGCTAAAGTTTCTTTGAGATATTTATTTTTTACTTATTTTTATTAAACTTATTAACTTCTAACGTAATGATCATCCCAAAAATATTTTTAAAATGGATTTCACTATCAACTATTCCACCTTATAAATATTCAGTCGAGCATCTTTTTTTCATAATACTTCAACTTTATCATACTTTTAATAGCTTAACTTGTTCACCCAAAGAACGTTTGATCGTTCCAGTTCATTGTAACTATTGTCTGCTCAAAAGAGAGAACATTTTTTTTCTTTTAAAAGTGGGTCTTATGTAATAATATCTTCTTGCAAAGTGCTGATAAGTATTTCCCCAGTTTAAATGCGTCTCCGTGATTTTGAGGAAACGTCGTCAACGCATATCATACACAAGAAGAACCCAGAGTGCTGCTACGCATATAATAAGAAATATGATATAAAACTTTCTTGAGACGACCGAGACGTAAGAAAGCTTCCTTTTCTTCAACAGTCAACGAACCACCTACTTGCAGCCAAGCGCACCGCCTCATGCGCCTATGCCGCCAGCTCCAAATGAAAGCAGACCTTCGTCGACCCTCTGATTATAAGGCAAGCGCTTATCTGCAGCATTACGTTCCTCATCTTCTAACCCGGCCGTGTGCAGTGAGCGTACAAAATGTATGGCACAACTTTCACCGCCTTTATGCACCACCAGTCAAATGCTCGTAACTCAAACTCACTCAAGCTTTAAAAGTCTTTTAAAGATGGTTTTTACGGTAACATTTTCAAGTACCCACTTGGCGCCGCACCTCCACATCTGCACTGTTGGTGGCGAGGGGAGGGGTGTGCAAGCAGGGAAATACAAAAAACGTCTGACGTTAATCATAAGCCGCGACGTTTGAGGAAAACGCGGAGAAGTATTTTGTCTCGGAGTTTGAGCGCACTACTCCAACTTGGCGAGTAAAATTTTCCAATTTCAAGTCCTTGGGTCTCTTGCAAAAGAAAATCGTTACGAAACCCAGTGGTCCGCGTGGTGCTTCAGCGTGGGTGAGTAAAGCGAGGACGTAAGTCTTGTTTCCACTGNCCTTGGATTTGGACTGCAAGAGAGATGTGTATAAGAGACAGATCTCAACCTTGGTGGAACTCCAACTGTGAGACGCCATTTGTCCATTACTGTCGTGCAAGTTGAGACTATCTCCCAGTTCGCTTCTGTGTGCGCGCGTTCAGCATCTACTCGTTGCACCTGAGTTAGACTGGGAGTTGACTTTCCTTTCAACCTTATCAACACAGGATGTGATTCATCAAGGAGCGAGTTATTCTTTCAGATGGTTCAGGGTTGAGTCCTCACAATGGATTTCGAAAACGTTGTTCACATATAACTAGATACAATCTATATTCTCGTATGTTTTTTCTACTGAAATGTGTGCAGCCAATATTGATTTATTGGGTTTCACACATTCTAGTAAGGATCTTATACATCGATGAAAGTATTTACACCAATAGAACACTTTCCATTTTCGCTGCACGATTGTTGGATCATTTCTGGAAATGTGATCATTTCTATAAAGCATTATCAATCAGGAAGCGCTTCGAAAACACATTTTTCTTTTTAATACTACATGCACTAAATATGATGGATAGTCAATTGAAATTCACTACTCAAGTTTGTGTTTTCAGTAAAAAAACATAAAAGTTTATTATTATTTATTACTTTCTTTCCCGTTATAAAACGTTTTAGACCAATTCGTGTAAACCTACAAGAAATAAAAAATGGTAACGTGTTTGTCAGCTCAGCTCAAAGAATAAAGGGTCAATAAGATTTTGGTTAAGTATATAAACTGAGAAATATATGAAACTTAAAAAATATTTTTGTTTCTTCTTCTCTGAAATTGCTCAATAATTCGAGAAAAACCCTTTATGATTTCTCTCATCCGTAATTTCATCTTAATATTCCTGTGCAAACACATTCATTATTGTTCCTTTCCTAGACTTAACGTACTTTTTACCTAACAAAGCAAAAAGGATTGGTTGGACGGGCAGCACAGTATTCAGTTTTGCTACGGAGAAGCAGGCAAAACACATGTGCTCGATTTAATACGTTAATTAGTCCTCTCAGTCGTAACAAGGTCTGGTGTGCATTACGGATGAAGAACGGAACTTCGTACTGTTTATATTCCGTTTGTATAGGGCTTCTAGTTGCCACTTGCATACAAATACCCCTACATAGAACTATTCAGTTTGATTTCTTTTATATTAATATTCTTATTTTATTTTTTAATACGGATGACTATTTTAAGGTTATTTCTGCAACGGGAGAATCAAGGCGCGAAGTAAAATGTAGTGCACATTGTATCGCACCTGGTTAGCTTTGTTGGCTAGAATATCAATCTGCAATAAAACTTCTTTGCCGCAGTATAAATTTCTTCTTCTTCGCGAATGGGTCACTTAGGACCACGCGGAATCAACACTTTCTAGACTACCTTTTGGCCCAGTAATCCTTCATGCGCAATGAGTGGGTGTGTTTCCGTTGTGCTGAACATGTAGATTGGGTGGTCCTTCTCTCTTCTTCCTCGAAACCCCGAGAATGAGTGATTTTTCTGATTTCATTTCGGTCTTGTAAGTTTTGTGATCCTAATTCTCTCAGGTCCTTTTCTGTCTGTTTGTACCAATTTGGTCTAGTAGTCTTGTTCTTTAAGAATGTGCTTTGAACGTTAGTCTGTTCGGATCCATTCTTTCTAAGTGTCCCATGCACTGAATTTTTCGCATTAGCATTGTGTCTGTGATTTTATAAATTTTTTGATATATTTCTGTGTTAGACTTTGGTTCTTGGTCCTACGATTTTTCTCATTATTTTACGTTCTTTCACTTCTGTTTGCGGTTTTAATGTTTTATGTTGGAGATTGAGTGTCTCTGAAGCGTAGAGAGCTTCAGCTTTGATTAGAGTTGTATAGTGTCGGATTTTGCATTTCCAGGAAAAACTCTTTTTGTTGTATGTTTTTTTGTTAACTGAAAGCGATCTACATTTTCTGGGGTTTCGATTCAATAGATTTTTTTCATTACAATTTGCTGTAATACATTCACCCAAATATTTGCATTTGTTTTCTCGAAAGATCTTGTTGTTGCCAATTTGGAGTTCATCTGGTGCAATTTTTATGTCTGTCATAAATTTTGTTTTTTCAAATGAGATTTGTAATCCAATTTTCGGTGCAAGTTCTTGTAGTAGTTGAAGTTGTTTTTGAGCGTCGGGTATATCTTGGGCAATTAATGCCATGTCGTCAGCAAATGCTAAGCAGTCTAATTTTATACCTTTCAGTTTTGGCCCTAGTCGGTGTGAGAACAACTTGGATAGTCCATCGCCTCTTTGTACTCCTGTGTCTATTTGAAATTCTGTGCTCAGTTCTCCCATAAATTTTACCTTGGATTTGGACTGCAAGAGTGTTTCTTTGATAATGTTTGTTGTTTTCTGATCAAGCCCAAATTCTGTTAGTACTTTAAAAAGTGATTCTCGGTCTATACTATCGTACGCTTTCTTGAAGTCGACGAATGTGATGAAATAATTCTTTTTTGATGAATTGTAGAAATGTTTCATCGAGTTTTTTTAGATTAATAATTTGCTCTACGCTTGATCGACCTTTACTGAATCCGCCTTGGTATTCACCGATTTTTGGATCCAGTTGAGATTCTGCACGAATCAAGAGAGATTTGGATATAATTTTATAGGTTACTGAAAGCAGTGAAATTCCTCGATAATTGTTGGGGTCTGCCTTGCTTCCTTTTTTGTATAGTGGGTGAATGATCGCCATCTTCCATTCTGTGAGGATTTTTTCAATTTGCCGGATTTCATCTATAATTTCTTTGAGTTTTATGATGAGATTTTCTCCTGCATTTTTCCATAGTTCTGCGGTGATTTCATCTTCTCCAGATGCTTTGTCATTTTTCAATGAGTGAATTATCTCCTCAATTTCCTGTACACTCGGTGGTTTTGAGTCTGGGTTTTGTTGAGCACGGTAGAATTGGAATTTTTCTTGTGGCTTTTCACAATTTAGTAATTTAGAAAAGTATTTTCCAAGAATTTCACAGTTTTCAGTGTTGGTGTGAGCAATTTCTCCATGTTTGTTTTTGAACTGGAGCGATGGAGGAGATTACTTATTTAATTTCTGATTGAATGTACTGTAGTAGTTTCTTGAATTGTGTTTCCTGAAGTTAACTTCTATTTCTACTAATTTATTTTCCTCTTCTTGTTTACGAATCGTTCTTATTGTTTTTGTGACCATTTTTCTGACGTCCTTAAGGTCTTGCATGGTTTTTGAATTTTTGTTGCATGACCAATTTTGCCATGCCTGTTGCCTCAGTTTCATGAGTTGATCACACTCATCTGTCCACCATGCGTGCTTCCGTGTCTTGGTTTGCGGTGCTGTTTTCTGCTGCTTTTACAAGTCCTGCTTGGAGTTGTTGCCAGTTTTGTGGATTTAATTTTTGTGTTTCTTTTCTAAATTTGTCGTTGCCTTTTACATTTTGTACGTCGTATTTGCGGCGTGGGGTTTTCTGAGCGAATTTTCTATTTTCTGGAATGATTTGATCGTAAAATTTTTCACTTAAATTACAAATCATATTTTTTATTTGTATCATTTCGCAAGATATTTCCAAATAAGTCTTTGGTATAAGAAATTTAGTTACGTTTTATTTTACTCAAAATTATTCTCACATTAATTTTGTTTAAAAAGTGGAATTGTGCTGTGTTTCTTCTTTAAAATGCTCTAACACAACAACTCTAATGCTCTAACAACAGATAATGTAAAGTAATCCTCGGAATTGTCACTACGCGTGTCATCAAAAATTTTCACCTACAGCAATCTGATAAGTAAAACGTAAACGGTTAATAAATCAAAATGAACGTAGTAGACGAAACAAAAGGTCCGGATTGCTCTGTTATGAAGAATAACTCTTAAATGACCTTTCTGACATCCGGTCAATACCTCCGCAATAGTTTCCAGTTTTAGTAAAAATATTTACGTAATAAAAATCTTCACAGAAAAATCGATGGTCAGAGTAGACAACTGTCGTGGCACTTTTACAACTCTTAATGTGTTGAGCTGTTCTCCAAGGATGGTTAATATACAGTTTAAACGCGACAGGTCCCGAATATTAAACGAATGTTTCCCCAGACGAAGACGAAATACTTGATGAGCTGTGGAACTGCAAACCCTTGAGACGTGGAAAATGAACATTCTTTTAGAATGACCCACTTAACTCTCTTATCTGACTAAAGGCTACATTCATCTGCTTTTACTTTCAGCAGTAGAAGTTCAAAGAATTGCTTTTCTTTTCTCCGTGTCTTTGGATCCTATCAAAGTTACCACAGAAATCCAAACTATCTTTTTCCCTCACTCTATAATTGTATTTCTCTGCCACATATTAGATCTAATACTAAGTTGAAAATATTTCATTTTTATATGACGAAAACGGGTTTCCTTTTCTTCTCATGCACTGTATTTTCTTCTCCAAATCTGAATATTTCATCCTCAACATATACCATTTCATGGTTCACTTTCTTGTCAAAATATAATTTTAGATCACACCAAACAATTCACGTAGTAGGGAGGGGGAAGAGTCCACGCAGACAAAGGCGGATTTTCCAATAGGCCGAGTAGGCCGCGGCCTAGGGTGTCGAATGTTTTGGAGCGCCAAATTCTGGATCTAGCATTTTAAAAAAAAGTCAACGAAAATTCAATTTTAAAAAGTGATTGACGAGATGTTTTACATTTGGAACTATTTATGTATTTGTAAACACTCGACCAAACATATAAAGGCGTCATTGTAATTTAAGAGATTATCTTGATGCGGGAAAAGGTATACGTTATTCTATTGTTGCTTTCAGCACAATTTCTAACATAGGACAATGTATATTTTCACTTCAAAAGTACAAGAATTTAGTTTTCTTTATCAATACTTACTACTGTATTATTAGGTGTCTGAGTATACCTGAAATTACAGTAATTCGACTTCAGGTCGAAAACTTGAAGTTTGAAGCATTGACAGAAAATAAGAAAGCAACATATATAAGTATATTTTGAGATTTCATTCGTTTTCCTTCCGACTTTGGGGCAGACACATCTCTAACGAGTATTTTCTAGAATATGGTATAATATGATTATTATTATAATTGAAAATTATAATCGAATGTAATTTTAAAAGGTTTCGGGGGCGCCAAATTTTTGTGGCCTACGGGTGCCAAAAATGTAAATCCTCCCCTGCTCGCAGGGCAATAATCCGCACCAAGGTAGTGAATTCATAGTTGTCGATAAGTCTTCACGAGCCGACCCGTGGCGTAGTGCCTAACGCACTCGCCTTCTACCTCTGGAGACGCGGGTTCGCAGCAGGTTTTCTCGGGGTTCTCCCGTTTCCCTTGCCTAAAATTCCACCACAACATTCACTCATCATCATTCACCTTCATATCCCGGGGAGGTGCGACAGGAAGGGCATCCGGCACCCTGAAATTCCCCAGCCAGCCAAATCAAGTATCCCCTCCATCCACGCCGACCCTGTCTAGCACGGGATTAATAAGGGAGAAGGAGAAGAAGATATGTTTTCACGAGCAGTGATGCCACTGTTGTTGCTTGGAATATCACTGGAGCACACTGATTTAGCTTTGCAACGATGTGCTAATTTGTGCTTTTGCATTATGAGAGGTTTGAGAATGGATTGTTTTTTTTTTCTGACGCTATTTAATGGGCATAGCCCTAGAAAATCCGCACAGTGCGCGTCTGGGGAAAACGTCCTCATGCGGATCTTTTCGGATCCTTCATCTTCGCTGTATTTTTCTCTCTTCGCAGGTAATTTAAAGACACATTTCAAAGACATGTTCAAAATCTATGTATTCTGATGTATTTTAACGCGCTGAATTCTAATCCGTGATGAAATAATTCAGAATTGTTTTATGTTACGCACAAAACCGGAATTCGGTCATTGTACGAGAAAAAACGTCCAAAACTAGTTTTGGCAGATGCCAGAACTAGTTTTGAGTCTTTTTATAACGATCAATACTATTTTTGTACGTTTAGCTATTGCCAAAAATAGTTTTGAGTGTTTTGAAGGACAGGAATCGTATTGAGCATTATCAATGATAATGAAGTTTCGTGTACTTTAGGCTGATACAATTTCTGAAGTTCAACAATTTTCATGCATTAGACATTCACTACAGTGACTGATTTCCTCATTTTGGTGTTTCTAATTTTCGCATGGACAGAAAATTTTCAATTTCTCAAACATTTTTACGATTTTAACATTTACCTCTTTATGAACTGAAGTTGCATATTAATAACGCACAATATTATAAGTCTGTAAAATAGTTCTCCAGCACTTTTTATCTACATGTATGAACATAGCTGGGTAGAAAGGTGTTAATGATGGTCCGATGATCGTTAATTAACGAAGTTAACATTTTGTTACACTTTTTAGTTAATTTCTAAAACCATTAACGCTTCTATTAACTTCCGATACACTTATCTTCCGTTTACTTACGTTCGTTAATTTTTTTAAGCATTGTTTCCACGGTGGGTCAGAAATTTATCATATCTCACACTGGTTGAAACGACAGCCTGTAATTGTTCAAGACCATCCCAAGTGCCAGTCCTTTCCCGGAAATATTGGTTAATGCTCGGACGTCGAATGCTTTTGCCCAATAAATGTCTAGTTTTCCATACCTCAATGCGGTCAAAGAGTATGTGTCGTGGGAAATCGGGGGCTGACCTTGAATTTAAAATCTAAAAGTGTCGAAACTGATTAAAGAAGGAATATTATTCAGTTGACGATCTTGATGTATATGCTTTTAGTGTTTTTTATGATATAAATTAACTGTATATTACTTGCAAGAAAACATTACAAGTATAGTACAGTTTGACGGCTTTCACTGGAAAAGATATTATGTGGGGTAAACATCCCTCTCACAATCACTTAAAAATTTTCACATGTACATGAAGGGAAAAATATACCTTATGCAAAGGGATCTTGAATGAAGAATATATTCTCTTGCTACTTCAAATAGAATAAACAATAAATACAATAAATATAATTTGTATTTTACTAACTAAAGAATCCTTTTCTATTAGACTAATAAGCAAGTTAGATAAAAGCTTGTAAAAATATACTTGGGATGAATACTTTTGTACCAATCCGAACATAAAAACACAATATAGCGCATAATTGCAATCTGCCCTTATGTCTGTTATACGAAAATAATATTTCATCCGCAATAAATAATAAAAAAATAATTGGCTTGGAGTACAAAAAGTTTCATTCTCATTGAGAGGACAAAACTAGTTTCAGACGATTCTCTTTTTCCAGAACTGTTTAAAAAATTTATCATTTTGAATACGCTCAAAACTAGATCTGGCAAAATTGCATCTGCAAAAACTAGTTTTGGACGTTTTTTCCGTCCAGTGGCCGAATGCAGGCTTTGGGTATGTATAACGGCATCTTCAAAATAAAGGGACACTACTGTATTCTATACATTAAAAAGTTTTGAAGATAATGTCAAAAAAGAAAAGGACATAAAAATCACTCACAAATTGGACGAAAATGTTTCAGCGTCCAGCCTTCCTCAGCCACGTAGAAATTCAATTTTTTGTTTTTCAAATAAAGCAAGAAACAAGGGAAAATATGTGAAAATTTAAAAATAGGATTTTTTTCTTTTTACATGCACTGTCAAAGGGAATATACTTATCAGATTACATAATAGTTTCAGTTCTTCGACTATTCTCAGGCCTCTTATGTGGAAAACGTGGAATTACCATAAGTTTCTGCAACTACGTTTACAAATTTACAGCTGCAGCAAGCACTGCTTTTACATTATTATTTTGATCCGAAGAAATCTTCGTAAGCACATTCCACAGTTCTCAAAAATGATTTCTCCAATTCCTACCTCAGAAGACCATCTCTTTCCCAAACAAATGGGATGACTCCATTATTTCCTTTTCTTTGAAGCTCCATTTCGAGTTTTGTGATTTCCTTGAAACTACGTTTGTCGGTTTACTGAAATACAAATATGCGAACAACAAAAACAAGATTTTATGATTTCGCCACTTCATATGCTTTTTTTTCATTCTGTATTCTTTTCCTTTGATTTAAGTCGAAATATTTTCTGGTGGACGTAAAAATGGAGTGAACTCAGAATTGAGAAAATGCGCTTCTTGACTTCTTACCTTTGGAAATGATTTCACAGTTTCGTGAAAATAGGTATATGAAATTCCAATTGCTAAAAAGTTCAGTTTTAGAATTCTCATTCCTTCACAATACTACGAAATTCTCACTAAAGACTACACGTCAGGCATTTTCTCAATGTTGTATTCATATATCACTACATTGGGAACGGCGGGGGGATGGGGGTGAAGTCGCGGCTTACACTTTGGGTACGAGCACACAAAGGAATTGATCACACACGGAAGTTACAGGGGCTAAATAAAACTAATAATTGGCAAATAGAAGTCAAACGAAACAGAACCAATAATAAATAAGTTTGCTGTAAGACTACGGTCAGTACATCTAACAATCTTGCTAGTGTAAAGGCATTTCGCAGTATGAACATTTTCAGACGGTTTTTTCCATTCATGCGTACGCGTAGTTGTAGATAAATAAGCACTGAATGTTCCCCACGTTTGTTCATATGCCTGTAGTCTCTCCTCAACAATTTTCATTATTAGTCAGTACATTTATTTCTCTTTGAAAATCTCTGACTAAAATCACTGAAATGATGCTGATGGGCATAATATACTGTTGCGTGCTTGGGAATACTGCGTTGGTTTATAGAATCCTTGAAGGGCAGAAAGTGGTTTATCTTATCATTAAAGCAGAAGAATTATTTAGCATCATTTACTTTAGTCTCTTCCTGAAAATCAATAATTAAAGAGTGACCATATCTTACTGAATATTCCGTTTTTGTTAGTTTTTCGGTTAATGTTTAGATTGTTTTTGGTGGGGCTTTAGGGCTCGTCAACAGCAAGGTCATTAGATCCCTTGTTAATGTTCAGAAAAAAGGAAAAAAAAATAAGATTGTTTTATCGTGATTTCTTTCCATTTGAATACAGCATAGACTATAGATGTAATCTCAGACTTAGGTGTCATATTCATACAGTTAAGAGGAAATACATACATTTCTAACATTTCTGGTTACAAATATAGTTTACTTGTAGCATACTTATTAAGTGAAATGAGAAGAGGGCTGTGGTACATGGCGGAGCTTGTATAAACTGAAATTTCGGTCAAATTATCCTCAGAAGGGGAGTGAAAGTAGTAGCAGATTCTCCATATATATATACACACTTCCTCCACTGCTTTTTGAACATTGTTAAAGATATGAAAATCCCCAACCACAACGATCACATTTTTGTAGATGGTTTTATGTCGGCTTATATACAGCAGAATCACAAATAGTTGGCGGTATGTTGTATTAATAAATTGTTTTATTAGTAAAGTATTGCACAGTTGTAATGTACACACCATTTGTATAAAAATAGTGTTCGCAAATTGATTGTGCAGTAAACCAGTGGTGTCAAAGTGCCGGAACGCCGATCCGGCACTGGTTTTCGGAAATGTTTCTTTTCTATTTAGATATCTATAGAGTTTATTTAATGCGGCGTTACAAGAAAAAAAAATTGGAAAATAAATTTTTCAAAGTTGAATACCGCAAGAGACATTGGTCACGCGTGAGAGAAGTTATTTCTATGCTATTTGATTTTGGCATGTGCTCTGCAACATAGTGAAAATTGCACGCTGCGTTTTCTCATAACCACCAGCACAAAAATGTGTCAGTTTTAAGGATTACAATATTACTCAAATATAAACACTGATTATAATTTTATTTCTAGAGTCAAGAGAGCCATATCAACTATAACATGTGATGAATATTCTGCTCTTTTGAGAACCATTCGTGAGAATTGACATAGGAACAGATACTTGGTTGAGGCTTGGAAAATCGTCTTACATAGAACACTTAATAATGCCGTCGTCTCTTAATTTAAAAGCAGTGACTGATAAATGATTGGAAGGTTACAGAATTGGTTTTGGTATTTCTCGCTGTAGTAGCTGATAGTTCCTCACTCGACCAGTTTCTGTATCACTACGAATAGTAATTATGAGATAAGAGGCTACTATGGCGCATTTGTTTGACACAGTAGGTTTCAATATTTGTTAAAAAAGCATGTAACACATATTAATCAATACGTGTTATGAGTTCCCGCTGCGCCTGTCTGTCTGACCACGATTTTCTCATAAAGTATTTAATGGAATTTATTTCGGGTTTCACTAATCGATGGAATGTTTCATGAGAAGAGTTTTGAAATACGGTTCTTGGAATTTACATTGAGTTAAAATTAACCGACTTAAGACGATGAATATTGATAAAGTGGTAAAATATCAATCATTGGAGATGTATTTTCTCATGCTTTGCGCAAATAAATATACCTGACAACAATATATGGGAAGTAGTCGAATAATGAGTCAAATGGTATGACGCGGACGACAGTTTGATTACAGTTTCACGGGATTAGGATAGATGTTGGTGAAAAATCTGTCGTATTACTATTTAAGCTCTAAGTTTAGCTTCGTGTCATATTTCAAAAGCTGTATCTAATACGGAACTGTGTGGAAAATGGGTTGAACGTTTTAGTGCGGACAAACATAACAGTTCACTAGAATAAAAGCGTCTGAAAAGGATTGGGATGATACAAACATCGATTTAGAGCCAAACAATTGTCCAACATATTAACACTTGTGCGAAACGAACTTTGAAGGTACCAAGAACGCAGCATCCTACATTCCCAAGTCGTCGGTTCTTAGCGCTTTCTTCCACGGAGCACATTGGTCGTGCCGCCTCGACGAGAATCACTTTCCGAAAACTTTGCAGCTTTCTCTGCCTTCACTTGCAATAACAGACAAAGGCTAGAAGCTCTTTCCTATGTCAAGAGAATTATTACGGATCGAAATGAGGAAAAGGAACAAGAGTAACAAGATGTGCAAATACATGATCGTATACAAGGCTTACTGTCTCTATTCTTTCGTTCATTCAGAGACTGGAGGGTAAGTAGAAGAAATTGAAAACATCTTCACAAAGAACATCACCCGTGAAACAATATATAAATACAAATCTTTATTGAGGACATCTACGTGACAGTTAACATATTACTGAAATAAATTCACCTGTCCCTAAATTAGCTGTAGTATAAAGTAAGTGTAGAAAATGCGTAAAAAATTTCCTCTTATTATTCAATCCCCAAACGATTATGTTATGCATTCTAAACAAATATTTCGCACTACCATGGAATTTTGCCACTTCTTCTTCCTACAACATAACCACATGTACTTAAGTCTAGTATAATTCTGTAGCTAATTAGAATTTGTATAATGGTGAACACAATAACTAACAGCTGGAGGTTGTTGATTTTTGAAGAGTGAAGTCATTTTGATGTATTGTGAACACGTACTTAGTAACAAAAGCTTCAAAAATATGCGAATTTTATCCTCAGCAAAATAGAAAGCCTGCAGAACAGATGCACGCCGCCTACCTCTGCCCCATGTTGATGAGGTTTGATCATAATAATGCCCTGTTTTCGCAGAAACCTGCCTCGGACCTTTTTCAAAAAGGTTACGAGAAGATTCTGATCTCACGGAAGTAAGAAGGATGAGGTGACATACTTCTCACCAGCCTTTTAAATCTTTCTTCGGTTGGAGTCAATTACTGGTGTCATGTCCAATGCCGATACCTCCACTCTAATTTAAAGAGTGATAAGTTCATATTTTCAAGAAAATGTCTGTCAAAATGCTGTTATGATTGGGGATGAGGAGTACAGTTCACATTTGTAAATATAAGTTTTAATGATATTTAAACATTGTGAAACAGTGAGAGACGTACAGAAATGGAATGAAAGTAATTATTTTTCGGAGAATACATGCAATATTATTAAGTATTCTTAATTCGTAAGAACAGAAATCAGTCAATTAGTACATTAGCTTAATGTCACAAAAGAAACACTTCCTTTAGTAATATTACATTATTTCTTCAAACCAGATTTGATATACTACGAAAATATGTTTAGCAGTTTTTTCCAAAAAGTTTTCGGTCTAAATATTCTCTGGAACTATTCTAAGAAAACGTGGTAACTTCATTCGTGCTATATTCTAAAATTAGTTCACTTCCAAGATTTTCTGCATGGAGCCAGAAGTTCTAGTTTCTTCTAAAGGTACCTACATACAATAATATTTTAATTAATTAGATAAACATTTAGCATGTGTCACTCTATTAGATGTTCATAAATTTCGAAACATACAAATAAAAAACATTATACTATTAAATATATAAATTGATATTTCCCGTTTTCGTAAGAATGCAATTATATTGTTTTCTTTCTCACTGGGTCAGAATAGAAGGTAAATAGCTAATATTATTTCTCATATACAATAATTGATCTTCTCGATTATTATATTTTCGGTTAAAACGAAGTTAACAATAAAACACTATTTGAAATTACTAATTGCAGAAAGTCTTCACAAATAAGTTTTTTTACTTACCGATTACTGAGGGTATCGATATTATAAATCACTTGATATTTTTATTACCAAAATATTATTTATACCTATCCTTAGTCGTTTCAGTTCGAATAGAGTTCAATAACAAACGGTGATTAAAAAAAAAAAAATTTTCTGATTCATTCACGATCAAATACGCACTGATGATAGACTATGGTGAAAACGTTTTCTATTTTTGACTCGGGGAAAAAGGAGCGCGTATGTATGTTTAGCTGTCATTTGGTTCAAATTAAAGGGTACAAGTGTTTCCAATCCTTTAAAGTGACAATATTTTATACAAGTAACAACTTTTATGGATTACACTTTTTTCCCATCTCATCTTCAGGGCTTTAATTGTTTTACTTAGTGCCTTCCGTCATGTATTGGATAGTTCTCTCTGATTTCCAATGTTTTACACGGTAATTGCTACAGTTCTTCAGTTTTATCATACATATATTACACGTATAAATTCATTCACAGGAGGAAATTTAATATAACTTGGTTGTACGTTCAACTTGGTGATTTCTTTTTTTCTGCTTTGAAGAACACAAAAATGTTTCACTTGCACCTAATAAAGAAAAGTATCATAATATGTACTCGGTTATTTGGGACATACCACGTTTTACTAAGCAAGAAGATAAGAAATAAGTACGTTATGACTTCGGTCGCGGAAACATACGTTTAAAGAAAGGTTCTGTCCACTACTTTTTACTACTAAAACATATCCATCTCTTTCCTTTTCTGTACATTTCAAACTACAAGAAATAATTAGAAGTCATTTTCTCACAGTTTTTGTGGACATTGAGTACACGGTATTTCGCCCCTTCGAACCTAAACCATAAAAATGAGATTATCAGAATAATAGTTTGAACTAGGATAAAGTATTACATATCCATAATAATTAAGAAAGTTTGAAATTCCATCATAAATATGTATTATTTACATATCATATACATAACTTCACTTTTATGGGGAAATATTTTGGGGTTGATAAAACAAATAAATACATTTCATAAAAATATTAAATAAATTAAAACGTTTTATCCCTCATAGAAATCTCTTAGATTGCGGTGAACCTCACCGCCAGGTAACAGATTAATTATGTTATGTTGAATGAAAATGAGAGACGGGACCGAGATCAAGGTCCCGAGTTCGAATCTCGATCCCGTCTCCCATTTTCATTCAACATAACATAAGTTTTATCCCTATTTAAGTTAATTTCTAATTTTGTTACTAGCCTTTACTTTTTTAAAAGTTAGACTGCTTGATCAAGTTAATGGTGGTTAACGAAAATATTAATTGAAACTGAAATGTTTTTATAGTAAAAAAGTGCTCAATGTGAAATTTTCATCAAATAGTTCTCTAGTCAACGTGAACTATGTATAGATTGAATATTATTATTTTCCTTAATAAGGACTGAACCAAAAATATATTTTATTGATACTCCGAAGTCTCATGTTTGGACAATACTTATTTTTACTAAATATTCAATACTCCCAATGCACAATAATCATTTTTTACTAGTCTAATACATATATATCAGAAAAATATATTATTGTAGAAGAATGTTGATCCCACTTCGCTTCGTGTCTTTGAACAAAGCAGACGTGTCCACAGAGCTCTCTCCTCAGCAAGCGCGTAGTGAAAAATACTCATTTATTACAACTAACAAGTATTCTATGTACAGTGTTAGAAGTTATTTTATGACTTTTTCTCAGTTATAAATATTTATCGATTGTTACAACTAATTACGTACTTTAAGTGCAGTGAGAGAAGTGTTTCTTTATGACTGTTTATAACAGAAAATCTTAAACTTTGCGGGATTCAACACAACCTGATTGAGTGTAATACCAAAATCGAGTGCGCATCATCCTTACCACATGGTAGGTGAAGAAGCAGCGGAAAGTGTCAGAGAAATAAAATGTAAAAGCGCTTTATTGACGACCTCGCAACCAAACCATGAGGACGCAGCGGGAAGCAGCCTTCAGCGAAGAATAGTATGAGTGCAGTTGACATGTCGTCTGCTCCGATGGATGCCTCAAACTGTACCTGGCAGCAGAAATATTCACACCGTCCGAAGAGAACAAATCCAAAAAATGATGAAGCAGATGTATGCAGGCGAGTAAAGCAAAAGACAGCATCTAGCAATGTAATTTCAATTCCAACGCAAAACAGGTTTGAAATATTGAGCGTAGATGACACTCAAGAAAATAAGTAAGAACAACCTAAAATATCAACTCCTATTTTTGTGCCAAATGTAAATAATGTACTGACTATGATACAATTCATTACTGAAGTAGTGACACCTAAGGAATTTTTCATTAAATGTCTGCCCAACGATAAAGTCAAAATAATTCCTCTAACTCCACATGCATGCAGAAGCATAGTTAAACATCTAACGAATAACAATAGATTGTTCCACATATACCAGAAAAAACAAGATAGAGCTTGAAGTAGCCAGAAATCTTCATCATGCAACAGAAAAATAACACATTAAAGAGGCTCTTTCGAAAATGGGACATAATGTTAGAAATATAATAAATGTACGTCACAGATTTATGAAAACCCCTCTTCCACTATTTTTCATTGACTTAGAACCACAAGACAACAACCAAGATTATTCAATATTACAAGATTATATTACAAGATTACAATATTATATTCAATATTACAAGATTATTAAATACTATAGTTACGTTTACCCCCCCTATAAGAGAAAGGAAATAGCTCAATGCAAATGCTGTCAAACATGCGCACATACCCAAAAATACTGGAAGTATCCTCATAGATGTGTAAAGTGTGGACAGGAACATCAGACAGAGCCATGTCAAAAAGATAGAAGAACACCTCCAAAATATGCCTTGTCCGATGGAAACCACACAGCGAACTACAAGGGCTGCCAAATATACCAGGTTCTTTTGGAAAGAAAAAGTCAAGATAATAAAAGTAAGCCAACAAGAAACCACCCCGAAAACAGAACCACAAAATTTCAACTCGAAAATCATAAAAACTCCAACCTTACCAACGTTTTCCTAAAACGTATGCAGAAATTGTTGCCTCACAACAACCTAAACGGTATAATAATCAGAATGACAATATAAAGACAATAATCCAACATTCATTTGAAAGATTTGAAAATATCCTGTCACAACAAAGTCAGCAAATAAATTCTCTACTCAGTCTGTTAACTACATTAGTAACCAAATTATCCAATGTCTAAATTTTATCGATAGCAGCATGAAATGCTAATGGTTTTTTCACGACATCGGCAAATATTTCTCACCAAAAACAAAATAGATATAATGTTAATTTCTGAGACACACTCACTAACAAGAGCTATTTCAAGTTGCAGAATTACATTTTGTGTGAAACCTAGCATCCCACTGGTAATGCATATGATGATACTTCTATTCTCATTAAAAAAATCTATTATCATAAAAACGACTCAGAACAAAATAATGATATCCAATCAACAATAATAACTGTTCAAGACTGGAATGGACCGTTAACAATAAGTGCATTATATTGTCCACCAAGATACAAAACAAGGCAGGTTTGTTTTGAAACATTCTTCAGTACATTAGGCAATAGATTTATTTCAGGCGGAGATCTTAACGCTAAGCATNCAGAACAAAATAATGATATCCAATCAACAATAATAACTGTTCAAGACTGGAATGGACCGTTAACAATAAGTGCATTATATTGTCCACCCAGATACAAAACAAGGCAGGTTCGTTTTGAAACATTCTTCAGTACATTAGGCAATAGATTTATTTCAGGCGGAGATCTTAACGCTAAGCATACTCAATGGGGTTCTAGACATATTATCACTCGGGGTAGAGAACTTCATAAAGCAAGCATAAACCTCAATGCATCTTGAAACCATCTCAACGGGAGAACCCACTTATTTGCCTACTGATGTAAATAAAATTCCTGACTTACTCGATATCTTTGTGACGAAAGGCATCTCTCTTCGATGCCCTTCCATAGAAGCTTTTTACGAACTATTATCATATCACACTCCCATAATAGTCACAGTTAGTAATGAAATCCTTTTAACACCGCTACCTATTTCACTCATAAATAAATACATTAACTGGAATACTTATAGAAACTGGCTTATACATAACAACAGCAATAACATAATCTTAAAAAATCCAAATGATATTGACGATGCAATAGAATATCTCACAAGAAGCATACAAGATGCAGAGTGGTTTGCTACTCCACCAAATTATAATAACAGACATCCAACTAGATATCTTACTAATATATTAAATAAAATCTTGGAAAAGCAAGATTAAGGAAGATATGGCAAAGAACAAGATATCCCGAAGATATAACTCTTTATAATAGAGCGACCAGACAGTTAACTAGACTCTTACAAAACTACAATAATTTGAAATATCAAAATTTCATTTTAAATATATCACCGACAAAAGCAACTGACTACTCACTGTACAAATTCGTAAAAAAGTCAAACAGTCTTGTAACTCAATACCACCAATTTGAGATAATAATATGTGCTGGGCTAAAAGTACTGCAATAAAGTCAACGTATTTGCAGACCATTTTGCTAATGTATTCCAAACTAATCCGTCTGAAAATGGAAATGAAGATGACGTAGAGGAAATAACAGAATACATAAATTCGCCTAAACAAAAGGAGCTTCCCATATTCTTCACTTGCAAAGAAATCAAACAAATAATTAGTACAAATGTCCCATCCAGAAAAGCATCCGGATGTGATCTCATCACGGGACCACCTTTAAGGAACTAGCACTCAAAGTAATAGCTCTCATTGCAACAATATTCAACAGTATAATGAGATTGGGACACTATCCGTCGCAATGGAAAGTAGCGCAAATTTCTGTAGTACTAAAACCTGGCAAAGAACGTCATGAAGTAAAGTCCTACCGCCCAATTAGTTTACTTCCAATACTGTCTTAAGTATTTGAAACACTAATACTTGCAAGATTAAAACCGTATTTATTTTGTGGAAACCTAATACCTGATTATCAATTTGACTTTAGACCAAAACACTCCACTATTGAGCAAGTGAACAGGATTACAGCATGCATTGAAAACGTAATTCAAAAGAAACAATACTGCTCTGCAGTGTTCTTGGACATTAATCAAGCCTTTGATAAAGTATGACACAAAGGATTATTGAATAAAATAAAACTCCTTCTACCACATCCCTTCTTTGATATTTTAAAATCATACCTGTCCGATCGTCTCTTCTAATATTTTACACTATATATTCATCAATATATATATATTCATCAATAACAAACCGATATCGCAAGACGATTGTGTAAAATATTTAGGAATTCACCTGGATAGACGGTTAACATGGAAGAAACACATCCTTGCGAAAAAACAACACCTACAATATTACAAGTCAGAAAACTACTGGCCAATCGGACGACGCTCAAAATTATCGCTTGAAAACAAATTACTAATTTACAAAACAATCTTAGTTCCAGTANCAAAATTATCGCTTGAAAACAAATTACTAATTTACAAAACAATCTTAGTTCCAGTATGGACATACGGAATCCAGATGTGGGGTACTACTTGTGCGTCCAACCTATCTATTCTCCAAAGATTTCAATCTAAATGTTTACTGATAATTACCTCTCCACCCTGGTTTGAATCAAATGATACTCTACATAATGATCTCTGTATACCAACTATCCAAGAAAAAAATACAAGAAATTAGCAAGAACTATCGCCTCAGACTAGAAACGCATCCCCATCGCCTAGCCCTCAATCTTCTAGGCAACAGCTTAGATATAACAAGACTCAATAGGATATCTCTTTTACAACTTTCTTATCGATTCAATAAATGACTGAATTAATATTGTTTATTCTGTTCTAGATCTAAGGAAACCATAGAATGAACCAATGACGCATATGATGTTAAATAAGAAAAAGGAAAATATGAAAAGTAACACTGGGTTACTTTTCACTCATGTCATTTATTCATCTATAAAATTTACTGATTATTCCATATCAGGAATAGATTGTAAATATTTATCATTATAAATGGTAATAATAATAAAAGAATATTTATCTTGAGGTATCTTCTTATTTCACATTTTCTTACGAATTTTACGAACAAATGTATTTATTTTCTTTTTGTACGTAACCATTAATTATCTCCCTTTTTTGTGTATGTAATGCTTAATTCTCGCAATGAGAACAAATCAATTCATTGTCTACTTCTTCTGTGATTTAATTCTATCTCTCAGAGGTCACCAAAGCCTTAGTAAATGAAAAGAGGATATCCAACTGTCGAACGGACAAAGCACGAGTGGAAATAATATTCCTCAGACGAAGCACAAGAAGTTCACTATTGTGATTCTCTTTTGGTGCTCTCTTTCACAGGCAAATTCTCTTTCTTCAACCAAGAATATTTTTTCTTCGTCAAAAAAGGAGTGTATTCATTGTTAATCCGATACATCTACAATTACAGAACATCGTAAATTATCAGAACGTTCAATTATCTGAACTGGTATTATGGAAAAGAAAAGAAACAAAAGCAATGGCGACGATGCCGATGTAGTCGTTCCTAGAACGTTCAAAGACCAGTCAGCTCTAGAGAACTAATCTTACCTTCTATCAGAAAATAAAGGTGAGCATTTTCTCTTAAATTATTTTAGAGTCACAGGATTAATCTTGATGAATATCGTACACACATGTATACAACTTCGTATTTTGTTCATTATTTGTTTACTACGTTCTACATGAAATTAATATAGTTCCACATGTAAAAAAATTCTTTTCGTACAAACCCGGTTGAATTAATTAATTATTTTGATAGTTGAATGAGTTAATAAGATTTATTTTTTTCTGACTTTTTTAAAGTGAATTTTGACTATTCGAATTTTAGATTATCCGAACGATCACTGGCAACTTAAATTCGAATAATCGACGCTCCACTGTACAACGAAAATTGTAGAGCATGTTCCTAGTTACAAGTCTTTTTGAAAAATATAAAATGTTTTTAATACATAATTTCTATAATAATTGTTTATGTATGCATCTGACCACATTTCAGAAATAATTCAAATTCATCAAACAGTAATATTGTTTTCTTCTTCCTGTGAAGAATCCAACTCTTTCATCATGGCTACTGTTCGAAACAATATTATTGTAGAACTTCTACTAAAATTACTATGCAAAAATAAACACATTTCAAAAGAGAAGAAGACAAAAATTGCGGTGGAAAATAATGTTATAAGTCTCTTGTAGTGGCAATTTTATTCAGAGTTATGTGAATATTGTTGGCGTGATGCGATACAGTAGATCATTATCCGGTTCATATATCACGTTCATATCACACAAGAGTTGACCTACAACTAGTATGGTAATAAAATAGACCTTGAAGCCTACTTGGGGACGGGCATCTCGTGCAAATCAGTGCAGTGTTGAAGTTAGCAGCCACGTTAGCACAAGAAGTATAACATTTGTATAGAAAAAATACATATTTTAAAACAATTTTAATAATCCATAACGTTTCTGTTGCATCAAATAAACGCAACTGCAGATATTATAGTCGTACTTCATTACTTTTGTAAAGCTTTTGCAGGAATCAATGAACTTCATAAGGTACTAAGAGAATCTTGTGAAACATAAACTGTCNTTTGCAGGAATCAATGAACTTCATAAGGTACTAAGAGAATCTTGTGAAACATAAACTGTCTTTACTGTCACTGTTGCTCACAAGACATCTCATTTTATCTTCCTATAAAATATATGTACTTTCAAATCATTTATTTAAATTTCATCATGATTCCAATTTGAAGACTCTTAGGTGATACCGGATACCAATCTAAAGCTACTAATTAAGGAATAAACCCTTGTTACCATACTTTCCTTACTTTGTACACCAGTGTTTAGGTATTGTGGACATTTTTCGGACGCACTTTATTCGACAGAGCTTACAGAGTCTTATATTCGGTGATCATCTAACAATATTCTCATGGAACGTTAAAATTGTATATTGTTTGATACACGAGAAACAAGTTTCATTATATTTCTGAACACGTCTGTATCTATTAATTCTAAATACATCTTAAGAGTCTAATTTTTACCACCCCATGCAGATAAATTCACTTTTTTCTTGTTTATTAAAGAAAAAAAACATTTTAAAAACTCGTTGATAATATTACTTGTTCATAGCCATATACGGAGCAACCGAGGAAAACCCCAACCCGCGCACTGCTGCATCAATGATGGCAAGGAGAATACGACCAACAAGTCATTCAAGCAAAAGCAAAAAGTGAAATTTGTCCAAAAATTCAGCCTTTCAGCGAACATGATATACAAGCTCCAATTTAGAAATGTAGACATCCAGTGCCTACCTGTAACAAGCAAGTCACAACAAGGTAACATAAATAATTCTCTTCAAGATCTACAAAGTATTTTTGGTCAATGAAANTGCCTACCTGTAACAAGCAAGTCACAACAAGGTAACATAAATAATTCTCTTCAAGATCTACAAAGTATTTTTGGTCAATGAAAAAAAAACCTTTGTGACTTACGCCCATTCTTCGATAAAATATGCTTAAGTGGTAAGAAAATATACAGGTTAACTTAAAATTGAGTCAAATTGTTCACAAAATTTAGGAAAAAAGCATCTGTTGAATATCTATTAAAATATGTGTATTTATTGAAATTTAGAAAATCAAGCGAAACATTAATAAGAAAATTAATGTATAGGTGATTTGTGCCTTATGGTCGATAGTCTTTGGCCTCATTTTGTTTCAACTCATGTATCTCAATCTTCTATTTGTGGTTGTCATAGTTGTTATATCTTTTGTTCAAAAATATATTATTGAAAACCCATCGAAGTTACTTCTTTTTCATTCGTTAGTACATTATTCACCCTCCAGGTTTGTCATCGTAAATTTATTCATAGCATCGAATCGAACAACACTCTTTTATTTCGTAGATTCGATCGACTTTCTTTACAGCTCTTTTCATTATCGACAAATATCTGAAAGACATTAAACAGTGATTGGAATTGGGAAAACGTGCTGAGATTTTCTAGATGTTTTATGTTCGCGAATGCCGGAGAAAAACAAACTATTATGTTTCTTCTTATTTTGGTCGACCGGAGCGGGTCGTAATAATTATTATTTTAATGCTTCCAACATATATTTCGTACTGAAGTTCTACAAAAAATTACCCGTTACTTTTGCAATTTAACGTGCAGTTCCTTCACGGTTTGTACAGAGCATCGAATTATTAGTTCTTATACGCATTATGAATTCCAAGAACCTTTTTCTTCAACTTTCTTATTAAAAATGTCTTTGTCGGGTATTTTAAGTAGTTAAAGATTTCAGTAGCAATCAATAAAAAGGCTAGGCCATTCAGAATTAGTCACACATTTTAGTAAATAATTACATGCTTTTACATTTGTGTACTTGCAGTTGAAGATTATGGTAACTTGTATTACAATCCATAACCTAAATATAACTTAAGTGTCCCTGTACAAGTGCCTTTTCAGTACCGAATACTTAAAGAATTTGTTTCTCATACGAGTTTTTTTTCTGTTTAGAAGATGGACATACTTACTTTCTTTAAAGAAGTGGTATGATATGACAGAAACGTATTCATGCAATAAATTTATTTCTGTAAATTTAGGACAAATGACCTCTCAAGGGTGACAAATTCACTGACACTAGGTGTTTTATAGATTAAATGTTTAGATCACAAAATCGACAAAATCATCTGCACCAATGAGCTTTATGCATCCGCATTAAAAATATATTGCGGAGTTCTGTGTGCTGGTATTGCGCTCACAAAGTTAGCTAAAATGCATTGGAACATGTTCTTAAACATTTGCATGACATTATGTCTAACAAGAAAAATATATTTGATTGTTAATTTAAGATATTCCTAAGTCACTAGTTATTTCATATCTAGATTCACTAACTGATTTCATATTTAGTTGAGTAACGTATTATTAATCGTAGTGTGTATATTGTAAAGTGCATTCGTGTAAACAAAATTCTTCCCGAGAAAAATGTTATATTTTTGTTACAATATATTCCTCTTTCCACTGTGCCACAACCGGATATTAGCGTGTTTTTAAACTCAAATATTAACAGTATATCTATGTTATTGGATTATCACAGAGCTTAATAAATGATAAATTATATATCATGAACTCAACATATTTTCATTTATTATTGACGTAAACCACAATAATTTAATAGTTTCAATATATTCTGTTAAAACTGCTTTGAAATAAGTTAAGTAAATTTAGTGCGGTTAATAAAAAGTTATTTTAAGCGAGATTTACAACACATTTCCTTTGATCGTCTCAAATGTTGCGATGAAACATGGACTCATTCTTGAGACAAAATTGACAATACCAATACATACTCAAACACGCATTAATGCAAGCAACCTGCCAATCATTAATGAAAAATGAACATATTTTCCCAGGCAGTCAACTTCTACAGCACGTTCGTGTCATCTCATTTGTGTGCCGTGAGTCTCTGATATTAGATCAAACAAAAATAAAATCAAAAATAGTATCATACAAGAGATTATTCATAAAAGTATAAATAACACTTACATAATATGTTTCCGACAGATTTTAGAGTAGACAAATAAGTAGTGAAAAGCGAAGAATTAAAGCGTCGTCCAAAAATTTGGTACTTTAATTATGTAAATTTATTGTTTGAGGTCGAACGCATGAAATACCCTTATATTTGGGCTTTTGTAGCCTTTTAGTAATTTATATCTGTTTCCGGCTTATAATTGACGCGGTTTCGTAATTATTACGTTTAAAATAATTTTGCATTCCCATCGAGAAGGTGTTGAATAATCGATAGGAAAATCTGAAAATTAAGGCGTGCCGGAACGACTAACATGCGCAAATAAAAGCAGTGAAAATGATTCAGATATGAAAAAGAGATTAAATAAGATAACGGCTGTAACACTTCTAATTATCATGTACACGTTAATTTTAAAAATTGTCGCATTAAGTAATGGGAATCCATGATTCAAATTCAAGTGGCTTCTTGTTACCAACATTCACACCTTCGTTTGATAAAATTAAGCTATCAGTTTGATAAAATTAAGCCCAAAAATCAAACAAAGGATAATTCTATCAATTCCGTTCAAAGTACGCTAAGAACAACTGGAGACAGAAGAAAATTGGGACACCAGAAATAATGTACAAAACCCTGCACTTATATTAAAGATGAGAAATTTATAAGGAACAAGAAAAATCATATACGACGGTAATCATTCTTATTTTAACCCATTAAATGACAATGTAGAGTCATAATAATATAATCAAAGTCAATGGTGTGATTAAGTATACAAGTAATTTAAAAGTGTGAAGATGTAATTCAGATGAAATATTATTATTCAGCCATTACTTTGAATATAACGAAAAACTTTGCAAATGGAAACGTGCTTTACCAAAATCAATAAACTGCACAATATTTTGACTGCGTTATAAAACAATGAAAATCCGAATACGCCTGAAATGCTATTTCTTATGATGCAATGTGTAGGAGGAAATTACGACACTGAAAAGAAAAATAATCAAAAGAATGCCATTTATCCATTTTTAAGTGTTTATATCACTGACAGCAGAAGAAGTTGATAATATGTACATGAAACGTTTGTTTATTTTTAAAAAACCTTACTAATCTACCAAACGATTTCGTATATTTTTAATATACTCAATAACAAAATGGTAAATTAATTTATATCAGAAGTGTTATTTGGAGGAAAATATGGATTGAAGCTCACTTGCTCCGGAGACACGGACGTTATAAGTTGTTCTTCGGCATCCAAAATATATGCTCATTTACATGTTGTTCATTTAACTGTAAATTATATTACTGAGTTTCGAGAAACAATCAAATAAACTCATTCGCACGATGTGTTTGCACTATGGTGATTTCATTTAAACTTGGTTCAGAATCACAAGCTTACTTCAATACAGCAGTGAATATTGTATTTTAACAGCCCGATTGTTAGCTTTATTGATTTACCTTTGTGTAACGTATTGAAACACTTGACCACCATGTTGAAACCAAACAGAGGAAAATTAGGGCCACTTGTTATCAACACGAGACACTTACTTGATGAAACTGCAGTTTCAAGGGATATATATTAATTCGGTTTACCTGATCCAGTTATGCTAAGAATTTATTTAAAAAGCTTCAGTCCCACTGAAAAGTATTTGTGAGTAATTTTGTGGAATACATAAATGATATTAGGAATAATCATTTATTTTCCGCGGCCTAATAAAAATTCAACCTATCTGAGCAAGACTGGGTTCAGATGATAGTGATGGAGGTCAAAATAACCACCAGATACTTTTTAATAGTACTACAAAATTAAACAATGTCACTGGTTAAATACAATATACATTTGTTTTTAAGCGTTTGTAACAAAGTTCCTAAATTTTGTTTATTTAATGTTTTACTAAAACCATGTTATTTCAGTAGTGATATAAAATTAGGACTTCGAAGATGATGATTGATATTTTGTCAGTTGCTGTAATTGTCTATTATCTGTCTCATGCAAAATAGTACGTTTGTGAGATTAAAATCTTTGTTGCGTTTCTTCTGAGAGTGGAAACAATTGCAACAAAACATGACACCATTAACGCTACAGCCCTCAAATGCTCAAAACTAGTCGTAAAACCAGAGTTAGTTTAAAAAATTAACATCGTTTCAAAACCAGGGAATAGAAAACAATCTTTCGGACGTATTTCGTATAAATTGTGTCTAAAACTCATTTTTGCTTGAAATTGCTGTACTTTATTCAAACAAACATTTATTTTAATGTGTATTATACATTTGTAAAGGCGTCCAAATCTGAGTCACCCTACATAGCTGTGAGAGATGAGAACACTCAAAAGAGAGAACCCACAATTTTCCAGACACGAGAGATCCACCTTCACCGAACATTTCTTTCCTTTCCCGATATCTCGTCATCAAATGGCAGACTACACCACAGCAGAGGGTGACAACACACATCCAAGTGATAGAGAAAAAAGATTCCTCGGTCGTGGACGCCTTGTGAACGAAAAAGGAAATGGAAAAAGGGAACTAGACGTGAAGAACGGAAGAGGAAAAAAAAGTCAAAACTCGCGTGGTCCCACAAAAGCAAGGCGAGTGCCAATTGAAATAGTCCATTTCAAAGCCATTCTGTTCTCGCAGTTACCTCACGTATGCGAGACACGCCGACGAGAGGACCATTGGGATCCGTCAACGAGCAACGAAGAGTCGACTGGTTGAGGCGAAGAATCGACAGACGCGTGGGTGCCACGGAAGCAGGGAGAGGAAAGGGGTCCCAGGTGAATTGTCGCGGAGAAACCCGCGAGGCCGGACCGAGAGAGCCGCAAGCCGCCCATGAAATTAAGACGATTAGCGGTCTCCACATCGATTGCAGTGAGCGAAGTGGCGCGCTCTGTTCCGCCCTTTCCTTTCACTCGTCCCATCCCTCCTCTACCAGCACGCCTCTTCTTTCTCTCATCCGTGTCCTCAGCCGTGCCTTTTCCCTACTTCCCTCCTTCCCAGTAATCAGGCGAAGAATCCAATTTTTATATAAAATATTTTATCATGACGTCGGGTAGCAAAGTTTCGCGCGTCTAATCGACTTTCGAGTTGGGCGACTGCACCCACCCGAGTCCGCCAGCCCGAGCTCGCCTTTGTCGTGGTAACACAATTAAGCCAGATAGCGACTGCAGAGATCCACCCCGACCCCGCTCCCCTCCCTCTCGCCCGACTCCTACTCCCCTCTTAGCGTCGCCCAACGCCACCACTCACCGCTCCAGTCGCGCGCTACCCCGCTCCAACTGCCCGTCCTCTGCCATCCCCCATCCCCGCGACCGACTAACCGCAAGGAAAACTCGCGAGTTCAGTGCGCAAATGGCGGTGGTGCCGGCGATATTGCCATCGATGCTGGCGGCGCAGCGTGTAGTACAGGGGCTCCGCGACTCACGGCACCACGTGCAAAGTGGCGGAAACCTCTCACGGCATTTTGCTTGTTGGCGCGTGATGCCTTTCCGAAAGGGTGGCTGCACGATGATCGTTAAAGGCTGCTGAAGACAGGAAATGCATACAAGTGAATACAACTTCTCTCTCTCCGTTGCTTGTTTCCGCCGCTGAAACTTCACAACTGAAGAGTGGTGACTGAGGTTACAAATTATGTTACAGGGAATATCATTTATACATCATTATGGACACTGGCGGATCTATGGGAGGTTGTTGCCCCCCATTGGACCTGAACTTTCAACAGATAATATTGAAATTGATAAAATGTAGTGTTATCCTTTAATATGTATTTGCGATTTTAAACAATTAATAAGTTTGGTGATTATTTAATGAATTGTTAATTATTTATTTGATGAATTAATGTATTATTCTAAAATACAAAATCACTGTAATTGTTATAATAATATTTATAATATTATTAAAAGATTATTCATGAAACTCGTGAAATACATAATTATTACATGATAGAGTCTTGAATTTTCAAACTTTTAATAATACTCTGTTCCTCGAAAAAAATTTCGCAACATAAATTCTGAAATTTCAACTTAGTCAATAGAAACAACACTAAATTTCAACAATCACATACGTATTGTACATATTGTGAAATCTCTCATATGGGCAATCATGTTCAGAACAATTTTCGAGAAACAGTTAGGTTTCAGTAAATGTAAAAACGTGAATGCCACAGGTATTAAATATTAAAATAAGCGTCTTTTTTTCCTCATTTTTCTCTAGGTTTGGTATTTAAGAGCCCATTCATAACTGTCTAGATACTAACTTCTCAAAAAAGGCTTGAATGACAAGAAAATGGTAATGTATTTGACCTTCAATTCTTTTCATTAACTTTCTTGAGGTAACTAAATTTTCTCACTAGGAGTTGAGCCCTTTGAAATTATATTTCTCAATCAACTTTTTTCCCTTTCTCTTAAATGTCGTTCCATTGAAATGAAAAAGGTAATTGCAGAAAATTCCTTATATCAAATATACGCTAATGCTGTATGCCAGGGGTCGGCAACATTTTTTGGCCGCGGGTCAAAATCAACCAAAATGTGAGTATTAAAGAGACGTTTGGGTCAGAGATATTTTCGACATGGATCTTATATACATAAACACTTATGTGTATAGGATCCATAGTATTCGAACTAAAGTGTTGTTCTTAGTATCTATTTTCAATTTTTTTTCTCATAATGTTTCTTTCATATTTATGTTTTATAATTTATTTCTATATATTATACATTATTTTCGGAACTAAAGTGGGTCACTTGAAATTATCAAATGGGTCACTCGGTGACACTCGGGTCATAAGTTGCCGACCCCTGCTGTATACTCTTGATGCTTTTTGGACTATGTTACAATAATTCTTTGAGTTTTTTCAAATAAATTAATGATAAATCAACGTATTCAACATTTTGTAAAATTATTTGCAGTCATTTTAAATTTAATAAGTTTCACTCGTCAGTTTTATAAATTTAAAACTACACTTGTTCACATATTGCTATTTAATTATAAAAATTTTCTTTCCTCGTTATTTAAAAGTTCGACGTTCGGCTTACTTCGTACTTTAAGTTTTACACATGAGAAATAACTCTGCGGTATGTTCAATACCATTCAGGGAATAGTAATAAATAAGCAAAATTCCCTAAGTTCACAAATAATTTCTTCACTCCATTAATATACCTACCTTTGCACAAGAACTTTTCGTGACATGCTTAGTTTTGANATAATTTCTTCACTCCATTAATATACCTACCTTTGCACAAGAACTTTTCGTGACATGCTTAGTTTTGAAAGAAGTTTCATCATTAAACCTGACAAGTGCAAATTCCTCTCTTGAATATACTCGCGTCCCTCAGGATGTAGAGTGTATGCAAATGCTAACCTGTGAAAGTAACGGCTGTAATGCAGAAAAGTCGGCGGAACTGCGTCTCCAGGTTGCGTTTGAAGTGGTGCCTCACCTCGCCGTTAACTCTCATCTCCCGCAGACAGAACCACACAGCGCAAGGATTTAGTTACCAGTCGTCTTCGATAAGGCTTCCCACCGGCTGCAGAGAATGAGGTACATCGCATTTTTCAGTGCTTTCGTCCCCCAGAAGTTGGTAAATGTTACGTTACTGAAGTCATGTCCGATTGTCGTACACTTTGCCCGTACTCCGCACTCTGTCTTCATTAGATTATAAAGAAAGAAATATAAAGATTATAAAGAAAGAAATATAAAGATTATAAAGAAAGAAATATAAAGATTATAAAGAAATAAATATTGTCAAAAAAGCAGTTACAAAATGCATATGGTCGCGTGGAGGATAATAAACTAATTTACTCTCCGGAAGCAAGCAAGGGAAGGTTCCTATCATTTCCGATCAAGTACCCTAAAACAGGTGGATTTAACATTTCAACATACTACTAACAATAAGAATAGTTCGGTACGTATATTAACATAATACCAACAAATATTGTGTTTATTAAAACACAAAAACAGTTATTGGTAATTTGACATGGGATTGAAATGGTCTTTCAAAATTGAAAATTTAAGAAGTAAATAATTCGAAATATTATTCGTCC
Source organism: Laupala kohalensis (assembly GCA_002313205.1). Lineage (NCBI taxonomy): Eukaryota > Metazoa > Arthropoda > Insecta > Orthoptera > Trigonidiidae > Laupala > Laupala kohalensis. The sequence goes on along the minus strand of NNCF01126736.1, from coordinate 476,204 downwards.
AAATGATGTCATAACTTATCGAAACAAGTTTGCAATGTATTATTTCTGACCAATATTCCTATGAGAAGAATTGTACGTTCTAAAATGAATTTTGAATAAAAATTTTAAGAACAAAAATTAAACTTTGTTACGCAATTCGTCTCTTCAATTTTCTGAAAATAAGTTTTTAAGTGTAATTTTTTTAATTCTCTTATGTTGAAGGTTAAATCGGACACTTCTATTGCGAAACAAAAGACCAACTTAAACTTAAACATAAACTTCAACTTCAACGTAAACATAAACCTAAACGAATTTAACTGTTTAATCTCAACTTCAACTTAAACTTCAGTTTAATTAAACTTAACTTGAACATAGGGAAAACCACCATTTTCATGCAGTACATGATTACGGTTAGCCGTGTAGATTTGATGAACAAAGGTTCCTTTATCTTCCTTTCAGTTTTTTGTTTTGTTTTATGCCTCTCATGACTTTATATTTATTAACACAAGGATATATTAATCACTTTATGAAATTAATGTTTTAAAATATTTTTCAACATTTATTTATTCATTAGCTTTTTTACTTTACTAATATTCCTGGCATTAATTAGTATTTATGTAGTGGGGAGACAAATATGACTTTTTCATTCCCAAATCAATTTGTACTAATTTGCAGAGGAATTCGATATAAAAATAGTTCACAAATAAATGAATATTGAATTCAGTGAATAATTCCATTGACCAGATTAAACGTTCAGTGAAAAGAGTGTCGTGTTATAAAATTATATTAAATCAACACAATTGCCAAGCAACACTCAAAACGATAAAACACAAACAATAATTCAAAGCTGACGTTTCGATGCAGGTTTGTATCATTATTGGGCGGAGATAAGATATAAGTTTATACATATGTAAGTAACATTCTGATAGCTGAAGTATAAGCTAAATCGCCAATTGCTTAATCTGGACGATATTGGAAGTTCTTACTCTATTCGGAGACGCAATGATCACTTTCAGTTCAGTTATTTCTAAAATACGACTGCATAAAATAGAGAACAAATGATCTAATTTGCAGCTTCTACCATTTTATTTAATTTCCACTTGTAACACCTAAAGCATGAAGACCTTATCAGCGGTAGAAAAAAAATTCTTGGTTTAAACGAAGGTACTCCAGACGTAAACCAAGAAATCCACTTGTTCACGCAATTTTACAAGATTTTCAATTTGTATTACTCGCTTTTTACGCTTATGACAACACATCTTTGATGGCGTGTCTAAATAAATTGAGTTTTTCTGTCACATAAAATGGCGCTACTTGAAACGATGGCATTTAAATGCTGTAAAATGAAATAGACAAACTTCGTTATAAAACAACTTATTGAACGTTATCCCATCCAGAGTTTCTGGAAGTATTTATTATTTCTTCGCTCGCTTTTAAAACACGAATTGTGCAGATATTACATTTATCGTGTTCTAGTAAATTCCTATTTGCTAATTACGATATATGCTATGTTACTAATTCAGATTAATAAAGTGTACTTAAAATGTGAGAAAGGAACTTTGAATGGAGCTTAACAGTTTCTTCGTGTTGCAGTTGCATTGATTCCTTCGCTAACTTCTTTTGCTCGGAACGCTTTGTTGGCAGAGAAGCAGTGTTTAGTGGGTATCTCTGGACAAAATCTAATTTTTCCGCCGCCACAAGAGCACGGTCGAGTGAATGGTATCCGGATTGGGAGAAGAAGGAACCCGATTACCACAGAAAGACTCCGATTGTGCATAGAAACTTCGCGATCGACAAAAAGTGGGATAGTTTCCCATGACTCTCGAACAATGTCCGGAGTTTTATTTCACCCACAAAAGGTGGCTTACCAGAAAACAATTGATTTTTAAGGAGAACAATATTATAAAATTTAAGTATTAAAACGTTCGCAGAAAATCTCTTTTTTTATTGTGGATCAAAATTTGTTTTAATTGAGATAGCTCTTTGAATGTGGAAATGTTTGATACGTGTGAAATAAATGAGTGGTATTCCATAAAACGAAAATGGAAAAAAACATGCTTGCACGTATTCCAGTTGAAAAGCTTTCATTACAATCTCTTGCTAATAAGGGGAACTTTAATGAAAAACTGGTACTGTAACTAACGATCAAAGGCTAATGAGCAATGATCAATGAGTATTTGGTTTGTTAAATACTAATAACTAATACCCCGGAACAGCATCGTTATCCTACGTGTGCAAGTGAGTTGCTATGGTTTTAATATCATTTTAATCAGATAACTTGACCGAAATTTTTTTTGACATTAAATATTTAGTTCGAGGCGATGATATGTGAACGCTTTTAAATATTTTGAGAATCCTAGAAAATGTATGAGAGTTGGGTGCGCCCAGCAATGGACATTGAAATCAATACATTCGTTGATATTGATCTCTTCCCCCAAACAACTGAATTTATTTTTATTTGAATATCTCATAATTTGGTTGTAGCAGTAGTTAATAGAAAAATGGAATAACATCCGCTGACTTGTTTAATCACGATTTTCCACTTGATGTACACTCTAAATGAACAACCATTGACAAAGCAAGATGCGTTTGTATGAAACATGCAACGATAGGGAAATATCAAAAACCAACGTTATTTTGATTCATTTTTCGTCATAAATCTGGAAATAGAAATGGCTGTAAAGTTCTTAAGAAAAGGTAAACATGAACTAAAAATACGACTGTTGTTTATTGAGTAGTTGACTAAACTGATATCATTGTCAAAACAGTTTTTTTAAAGAGTTAAGTCTATCTCCATGGATTCTGTCGCAAAATTATCATGTAAATAAATTGAAGAGCATACGTAATTTCTAAAATTAGATTAAAGTAATTTTCAAAAAAATCAAGAGATGAAAGATGAAGTAAAATGATTAAGAGACTTTTTAGAGGAATTACAGTAAGTATTTAAAGAGGAAGAAATGTGAATAGAACTAGGGAGTTATAAAAACTGAATATCATAAACATATTTTATACATTTATACTAAGCAAAAACACAATTTGATCCAAATGTTAATGAAGTACTAGTAGCTGAAGTGGGAATGCTGATTTTAAAAATTCATAAAGTGCTCATAGTGAATTATTGTAGAGAAGTGAACTATTGCAGGAAGGTGAAGGAACGCAAAGAAAACAAGGAATAAAATACCACAATAACAAATATAATCACTTTCAAAGTATTAAGTTGAACTACAGGTTTTCGTGAGACAACCTAAAAATTTTCCATATAACTTTAATGTAGTAAATTCCTATATTTTCAACACAGGGTTAATGATATTCAAAGACAATTATGTATGCATTGCATCTGAAATTTTAAGTACCATTGAAAGTTGCGTGTTGATTGGTTCTCTAGAGTATATAATCCTATTCTTACTATTCATGTGCCTTGCTTCCTGGTTTTAATTCACCAATCAATGTCCTAACGTAAAATATGAACAACATTCTATTTTACAATGTCAAAAAATAGAAATAATTTTCACTGTTTAAGAAAAAATGACGTATTGAGTAGAAGATCAGTTAACTTTTGATATTATATCATGTGTTTTCCATTCGCGCCTTTTATCCTTCCATTATTAGCTGATTACCGTTATTCTGATTATGGATTGATTATCTTATTATATGTTTGTGACTCCTTAAAGTTTTAAATGAGTTTGAACGAGCTTCTGCACATATTCCTTTCCTTCTACAAAAGCAGAAATTGTTGGGAAAACTTGCTTCAGGATGAAATGAAATTCTTACTAATTTGTCGCTAATGACACTAGTTAATGAAGGTTCCACCCTGCGCCGAATCCAGAGAGTTCTGGGTGAAAAGGCGAACCGGGAACGAGTCCAACTTGTTGCGCGTTACTAATCAGAATCTACGCCCACCGTTTGGCTCTGTTACTATGGATGAATAGAACATGTGTAAGTTATGTATGTCTAAATGCGTGTTTACACGTACATGTAATTATTCTCGCAGATACCAGGAAGGATTAGCTTTTGGTATTTACATTACGTTTCAATAGGTACTGTGTTCTACTCTTTTAAGACTTTATCTAGTTTCTATGATAAATCAACTCAGCGCTCACTCGACAGTTTCTGCAAGGAAACAGATACTGACGTATGAAAAATTATGAAACCAAAGTACTTAGGATTCGAACATTTTTCTGGGAACTCGTGAAAATTGTATGTACAAAATATAATTTCTTCTGATTGCTAATTTATAACTTTTACATATCAAGAACAAATAAATAAATGTCATTAATATTTGCCACAAGCAAAACAATTTATAAATATGGTTAACATTTGAAAAAACAAATTAACATATTAAAGATTATATAATATGTTTTCCCTACACGTAAGCAATTAGCGTAGGAATTATATAATTATTAAAGAGCAAATATAAAGCTCATAAGCGTTTTCGAAAAAACAGATTATATAATCTTTTTATTTCATAATCATTATTTGACAATCATATTTTATTACTTAGTCCTTTTTATTAAGAATGGTTGTTGTTTCTTTCTGGAGAATCGGAATATTATATAATAAAACAAATATTGGCTCATGTCTATTTCTTTCGTGAATATTCAATTCACTGAAATTATACGCCCCCCACGAAAAGACTTGAGTAAGTTTTGCATTTGATACCACTGTATTATGCAGATCCCTTGGCGCTGTCTCAGTAATGGATGGCTCAATGGAAAACCGGTGTCACAGCGAGAGATCATTTGAAAGCACTGCCCTCCCTTTTCGTTCTCACAATTTGGAGTAACACAAGTGTTTGAAGATAACTTGCTGCCGACCAGTATTAGAATCTACATTTTCATAAACCGGCGTGGAATCGAATGTATTTTTCTCTTCCTTAAGGGGTAAATTGTTAATCTGTATATCTACTGTTTTAAAATCATATAGTGGAAAAACATGTGCAGTAAATTTCAAAAAGACTCGATTTTTTTGGAAAAAATCAAACATGCGCCCTTTGATCCAATTGCATGGTTTTAAAATTGAATACCTAATAAGCATTCATAAGAAAGCACCCTGGCCACAAATTATTTGGGTATTTCAAATATATTTTTACATTTAATTATCTTTATTAAGTGGTTACATTGTGAGTGCATCCCATGACATTTTAATTGTATTTTCTGGATTAACATTGTTTAGGTTTCATCACTTTACTTATAATACACAGCAAACGTGAACATTTCATGCAATCAGAAAATGCAAACAACTCTTTCCTCTATTCTACAAACGTATTTATAATATTTGCTTATGCTCCCAAAATGATCAATAATAACTTGTCCAATATTCGCACACATGTTGAAAAATATTATTTTTCAATTAAATCGTATATCTCGTGTTAGGTGACCCAATCTCCGGGAAATGAGATTGAAAGTGAAATACATGAAGTACTACATATGGGATAGTAAAAACGGGTCAGTGGGTACGTTTTACGGAATTGTCGTTCTTTGCGCCCAATATACGTAATTTATGCAATTCTTTCATCATTCCCTTAAGAGAGAAACGTCAGACAGCCACGAATATTACCCAAGTTTGATGGGTGAAAATCATTATTTTTAAAGTTGTGGAAGTGTAATGAGCTATCACTCCTCATCATCTCCTAGAAATCTTGTAGAAAAACGGACAGTGAAGCAAAACGTTGAATACTTATGTTTCTACTTAAAAGTAACGGATGAAAGTTCACGCATTTTCTCTTAATTAAGTCATTAACTTATGATTGATAATTTTACTTTCATCAAAGCCAGTACTTAAGAGTTGAAATGAGTGACAATAAGTAATTGTTCCCGCGAATGTATAAAATACCTTAATAAACTTCATTACTTTCTTTACTATTGCTCAACAAATCATTTCCTTCACCTACTGTCAATTATGTTCAGTTTATTAAAATATAAATCTTACATAAGAAAAGCTCTGATGAGGATCGGCTGAAGCTGTATGAGTGCCTAGAAGTGCTTGGAATGTTGCCATGGGTTAAAAGAGGGTCGTAGTTATCGGAGAGATACGGTCGGTCATGTATGGTTAAGGAGAAAAAAGACCATTTAGGTCAAATAGAGTAGAAAGAAGGAAATTTCTAATTTAAAACTCAGCTAACTTTTGAATGAACGTTCTTTACGGGTATGGTGGGGTAATTTTCCCTATATTGATCTTACGTGATCATTAAATTATTTGCTACAGCACGCAAGTGTAAGTTGATCTCGAAACATTTTAAAATGGAAAATAATCCTTACAAGATATACTCTCAGGATTTCTGTTGTCTCGAACATATTGGGATATACAGTACTTTGAACACAACCGACGTGGTGGATATCTCTCCTAAAGTTAAAGGTTTTGGGTCTGGATTCCCAGTTAGGGTGTTTTCATCATGTTCTGAACACGTGGGAAGACATCGAGAAAACCACCATTGGTAACACATAAGTATTAAAATCACTCCCATTATTACGCAGTATACTTATCTTAGAGGTGTGTTTGGATTTGGTCCATCATTCCCAGTCTTCGGACCACACATAAAAGAAGACGACTTAAAATAAAAAATTCCGTGGGAGCACATCGTCCGACGGGATAGTGACCATTGAACGACCAAAATTGTTTCTTTTTGGTTTCGTTTGGTTTCATCGAAGACTTTTCCATTAAATAGATTGTCATTCACTGGATGAATGAACAGGGAAATACTACTGAAGTGAATGTTTTCTTTTGAATAGCTATAATTCGTAGAAAAAAATCCACCATGCAAAATAACTTACAGACATATTTAACTAATAACCATCATAAGGCAAGCAGTAAGTCATAAATAGACAGAGATAACAGGTAAAAAGTAAATAAAATCATAAAATGAATATGTGGTAAATTGAACAGGATGAAAAAATAGATTTGACTAAGAAGAGTAAGACTAAAAAATGAATCTCGTATTCACTCCAAAGTTTCTAGAAATGTTCCATCTACATATTTTCAAGTGGAAAGTTTCATTGCTAATGAATAATTGATATTGAAGAGCGTTCAAAGAGTGCGATCTTCTAAGTTCAAAATGATCGTTATGAGCAATTTAACGACTAGAAGGATAACTTGAATCAAATATCACACCTCCAAAATCCATTGCACTTTATCAATTTTCTCTTGAACATTAAGAATTCAAGAATTGAGAGGACGATGCAGGAGCATTCGGGTATTGCAGTATTATGGTCGTCGAATCCGTGACCGTGTACCCCGAGCAAATGAACGTACTCGTATTATCTCTGTCTACCTCCGGAATATTTTTAAGTATTCCGAGATATGGGTCTCATTTCATTTTTCTGAGTTGGATTCAATTTTGAAATTTGAATTTTCTCTCTTAACTACGAGTAAACCTTTTGCTGAACATAGCTTCAATACTGAATGAGAGTAAGTTATAACCAAGTTCAGGTTAAATGTATAATAGTCGCATGGAACCTTTCTTTCATGATCCACTAAATTACTAAAATCATTTGGAGAAAAGAAATTCAATTAAAAACGAAAGAAAAAGTATTATAATCCTCAACTTACTATACTTTCAATCAAACTAATACGTGATGCCAACTACGTCCTAAAAAGTTGTAGTTTTAATTTTCAAATAAATAAGTGGTGATACTAAAATTTGTTCATTTTATTGAGTCATTATTAACCAATCAATATACTTCATATATACATTTAAATTAATATTGAAGATTATAAGAACTTATTAGTAAATTTTAGTATGCTAATTCCCACAAGACCCGAAATACAAACATATTTCAAAACCGGAACTCTATATTTTCCNGTAAAAATTATCCTCGACACTAACAATAGGGATTTCTTGATACAGTATCACTTTTTTTTTTGGTGGGGTTTTAGGGCTCGTCAACATCGAGGTCATTAGAGCCCATAAAAATGAGCACAAATGTTTCATTGTAGACAAATACTTTTTTTTCAGCCTCAATAAAATTCCAAGTATATTCCCAACTGAGACGTGTGATGTTATTTCTGCTCCTGCATTAAGAGCTCTGGTGATCTCTAACGGTTTGACCGAGTATTATCTTCGATCGCGCCTCATTTCCTTTCAGACACGGTTACGCGTCATATCCAATACCAACAAAGCTTCGAGAATTAAGCTCCCTCACTGATTCAATTCAACTAAGAATTTCACGCTTCAGAATCTACACAACCATTAATGGAATATTGCTCTGTACTGGAGAACTAGTACTGGAGTCTTCCATGGCATGCATAAAAACAATGACGTAATTCTCTCCTCGCTTTGTGTTGTAACCGGCTATCTGCGCAGGGACATTGATGAGCACCTTTGAGCAATATTCTCGTGGTATGATCTTCATGCAGCGTCAATCTATGGAAAATTATTCGTTGTTGTGAGAGATAGATCAAGAAAACAATTTCCCTTAAACGATATTACATTTTGCAAACCCTTCATTTCTATCATACAAATTTTTACGGCTTCGATTTGCATTCAGTTATATTAAACAGAAATTATCTAATATACAAATATCGATTGCATCGTTGTAGATACGATTCAAGACACATAAGTACGAATTAAACACATAAATACGCCCTGACGGGTTACGGGTGACGTCTTACGTGATCATTCATCGATTCGCCCTTGAACGCTTAACACGGAGGGTATTGAGAGACAACAACTGTATTCAAACTATGTTTCGCATGTAATCTAAAGAAAGCTATGACATGCAACCTAGAAGTCAACTTACTTTATGACACGTTATAATGTCAAACGCAAAAAAGATTTGTATAATAAGTATTCTAAAATCTCCAAAACTTTCTAACTCCCAGAAAATACTTTAGAAAACATAATATAGTACTCATTAATCTATCATAAATATACTCTCCGAAATATCTTTGTACTTCGTTAAAATTGAAATTGTATTAAATGAATAAGAATGTTACGAATTAATTAAACATTACTTTATCGTTGTCGAGACATATTTTCATAAGTTGTGTACAAACTTGGGAGTCGGGACGGGTGGTGCAGTGGATAGCACGCCTGCAACCAAAACAGGAGGTTCCGAGATCGAGTCCCGGTCCGTCACAATTTTTACCTGGCTGTTGACGTCGCAAACACTCCTCCACGAATAGGTACTCGGAAGTTGTGAGTTAAAACATATATTCATAGTTGAAAAGCAAATTCTTATTCATAAACGTTCATTAAAATCCTTACAGAACAAATTTTTTATTCTTGCTTTCAAACAGCGCCCTTTTACATGAATCCTTTTCGGTAGCACAGTATATAGTAATGCTCCAGCAACATTCATGAGAAAGATAAAAGGGCATTCAAGTCTAGTCTCGACACATCGAAATGAGGGACACCGATGTTGGATCCCATTCTCCAGAAGGGGACAATTGTCTCTTAATATTTATTATATCGTGAAACAAGTTTCAACATGTTGCCCTTTTAGACGCGTAGTACCTCAGGAACAATAAAAAATCGATTCCGTAATGTGAGTAGACACGAATCACTTCCTAAGAACTCGTCATAAATTCTCTTCGAGATGGAATTATGAATCATTCACAACAGATATCACGAATAAAATTGAAGTGGAAGACAAAACTGGATTGTAGTACGGGAAGAAAATAAATGAGGTAAAAACTTTGATTCTAAACGTGATTTGCTTGGAAAGGCATGACTTCAAATGAACGTTTTGTATTCGTATAAATTCTAATCCTGCTCCAACAGTTCATTGTATGAATTTTCCTAAAATTTATAAAACTCTGTGAATCCGAAAATTAACGTAAACGAGGAAAGACTTAAAGGTATTCCAACCTTCTTCTAGACAGTTAAAGATCAGTTTCTTTTTATTTTCCTCAGGTGATGTGGTGCCCCTAGTCAGTAGTAAACATAGCGCCTTTTCCAGCAGATTATAAATTGAGTTATTCACTTATTATTTTTATTTCTTATTATACATTTTTATCGTTTATATTTATGTTTTTATTATTCATATCTATTATTATAAGGTAAAAATTAGTATAAAGATATTTACATATAAATTGTACTTACGAGATTAAAAAATACTTAAAAATCTTGCGCCCCTAGGCAATTGCTTATGCCTAAATCCACCTCTGATTTTCTTCAGAGTTTTTTTCTTTAATTTCTCTGTCTAATGTAGACAGTGGTAATAAGTGTATAGAACTGTCATCAGTATGTTTCAAAGTTTGTACGTATATTTGCATCTAACGGTATATTTGCATCTAACGGATAGATATTGACAGATAATTGAAATAAGTTTTTGAGAAAATAATATATGAGAAAATCGCGACGTTTTGAATCATCTTTTTTGCTCTTTTTCAGGTCAATATATAAATAACAAAAGACATCAAATTAAAAACATCCGTTTGTAAAAATACCTAATGAAGGTTTGATGCAATATTACTGGATACAATATAGAATTATACAATTTAGAGAACAATAGAATCGCATTACATTTATGTAACAATGATTTATCCGAGGAAATAAATATTCAAGAGTAATAACAAAAACGAAACACAACAATATATAAAAACAATGGAAAGCATAACAAATATCTTTACCTTTGCACAAGAAAGGAAACAAACTTAATATTGGAAATTACCAACCAATATCTCTACTACCCACTTTCTCAAATATCCTAGAAAAATTGTTCTATAAACCTCTTTATTTTTATCAAAAAATTTAGATATTTTATCAAAAAATAATATTCTCTCTGACGATCAACACGATTTTCGGAAATACTTTTCAACTACAAGCACCATATTTTCTTTCTTAAACGATGTTACCACATCTCTTGACCGTGGAGAAAATCCTCAGGGTGTTTTCCTTGACTTACCCAAAGCATCCGATGTCATCGATCACGAAATTCTCCTTTCCAAATTGCATTCTTTAGGCATTCGTGGACTTCCACATCAATAGCTAACTTCTTATTTAAAAGATATATATATCAACAGGTCTAAATATCCTATACTAAAAATAAAATACTTCAGCGTTGTCTTTCAGAAACAAAGTTACTTGCTTGCGGAGTACCCCAAGGTTCATTTCTCGGCCCTGTACTCATTTTATTGTATGTGAACGACATGTCTTCACTCAAATCACATTGAAAAATGGTTATTTTTGCTGATGACACTAATTTACAATGTAAGCACGCCAATGCTCAAAAAGGTTTGTTTAAACTTTCGACTATGTTCCATGCAAATCATCTCATTGTAAACACTGCAAAACAGTGTCTATGTCATTCCACAATAGTACCATAAAATCTTTACCCCAGGTTTCTCTTTCTTTAAACGGAACACAATTAAAAACTGTCACGAATACAAAATTCTTAGGTCTCCATATTCAAGACAAAGTCAAATGGAATTGTCACGTTGGCTATCTTAATTCCAATTAAGAAAATTATGTTAGCATTCCGAATCTTAGTTAACGTAGTTAATCCACGCATTTCCCGTTGCGTATATTTTGCAAACATTTACTCCCACTTACGTTGCGGCATTACCTTCTCGGGCAATTCCGGTCAGAGTATTCAAACTTTCAGAATTCAGAAGAGGATAGTTCGGATAATCTGTAAATATCACCCCCGAAACTCTTGTAAACCTTTATTCAAGGAATTAAATATCTTAACCCTTCCCTGCATTTTTATTTATGAAACGGTCGTGAATGGTAAGACCCGAATTACTGAAGTGCCACCATTGCTTCATATGAAACAGTCTCGTTCACGAACACAATACTCACAATAGTAATAATATTCATCGCCCTAGAGTGTCAACCACTCTTTGCCAAAACGGATCGTATCATTCGGGAATCGTTCTATATAATTCCCTGCCCAAAAATATAAAACATATTATGAAATTGAATCTCTTCAAATCTGCCGTTAAAAACTACCACCTGCACCAGTGCTCCTACAATGTAAAAGAATTTATTGATTTTAATATGAGTTAAATCCGTCTTGTACATTATAATGCCATTGCTATAGTACTTTTAAAGAAACTTATAACAATTTCAAAAGCTATTTTTTTGCATGATTGTTGTGTCTTATGATTCATATTCTTTAGTTTTATGTGTACTCAACTTTGGCACGGTTATGTACATTAATTCTGTAACCCCATCCGGTTTTCCTTCGGCTAGAGGCGGATATCTTATATAGGTTTTGTCTAGGGGCGTGTTTATTGTAACAATAAATCGTGAATTTAGTGTTATTTCAATTCTTGTTATTTTTAAACACTACACTCAGAATAATCTATAGTTCGATAATAATTTGTACATGTAAATGTTTTGCGTTAAATTACAAACATATTGACATTCTATTAGTATTATAACTAGCAGCTAACTTTTTATCTTATCTAGGAATTTTTGCTGAAATATTTGAATCCGCCTCTGCTTTAGGACCCTTGGTCGGAATTGATGGGATGGTCCCTTGCTTGCTTCCGGAGAGTAAATTAGTTTATTGCCCTCCACGTGGTCATACGCAGTTTGTACTGCTTTTTTTACTATAAATTTTTTTTNTGGTCGGAATTGATGGGATGGTCCCTTGCTTGCTTCCGGAGAGTAAATTAGTTTATTGCCCTCCACGTGGTCATACGCAGTTTGTACTACTTTTTTTACTATAAATTTATTTTCTGAATAAAAAGTTGGTAGTTCTCAGAATAAATTATTTTAATCGTACTCGATATTAGAGGATTTAATAGAACAATTTCCAAAAAAATTGTTCCCTTTGTGGCCAGTGACAACTGGTTATGGCAATACATTTGTTGGCCATCAACGGCCAGTTACGGGAGGCAATTTTGAAGGAATTTCAACAATCAATATCGTATTGTTAGTGAATAAATGAAGTAATTTATTCTATAATGCATCAAAATAATTTCGATCCCAAACCACAATAATTAATATTAAAAATATGTACGAACATAATACATTAAATAAGTTATTAGAGTACTGAATACACAGTTTTATATAATAAACGATTAGTGAGGAGATTGATGCACTATAGTTTTTTCTTGTCAACCACTGCAATTCACATTAAGTTTATTCCAAAACAAGTGGAACTTAACATTCGAAGGTGAAGTCTGAACCACATAACCTACCATCCTCCGACGAAACCATCCGGTTGAACAGGAATCCAGTCCAGTACAATCCTGGGAGTAAAGTTTTCTATCCGTATGTCATTATAGCTGTTCCTAAATGGTAGACGGTTCAGTGGTTAGCAAGTGTGTCCAGCCGCCAATCATCTAGTTTTCTGAGCGACAACTGTGGAAATTGGCAATTTCACGTAGTGGGGTAGGGGATCGGAGAGCGTTATTGACAGGGGAACGGCAATGGTGGAGGAGCGCGGGTGACGTCGGGGTGACAAGGGAGTTCGGGGGATTGATGTGGGGGATACACACAGACTACACTTGGCCGCTAGCTACATGGAATAGGTGCTGTTCGTCCCCACAAGCAGGAAAGGGATTAGGACAGGGTCTGATATTTTTCTCGAAGGGTGCGTTCCTTGGCTTTCAATAATCTGGGATCTGGGAAATCTGATTGAACATAGGGTCCCAGAAAACTGATTGAACTAAATTCTTCACGGATTTATATCACGAGAAACACTTATTAAACATTAAGAGTGATGTGAAGTGTCATTACGTTCTTCTTCTGTTCATATTTTCTCTTGGTTAAGAAAAATTCAATTCCTTACCCCAAACCAGAAAGTCGCATTTCAATAGAAGTACTATTTTCGATGTTAGACTACAAATTTATTCTTTCTATTAATACACGTTTTGGATGATTTTGCTTTTCCCTTCAATACTCAACATTATACTTTCTTGTAAATGTTGTTAATTGAGTTACTTACTTCATCAATCTTGGGTGATCAAATCGAATGTTCGCATATTTTGTGATAATCTGTGAATTAGAAATGTTGCATGTGTTCTCAGATCACCTAACATAATTCTCTTACGGGAAAAATTGTTAAATTGAATCGATAGCCTATATGCAATGAAATAGTCTTTCCATTATTCTTAATCAGATTTGCTGTATTGATCTTCGCAATTCCCCAAAAACCACTTTTCAGAATCGAATCTTCTTCTGGTACTACCATAACGCAATAACTTACTCCAAGATGACATTTTGTCCCAACGTAAGATTTCCTACACGTCCGTGTACATAAAAACTATAGACCTAGCTATTCGTTAGTAAATAAAAGTATTTTTCAAAATATTTACTGAAATTTTCCCATGTATTATTGTTACGGCACACCGCAAGCCCAGATGCGATGTGGGTATTTTTTTGGTAGAAGCGGGATTCAACCATAAACCACAACCTTTATGGTAGAGTTCGCTGCCACCAGCTTGGTTTCCCCAAGCAATCAAACACACGTGTAATAACAATAAAATATTTAATTCAAATTAAATAGAGATCTGAATATTTACAAATGTAGACAAACTCTCAAATCATAAATACAAGTTTGAATTTGTTATTACAGAGTTATTGCTAGAATTTCCAGAATTTCGAGGAATAATATCGCACTTTAAAATGTCGGGGAGAGCTAGTCTCATGTATACAGACTCAATAATGAACACTCCAGTAGCTGAGATTAAAATATCATCCACATCTGAAATCCCACCCATCTTTCCTCTGACGTATGTGTGCTTCTGATGTTCAAATACTATTCTTAACGGTGTGTACTAGTCCAAGGAACATAGTTCACGTGTTTTTTCTTCACTTAGACGTAAGAAGAACATTGGAATACAAAATATACATACATTCACCTACTTTACCTACTTACCACCAACAAGAGAGTATCCAATCCCATCTCTCACGACTCTGAATCATTTCACGTCTCTGAATTGCAGAAAAAAAAGTTTTACGTCAATAAGATAGAGAATTGTTTGGAGAATTCTCACACAAATCATAGATCCTTCGAGGTCTTAATGTGCCAAAAGTGCCATTTATAAATCAAAAATTATAAATAAATTATAAATAAATAAAATTTTTGAATGAGAAAAATCCGACAATTTTATTGGGAGCCAAAGAATAATATTCAGTTCCCCGACTACGCAAAATTAAGAAAAAGAGAATTTTATTCTCCACCAGTCTTTTTATATTCTTTGCTTTATCCATAATTTTTTACTAATTTTTTTTAACGTAAAATACGTGACTTAAAGAAACATATTAAATATCAAGTCATTATTAATGTTCTAAAAGAGAATATATATCTTTTGATACCAAATTTCAGTTCAACAATCAAGTTGTCCTGTAATATGAAAAGTCTGAGTGCCTTCATTAGATATATGTTCTTAAAAATGAAATCATATATAAATTTACTGCTCCGATGAATGCACGCATTCTTTGAATGAGATTGGTACTTAATGGTGTATTATCTTGAGGTATTGGTCAAAAGAAGAAAAAAAACACTCAATATCTCTCCAAGGTTTCGGATATATTTTATCCATCCTCAGGGTTAGAATACCAATTCCTCAAGATAATACTCCTGTAATACTTTATTTGTTAATGTATTTCGTCACGTATTATTTATTTTTTCCGCATAACATACATATTCTGATTTTAAATAAAATGGATTCTTGTATCTTTCGTAATGTGACCGATTTATGAACATCAATAACTATGTATTTCGTTACCTCTATGATAATTTGGTTCCGTGTTTTCGCTATTTCAATAATAGTGGATTTTTAGGTTCTGAGTATTCTCTTATTTGCGTGTTCAGTTTTAATTAATACTTTTTGTATCAGTTTTAGTACTTATTATATTGAAAAATGTTATTATATGTTTGTGGAACCACTGAATATGATGACACTGCCGAAAGCATTGTGACAATATTAAAGACAGTTTCGGATAATACAATTGGTTTGATAATACAAAAAAATGAACTGTTTCCTTTTAAATTTATATTTCACGCTTTTTTAACGCGACAATCCTCATTCGAACAGAATGACGGAAAAAGAAGAAAATTTACAACTTTTTTCGGATATTTTGTTCAGCGACGATGTCAGTTGACTAGATAAATATTGTGATAACATACATTCATCAAAAAATTTATCACAGCGTTATGTTATACGAAGAAATATTCTACCCAAATATTCGGACATGATCCTCGTTTCTTTCTCGAGTGTTTTGGAAGGAACTTAACAAAAGCGTACCGAGACAAACGCGTTCGGAGAAAAATTCGAATAGTTGAACGCGCAGCGCAGATAAAAGGCCACTTAACGAACCGTGAAGAAGAGACACGGCGGCGAAGTGTCCCTCGAGAATAAGCTCCGTCAGAATGACGCTGAGACGAGATGGTGTTAGAAAATAAACATATGAGAAGAAATATTGCAGCAAGGGCATAAAAAGAAGTGTCTGTCATGAGGAAAAATTTCAGAATAAAAAATACATTTTTCGTCTAATCAAAGTGCAAGACAATCAGGTTGATGTTTTTTTTTCATTGTAAATTTAAGAGAACTGACCTGGAAGAGAAAATGAAGAGATTCCAGGCTTCAATCGTATGTTGTGAATGTGATTCTTCGAAGAATAGATATGTATGCGTCTCTCCTTCATTTTCATTATCCTCCTCGTCATAGATTGGTGTCACCAAGCACTGTTTTAACAGATGGATATGTAAATTAATTACGCACCATTAACTTCCATTACGTAATCTAATTAAATAAATAATTAAAAACTAACGACCTTTTATGGGCGAGTAATATTTTTTGTGAGCTATTCAAAAATATAAAAATATTATTCGTCCATAAAAGCTCGTTAGTTTTTAATTATTTATTTGATAAATGAATTATTTTAAAGATTGTTTATGGAATACAAAGTTATAAAAAATGTTCTTATCAAATCATAAAATGGCGTGTTCGTGGAACACAAATAAAACTGCGTTGCAGAAGGGGATATAAATTTGTCCTTCACGCATATATAACTTTTTAAAATTAGTACAAGTGAAATGTAAAAGTAGATTCTTTCCACCACTTTGTGCCTCGTCTTCAAGCGTAGGTGCGTACATACTAGCACAATGATTACGATATCTGTTTAATTCAGTTTAATTATTTGAAATTTATTCCTGCGCAAAAACAATTTTTTTTTACTTTTAGTATATTTGAAATTAAATCAATTATACATTTATTAAACTGTCATCAGAACAACTCATTTATACACTATTTCAATCAATTCAGGTATCAGGAACTATTTAGAAATTGATATACTAGAAATGAAGAAGACAAACGACAAAGTGTGTTAAATGTTTTTGCATATGATCGACACAAAAAGTCTAAGCAGGAACTAGAGCGGCGTACTAAAAAGTATGAAAAGAGAATGACCCACGAAATAAATAAACATAAACATTAATACACTTAATATATTTATAATCAAAAGTAGTAGATAAAGTATTAGAGGACAAGTCTCCGGTAATGATTATGTTGAGTACAGTGTTCAGAAGTGAGAAATTGAGATGGTAGTAAAACCATATATTCATTAAGTCATGGGATACATCTTTTAATAGGCTGTGCAAGCATCTTCCGAATTTAAGTTCTTTCATATGATTCATAAACACCAGAGTTCACATTATTATTAATCATCTTTTGTTACTTGGTCACATTATTGCAATAATATATCGTTGGCCATCTTGATATGTACACTCAAGAAGATGATGTGCTACGGCCAGCGTTAGAGATAGAAAACTTCTTGGGGTTGCACGAAGACCCAAGTATTCAAACATATACAAGGAAAACACATGCTCGTGGCAAATCATCATCACAAAACAAAACAGCACAAAATAGATGCTTAAAGCAATTCAGATACACATCCACATAAATTTGAGGAGAAGTAAGGGTCATCAACGTATTATTGCGGATCCTATGTACATTATTCATTAACTCGCCTTGGATTTACGACTTCACATAAACATGGACGAAATCCATTTGACGTGTATGTTCATGAAAGAGTTTCCTCGTGTTCATCCATATCAGTGACTTGATAATACCTTTTCCTTTACAACATTTTAGGGCCTTTATAAGGCGCATGGGCCTTAAGCCCCACCACAAGTATTATTGTATATTTAATGTTATAATAAGGCTCTTTTGAAATTGAAATTCAATTACAACTTATCAATATAACATTACAGTTGAAAAAATGAAAATGAAAAGGCGATAAAATTAATAATAATGTGATATACAAAAATTCAAAACGGAATAAACATTAAAAAGGTAACGGATAATTACTTTCCTTTACCTTCCTAAACAGCATACACAACTAATCCACATTATTCTTTTTTACGTCTGCTTTTTATTTACAATACTTATAATTTCTTTGATCTTCCTATCTTTCCTTTCAACAGTGTCTTTTAAAAGGAAGAAACTTCGTTGTAAAGGGTATCCCCGGTTAAGATAGGCAAACTGTTCTTAATCTTAAATTTTCGAATAACCCGGTTTAAAGTGTTACATACACCTAAAAACGTCTATTTCCACGGTCAATATGTGCATTACCCCTTCCTCCCTCCCGCAAGGGGCAAAAACCGTGTTATTTATTTGATTTTTATTCTGAGTCCTGGATCAAGTAAAAAATTGGAATTTTTGAGTGACAAAATGGAATTGAAACATACATTTGAGGAATTTTTTTGAAGGTCATTTAATGTCATATATGAAAGTTACAGCATTTAAAAGCATGCGAAAAACAAAAACAAAAATACTTTCATCAAGAAATTTAAAATGTACACCAAATTTTATTTTGCCATTTGGTTAGACGTATCAAACTCTACGTTCAAGATTTTTTCGTTATTTTTGAAGTGGTGCGCCATATTAAAAAAGTCATTTTTTTTCTTTTTTCTTTTTTTACGTTTCTATTGTGTTTTCGTTTTCAATTTAGAGTGCTAAATGTGGAGATTGATGTTAATAAATTAGCTTTTTGCTCTGAAAACAAGACGTATTTTCTTCTTTTTATTGTCTCCGAAGCTTAATATTTCCTCAAGTTATGACAATTTTAATTCGTTGAAAAATATGTTTAATTTTTCATTCTCCATTGACGTCTTATCAAAAATGACAATAGAAATAAGAATTTCGGCCAAGTTGCAATTCGACATGTGAGAATATGTTTGCAATTTTATTCTTTGTCACATTCCCATTGATATCCAGAGAGAATTTTATATATTAATGTTAGAGGTTTGATAATATTGGTGTGCCCCCTCAAGCCCTTATTTTCACTAATAGAAAGGAGAAAACGTTTTTAGAAAACACCAATTTCACATCCTTCCGGGTGAATTTCTGTAAAATCCTTTCTTAGTGGGCATTTCCGATACGTTTTTGGTTCACGCTCTTCCCAAACCCCACCTCTAGGGGAGTCGCACACCTCATGTGGTGTAAAGGGTACATAATATTATTAGAAATACATTATTCACCTCAGAATACACAATAACCATGGTCTCGATCCTAATATCGGTCTTCTAACGTTATTTTTTACGGCTCGTTCTTTCCGCCCCCAGTTCTGAGAATACCATGTGCTCCTATGTGATCTCATCTTAAACATAATAGAATTGTGTAATACATACTTGCACGTTACGTTCATCTACCTTAGTTATTTCACAGAAATGTAAATTCATAAATCTTTTCTGGAAAATAATTACGCTTTCCACATAATGTTTTCTTTACAAATATCATTAGTTTTTTATGATATACGTACTTTAAGTCAACCTTTATAAATATAACATTTAAATCTCATACTCACACTTCTCTCCCCTCTATCATTCACGCAAGAAGCTTACATAATAGGAATCTGTGGAAACATACAAGTCTTTTCACTAGCTGAGAATTTAATTTGGCCTTCTTTAGTTTTTTTGATAGTTAACACTGCTAACGATTCCTGATACTCCAGAAAGCAAGATCTCCTGTTGGATTTGTGTCATAGCTCAAAGATGTAACGAAAAAGTAACAATGAGTCTGGGGGTGGGGTGGGCGAAAAAGTATCAATGGGTGGGGTTCGGGTTTGTCGGGTTCCCTACCGAACGGAAAGAACACCGAACCGACCTATTTGGATAACTTTCGTGTCGGACGGGTTGAGTCGGTTTGTTGGAACCCGACCCAAATTTGCACAAATTTTTACCCAACTTAACCTTATTGGGACCGAAATTTTTTGAAACAAATCAGCACAGAATTAATTTCATTTCTATAAAATAAGTAATTGTAGGTTTTATAATCACAAATAAAGTGAAATGCCGCAGTTAAAAAAATAAATTAATTTGTCCGAATATGGATAATTTTTACTTAGTTTGATTAAACTCAAATAAATATTAGATGAAAATGAAACGGTGTGAAGCATAATAAAAAATGTAACTGATAATAAAATAAAAGTATTATGTATGAACACCTGCTTTAAGTACGAAATTTACTACGTTTTATTACTAGATTATAGTGGAAATAACACTTTTTCGTATGGAATATAGAAATATTATGTTTTATTACTATTTTGTTTCAATTATGTATACTACTGATACTATTACACATATGTTATAATATAGTATAAAGTGTTTGAGAGGTTCAGAATCCTTGTCCATTTGACTAGATATTTTCACAGTAAAATATTCTTGAGTTAACGGTTACCATTAACTGAGAGTTGCTACAGTTTATGTATTTTCACACACACACACACGCGCACGCACGCGCACGCGCACGCACGCACGCACACGCACGCACGCACACACACGCGCGCGCGCACATACACGCACACACACACGCACACGCGCACACGCACGCACACGCACCCGCACACGCACACACACACACACACACACTGTAATGTATTGTATTGCGTATATTTTAATTTAATACTTTTTTTTACAATGAAAATGAAATGATTTATTCAAATATGTTGAATGAATCATGTATTCCTATGTTTCTGTGCCTCTGAAGATGGAAATATATTACCGATACGTCAACAATTACGAAAATTTATGTATTTTACTGACCTTACCTCAACAATTTTTGTAGTTTATTTAATTTTGGATTCAATAATTACTTATATATCATATGGTACCTTTAAAAATGTTTATTGAAAATGTTCTAATTATGACAATTGTCTTAAGGTGCGGGATACGTCGACATAACCTTAGGGTTAGGTAATTTTGGTAGGGATTGTTGGCAGGCTAGTATTGCATTATCGAAAGTACAGAAGTGTGCATAAGTCATGGTTTTAATGCGACAATGTTGGTCGATTGCTATTTTGAGTAGGCTTTGTTTTTGTAATATTTTGTCATGATCATGTCTGATTATCTTTAGTATTAGAAACGCCTGAATTGATTAAATGACTTCACGAAACCGCAAAACCTTTCCATTTGAAAATTTGCTCAATGAAATTAAAAAACGTGTTATAAAGGAAATAATAATAGTAATAATAATAATATAATATATTACGTGCCCTTGCGCAATGGGGTTTTAAATAATACGGGCACTGTGTCGGTAATGCTGCGCAATGACCATCTCCAACATTCTGATGCGTATTTGGAGAGACATGAATGCCAGTTTACCCAGTGACCTAACGTACAGCGCCGCAAACCCCGCGACGAGGCAGGACCCATGGATAGAAGGCCCGTATGGCCTGAATGCTTGGTAGGTCCTCTAGCATTCTTGATTTTACTAGCGACATCAAATTTTTGAAAAAAGTTTTTCGTCATAGCATACAGTCTTAAATGTTTCAAATGAAATGTTCTGCAAATGCATGGTGTTTCAGTAACAACTTTCAAGACAAAAGAAAAGAAACAAGAAAGCAAAGAAACAAAATTGGCGAACTTAAATGTGTTGAGAGGTTGAGAATCGTTTTGTGTGTGTGTGTGTAACATGGTCATTTCTCAGTTAACAACTAGAATTGTAACTATGACGGAAATCAGCGACTTTTTCTCAGTTCTTGAGCCGTAAAAAAAACTAATGTCCTGTTCAATGAATATGAAGAAGATCTGAGAGATGATCTTAGTTTTCTAATCAAATCTTTTAGAATTGCACTGATCGCAAACATTGGGGGGGGGGAAATCAATACGACAGTTAGCATATCTCTTTTGGAAAACTAATCAATATCGTCAAGCTTCTCTGACTTGTGATCTGCTTTACATTTCTTTTCAACCCTATCAGCAGACGTGGCAAGTACGGAGCTCTAATAAAAAAGTGTTTCTGAAGCACAATGAGCCAATTGAGACTGAGTGATCTTAGCATTTTGAGAATTGGGAACGAAAACTGATTTAATAGAAAAAATCCATTACTGTTTACAATAAAAGTTGCACTTTTTATTTCACATGGTCATGTGTGAAGTTATTTCAAAGGTATGAAATGAAAAAGTAATATTTCTAACGAACAGTTTAGTTGCTAAACATCTAGCTAAAATATTATCTTAACTCTCTAAATTTTATTTTACATGCACAAATTTGTATCTGTTGTTAAATATTTTATTAAACCAGGTTACTTTACTTGTCCAAATAACAAAAACCCGTGGTCCTTCGTATTTGTTTTAAAAACGAAATTCTTATGTAAATAAACTGGGGCCCGGTAAAATCCTTTTTGTTTGCACGGGAGGCATGGAAAAGGCACCCCGCCGACCTTACCACTTATGCCAACTAGCCTGGGCCATTTCTACTTCTTATTTTTACTCACGTTATTAATAAATGACTGCATAATTAAAATATTTCAAGTACAACGTAGAACTGTTGGCTCAATATTCTATGAAAAAATTCAAGTACATTTGGAAATGACGTCATTTTTCTACTGACGCTCATAAGGCATTAATTTTTCATTCATTCAATTTCATGCAATGGTTTCATCAACGCGACCAAGGCAAAACTTGTACATATGGGATCAACATATGTTAAATTGGAAATCTTGTCGCACGTACTTCAATGATTTCTGTGAATGAGATAAACTTGACTAACAACATCGAAGAAATTGCCCGAGGGTAACAGCGAACTTTGAGTTTTGCGAACTCATACAAGTTTCGTCTTTTGATCACAAATCAATCACTCACCCAAATGGTATGACTCTCATGAGAGGTATATCAAAGCTGAAAATCGTTTATACGTTCCAACAATATAGGTGATCAGTTTTTGACTCAATCCGTAATTAGTCCCATCTGCAAATGAAATCTGCTGTGAATACTACGATCCACATGTGTTTTGACGTCATTTTAAAACGATGTGCGAAATTACGAGCGTCATATTACGAGCCAACCAACTACGTCAAACAAAGACTGCAATATTCAAAGGACAGATCACGGATGTCACCGGAGAGGGAAGGTTTAGTTAGTTCAAGCAGCACGGAATTGTCTGCTTTGTGCAATATTTTTTCGTTAATATGTTAGTAGTTGGTAACTTTAAATAAATACGCGATATTCGATACACTAATAAACAAAAACGTCAATAATTCGATTTGCCTTGATTACGTTTTATTTGGTTAAGTCTTCCTTCCAATTAATGACATTCTGAAAAATTAATGTTAACGGAAGTTTTAAAAAAAGTTTAATTTTATTGTTATTATATATTTTCCTCTCTTATTATTGTTTATGAGTAAAACATTTATAGTAAATAAAACGTTATACAAAAGTAATATACATACATATGTTCCTTTTAAATAAAAAATAAACTTAAATGTCATTTAATCGCTAATAAGCAGTAGATAACATGGTAAATATGTAAAATACAAGAAAAGGTATTGTTCACTTTCATCAATACATTCACTGGTTATCAAAATGACCTTATTTTACACTAATACATTTCTTCTTGACGTTCACGAATACATCTTTTTATTCATTGTTCAGAATTTACAGACAGAGGAACCATTCAATTTGTGTATTTTGCATTGTAAGTTTACAATATTTTTCTGTCTTGATTATTCTCTATTATTTTCGTCTCATTTGAGAAAATAAACCCTTTAATTTAATGAAAAATATCTTTCATTTTGGATATCAGATTATTCTCAGTTCAATGAAAGCAATATTTGTGTTTTATATCCTTAGGAAAACCGTTATAACACTAGTTTTTATGATAATTATAATTCATTTCGAACGCATAAGACGTATGAGACTGTTGTCGACGCTACTATGCGAAATATGGCAGTTCCAAAGTGGAGCACGCTGACTTCAGTGGGTACCGTTATATACATTTGGCGCCTCAAATAGGTGTACGCTCGAAAACCGATTTACGTCGATATGGTTACGATATAAATAAAATACATTTATGTACATTAAAAATCATTAATAATATGTCATCAAACATCTGTTATCTTTAGAATGGTAAACGTAAGAGTTACGAAGTATAATAATTTTTAATTCCAACATTTTACCACACGCAGCTAGCATTTTTACTTAAGCATTTGAAGTATTTCAAAATATGTTTTTGAAAACACCACGAGTAGGCCTACAATTGCATATGTGCATCTTATGACTATTTCATCCCTTTGTTTCAAAAAGAAAGAAAAACCATAGATAAGAAAAATAATTTAAACTTTCTACTCGATGATACAGTACCAGTAATTGTTTTCCAAAAACTACTGAAATTGGAAACTAAATTTTTTGTCGCCGTAATATCTTAAAATATGAATATTTACGCATGTGTAACGTAAGGTTATCTTTACTTCCAACCTGGGATTTGTATATCAAGTCCTTAAAACAATGACACAAATTTTGGAAAAATAGATTTGGATCCATTTTGCAAAATTCTATCCCGCTATGCTATGCTGTGGAAGCGTGCTCTTCCTCGCAATACTTGTTACCGCCATTGCGAAGGTCCGTTATCATGAAGAAAAAGAGATCCCTGAACAACAGCAGTCCGCCACTACCGAGGAGCTCTGAGACATCTTGCCCAAGCGCGCAGTCCAGGGCTCGTGACCTGCTGAGGCCTGTCGGTTCGACGGGTGGGAGGGACGAGGTAGGACGGGGACTGACGCCATCCACAGGGGGAAAAAGCCGCCGAAGCACCGCCGAAGCGCGGTATTTGCAACGGTATAATTCCCTGCGAAATGAGACAATTAGCATTTGTTGCGGCCGTCCGGCTCTAACGAGCGCGCGCGTAACACGGTTAGGCGCGGCGGGGACATCGACGGGGCGGGGAGAAAAGGCGGTGACGGCAGGATGAGCAGCGGATCGGACGCGCGCGCGCGCCCTCCCGCTCAGTTCGACTCGGCTCGGTCGGCCCCTCCCGAGTCACGCTTTCGTCCACGGATTGCAAAGCTCTCCGAAGACTACTGACCCGCGCGAAAACATATGCTCCACAAATCTTTCGAAATATGCTTTCATTTGATTTTGGAGTGACCGCAACGTTTCTTCTACCTCCAAAAGTGAGGACTATTTTGATGCGGTCACGGATAGGTTGCAGGAACAGGAATATATTATTGCAGGAACAGGAACTTTGTATTCTTGTTTTCGATTTTTAGAAGAGAAAAAATATTTAACCAAAAAAGCATTTTATTCTTGATTTCAAGTTTCTCATAATAAGCAATTAGTCACAGATCACCAAGCTGGTGTAGTAAGGGATGAGAACGAGAACCCCATCGCTAATCTCCGTGGGTTCGTACCCCGCATAAGGTGTCGATGGTAATTTCAAACTTCATTTCATACATCCTCTCCCTATCGACATTCTGATACGCATTAGGATCGTGTCAGCAACGGCACGAGTACAAAAAATTGCTAGACTAATATCATCAAATCATTTTACAATAGCCGACCTCATATTACGCGGGAATACAGCAAGGCAGAGAGGAAGAGTTTTCAATCACAGTTTGTGTACGGAGGGTTGATCATTCTCGTACTCACTTTCCCTGATTATCGTATCAATTAATTTTCTGCGACCAAAACCAACATATATTACCAGAAATTGGATAAAAAGGATTAATGAGATTGAAAATACAATATGACAGAAAAATATCTACATCACAAGTGTAAGTATTTTATTTACCTGGAACCTTTTTTTAACTTCTGATGTTTTTTAAATTTATAATTTGATCACAAAAATGTAAGAGGGTAATTTAATGATAATGATAAAAACCATTGCCGAAACTAATAATGTGGATAATCTATATTGTTGAATTAACATTTTACTCCTTAAATTGAATCCAAGTTCGGAGGATATGGATAAAGAAATCATTTTGTACATCTGATAAACCAATTTGCTATTTACCAAAACTTTTGGAAGTATCATATGGAAGTGGGCTCAATAGTTTCGAGTGTTCATCTTTAGGTTCCCAAGTGAAGTAGAAGGTCAAGAAAAAGAGATTAATTCGGCTTTCACGTGATTTTTAATGACAAAACGGGAATTCACAATGTCTGAAATAACGGCTGAGTTACACGCAAGAGCAGTCAAGCAGGCAATTATACGAAATTAACGTATGAACATTAGGCTGCAATAAATATAGGTTAGTCTTCTAAGGAAATAATCATTTAATCATTCATCATTGAAGTGCTCATTTTTGAGAACCAGTCATACAAAAGGGATCAGTAATATTTTCATATCGTTGTCGACAACAGGATAGATATTTCGGTTAAAATACTTGTCACGAAATTGCATTGTTTTTAGAACCTTTTGTAACAACAAAAGATTCACCTTTATGACTACCTCCAAGATGTTTAGAGATTTTTATGTTTACTGAGCATTAAAATCTTTATTAAGTGCGGGTATTGTTGTAACAATCGATTTATTTTCTTTTAGCACACTTCTTAGCTTCTTCTTCTGTCTTTGGAATTCAAACATTAATTCCACAGAAGTGTGCAAGAAGCAGAGATGTAAGAATTCAGTTCGCTTAATAACATGTATAAGGTAACTTGAAAATGAAAATGTTTTATCAATCTCACAGAGAAAGTTTGTTCACATACTTATATCTCTTACTTTTAAGTTAAATAATGTTCTTTAATATCGTATGGGCTCTTATTAAAATGGGCTCTAATGACCTAGAAGTTGGCGAGTTCTAAAGTCCCAATATTTAAAAAAACGTGCCATCTGCACGCATATTAATAATAACTCATAATAAATTATTTATCCTTGTAGTCACATCCAATTTTAGAAGTCTCTTACATGTATGTCTAGTAAAGAGAGACTCAATGTAAACGTATTTTCAAAATAAGAGATGAAGAAGAAAAAGAAAAATTGAGTGTTCGACAAGATTGGTTTCTATTCATGGGAAACTTCTTAATCTATTTTATTGGCAATTTGTATATAATAAAGAAAAGTGACACTATATTACTGTTAAGTATAGACAATATACTTGTACACTACTACATCAGAGATACGTGCAAGTGTGAAGAGAGCGGGTTCTTACATTAGAAGAGGATTTTATTCACATGTAGGGTGTAGATATTTGTAGCAGTCATAGCAAAGATATAATTCAAAGTAACCATCATTTAACGTCAATTTTATATCTTTCAGCAAGGAGAGGTCGGTAAATAGTGCAAAAACTACGTAATTAATATTATCAAGTCTTCTCCGACCGACATGTTTGATGATAGAATTAATTTATTTTATCTACATATTTTGTGGACATAATGCATGTTCAAAAAGGCAAGTAATAGATCATTTCCTCTAAAGCTTAAATAAAATTTTATACCTCGACAAAACTGCAAAAGATACATAAAAACGTCTGATCTCAATATTCCCTGTACATAGTGAGTATGTAGAACGGAAAGAACACTGGAATATTTGTTGTCTGTTATTTAGTGTGAACTTTTGCGCCTCACCAACAGATAATGAACCAGTTAGGATGCAATACATGTAATTAATTTTACTTGAAGATACCTATGAAAGGAAATAATAATGGAGTATTACTATTCATCCCTCGTGATTTATAGTTAAAGTAAGATTATCATTCAGAATTTGAAATACTTTTATATTGAATCAATAGTACTTTAACCTTTATCCAATGAAATTTAACTGCATGCTTGATTCCTTATACATTGCCGCTATGTGTCGTGGTTTGGATGGTGAGATAACTGGATGCGTTCTACCCGTGTGGGTTGTGAGTATTTTCGATTCATTCCGCACGTCTCAATCCAACGACCACCTCAAGATGAAGATTTTGTTGCACTTCATCTGTCATCTATCCCCACTCGAATTCACCAATTACACGTTCAGGGAAGGACACTTTTCGATCCAGGCAGAGCCAATCATCAACGGCAATTCAATCAGGGAATACAGAACGAGAATATGTTTTCGAGAATGGATTGGTTCGTCATCGAGAGAGAGGGGCTAGAAACTTCCAACAAATACCAATCCCTCTAGATTTAAGTAGAAAACCACGTTTGGAATAAATAAGCAGAATACTAAATGTATTTAATTGAAGTTGTGGATGAACTGAATTTTTAAAAAGTCAGTTTACTAATAATTATCAGGAAAATATTTGATGGCCTAGTTTCTATTTCATTATTTTTCATTATTCCTAATTAAATATGCTCTACCGTTGACAATGAATTAGTGAAACTACTTAACATTCTTTTGTGTTACTCTTTTGCAATAGTTTCCAACCTCAGCAAGAAAATTATTGAAAACAATTACCAAGTTTAGATTACTAGAGAACCAAAATGAGAGTTTTAATGTTTGCTGAAACTCGTTCGATTTCAATTACTGGAATAGGATGGGGGAAAACCTACGCTTCATGTTGAAAGTGAACTCCATTTGTTCAGAGGTTACTTACGTGACATAAAGCGGGCTTCCTATGTCGAACAGTGGTGATCTAAATAAAACAGTCTCAAATAGGCAATCCCGCCGAACACAGGAGTAGTACGGTACACCTGATTGCTCCAATGGGAAAACTGCGCGGAAAAGAATTACGGTGTACCTTAACAGACACTATTTTAGATGTGAAAATGAATTATTCGTTTAGAGTTCATTATAAGTTAATGGTTTTTATCTGGTTCTGATTTACGGGTTAATAATAACTTACAGTAATTTCCCAACGGAGAGAAATAGCAACGTTTCTAAGTATGGAATTTTATCCATTCATGACGTAAATTAACATTAAAGCAACAAAAATAGCAGTTTTATGAAATATCAAGAACAATGTAACCCGTCTGCGGGATTGAAATCCTAAATTTGCTTCCTTTAAATGAAAAATTAGATTAGATATGAAATGTATTAATTTGAGGAAAAGAAAAAAGAACTTTAAAGTAACTTGGATATCTATGACTTCTAAAGCAGTTCAGTATCTCCTTTGTTTCAATTGATTTATTTTATCATTCTATTTGCGTCCCAATGGGTAAAATGTAATTAATAAATGTTTAGAATGTAATTAAAGAAAGCTTATAACATGAAACTGTAAATACGCTGCAGTGAGCAGCCCTAATCAAGGAAAAGTTATAAGATGGTGACTGACTTACTTCGTTTGTCTAATACTATGTTCACCGAACTGGCCTACATTCACTGGATCCGACGGCCACTATTATTCCATTATTTCTTTGTAGATTATATTGTAAAGAGTAGAATAAAGGTTATTCTTATTATCTTGAAATCGCAATATTTCAAAATTGAATTTCTATTTGTGTCGATTTTCTTACCTCCTCACTCGCTCCAAATAATGACGTTTACCAGCAACTCCGAACGTGATTTTGCCTTTTCATATCATTTCATAGAATTTAACCAAATTGATTTCACGCAAATTCATTCAGCGTCGCAGGATTTAAGATAAGTGTTTGAAAGCTGATCCAGGAATCGCTACCGAAAACATAATGAATGTGAAGTTTTTAGTTCTTGTCTGACGAACAGAGAAGAGATTTCGTTTGATACTCAGAAACACTGATTTTCATTTCGTGATATGCAGGTCAAAGCAATAGGTTATCATGCATGACATCACCATGCTATTTTCGTATCCATTGTTTGTGAGTAAATAATCTCGCAGACGCGTCTTAGAATCCCGAGAAACTCTTAGAGACCGAGAGCTAGTATTTTCAGAACGAGAAAATGCAGAAAGGAAAACAGAGCGCTCATCTCATCTCGCATTTTTATGAACAATATTAACATGAACTTCTCTATTTTAATTTAGGTAACATAATACAGTACTCGGAAATTCAAGGAAACTGGGAAGTACTCGGATCGTTCCAGTCCATCGCAACGTAAATCCAGGAAATTCAGTTCACATAACGTTATGGTGGATGCATCATTGGATGTATAAATCACCGAAAATAACTCCAAGATGATTCATAATAAATTTAAATCTCACCCATCAATTAATAAAAAACGAGAGAAGCTTATTTTTTATGGTATATAGTACGGTTACAAAACTTAAAACTAATACTCATTTTTTTCCTCTTTGCCTCACATGGACAGTAAAATTCACATCTCTATGAAATCTTTAATATAACATTATTTGTTTTGATTTAATCTACAAGGAAATTGTGATTTTTAAACATTCCCGTATACATTAAGGTAATTGTGCGCGTTTTTTTCATATAGCATATCAAAAGAGCATAAACATTCCTTTCATTTTAAAGTAATTAAAATAGCTTTTAAAAAATTAAATACCGTCGTGTGCTTTCTGCAAGCAATAGGCCCCCAGTACATTAAGCTGACTACTGTGGAATACTATGATTCGATACAAATATTATCCGTGATAACTTCCATGATCCCTGACAAGTCATCACATATCTTCTCCACGTGTAGGTACACGGAATAAATATATACAAATATGTTATTAAAGTATTCATGATTCGTCAAATAAGGACAATGAAAAAAACAGTACCAAAGAAAACTGAATTATTGTGCACAGAAAGATAGATGTATCCCCAATCCGGAAGCCGGACGATTCAGTTCTAATTCAGACGACACAAACTCAAGAAGAAAAAAAGAAGAAAAGTGTTTCAACTGTATGGAAAATCATTTGCTTGAATTAATATGAATTAATTAATTATATTAGTACTCATTAATCAGAAAACAGTTACATCTAAAGTTCAACATGTTAATTTGTATAAATTAGGTAGCATTGTTTTCTGCGTTTAGTCTCTGGATAGTAAATATTCGTACATATTTTTCTATAATTGCCAAAAAGGTTCCTTTTGCCTAAACCTCTTACATTATCAGTAAAGATATTTAACTCTCATCAAAACAAGTCATTGATTATGATTCCATAAATGAAAACCTGTAATTTCAAAATTAAATTCATTTGTGGCACTCTATAATAATCACCATTT
Source organism: Laupala kohalensis (assembly GCA_002313205.1). Lineage (NCBI taxonomy): Eukaryota > Metazoa > Arthropoda > Insecta > Orthoptera > Trigonidiidae > Laupala > Laupala kohalensis. The sequence goes on along the minus strand of NNCF01126736.1, from coordinate 445,108 downwards.
TAGGTATTCGCTGAGGTATAATATGGAAACAATTGTATGAAAGGAAATATAGAGAGCTAGGATAATATTTCTGTAACCAGTCGAACAAAATAGAGTATGTATGAAGCTTCGAAGAATGAAAATTTGAAAATAATGTTTGGGGTATTTTTTCAAAACTTTCAAGATTCTCCTACATATGAATTGTTAAATTTATTTTATATCAATTTCACAAATACATTTTTTAGCTAGTTTTAATATGTGAAAGTTCTAATAGTCAAAATATTACCCCCGTAACTATTTCATATTTTCTTCATGACTATTTCGATAATTAATTGATGTCACGAGTCGGTAATTTTAAAGTTTTTTATTTAATGCAGGTAGGAAGTTGAGAGCCAAAACAGAATAACCATAAGTTATTGCAAGTTTTGAGTTACAATTTTGGTGACAAAAGAAATAATGGTCTTTTATTGGTAAAAACACTATAAATATTTTTTTATGAACCTTGAATGTTATTTCTCATCCAATGTGCTTAAATGTCACTAACATAACATTAATATCCGGCAACTATTATTTTGGGTAATTTTGAATGAGTTCATTTTTTTATATTTTGAGTACCAAATGATTAACGTTTTATGAAATTATTTCCAAAACAATCCTTTCCGGATAATAAAATAAATGTTATTATTTTAAATACACTTTTAAAAAAATATAGAACGTATTAAAGTAAAATGCAGACAAAAAATATTGAATGTTGATCAAATAAATAGCTTTCTGAGAACTGATCGCGTTCAGAACCCTTTCGTCACAAATCGACTCATAAAATCATCACTTTGCAGCAACAAATGAAATGTACAGATAATCCCTCCGATAAATACAAAGATTACTTTATGGTATAAAGTATCATATTCCGCTCGTCTACCCACGTTACGAAAATAGCAATAAATCTGCACCAAAGCTTTTTTTAGATTACTTCATGTTCCATCAAGCGGGGAGTAATCTTCTCTTCTCCGGAATCACGTTCTCCCGTTGGGTTACGAGAAACTTGCATTAACTACATCCACGAAATAATTTAAATGCTTCCCGTTTTTCTCGCGCAAAGAAAAAGAAAGAGAACTCCGCTCAACTATGTAACTTAGCGAGCAAAAGAGGTTGTGTATATCCGACACTGGCCTTAGCATGCAGTATCAAACTCCGATCAATGATTTAACGTACCCTATACTCGAAAAGGGGAGAGCCAGCGCCGAAGCGCTAGGAGGTAAGTCGTTAAGACAGGATGCGCAAGTCTCAGTCGTGTTCCTTGCGCGCTTCGCCGTGACGGAGTTAATGAACATCGAAATAGTCGAATAGAATTTGTGTAAAGTGCTAAATATTCCATAATGAACTGTACGCAATCGAATTTAGCGCCGAGGATATTTAAAGCCGAAGAGATGCGCCGCGTGCCGTCACCATCCACTAGCGTAGCGCGACCGACCCAGCCCTGCGTGGCGTCGCAGTGGGGAAGGGGAGTGCACGCTGTCGGGAGCACACAGTCCCAGGCGACGCGGAAACCAAGCGCGACAGCGTGGCGAGCGAGCGAGCGAGCGTTGCTGACACGTCGTCGCCCCCACCCCTCCCCGCCACACACCAACCCCACTCGCCACGGCATCNATAAGAGACAGTCGCGGAGGCGACGAGTGCTGGAGTAGACGCATTAGTAATACTGCTGCATTGAAAAGAAAGCGGCGGAGGTACTCTCGGAAAATGACTCGCGATATTAGGGGTTTTCGGGCCCCTTCGGTGACTCAGGTGTTATCATCACTTAGTCATCCCGGGTTCAATTCCCGGTGGGGCCAGAAAAAACAATTGTAGCTTTTCACATTAATGTCCCAGTTCATATAGCTGTGACTACTGAAAAGCGAACCCTCCTTCCTCTATCCACCACCTACTGCTCAATAACTTTAACCATTACTAACTCCTCCATGTGGGCGAAGTTGTTGGCAAACCCAGCTAACAGGTTCACCTACTGACGATAGCCTCCCACCCAATTGTCCTGTCGCGCCATGTAGATAAGCTTCAATAGCACGCTACATTTCCCATTTACAAATACCACAATGAAAAAAAAAGCGGGGCTTTCGGGTGTATGACTATATTACGTCAGAATATCGTGGCTACTTCCAGTCTAATTCTGGCATGACTAAGCATTCCCAATTTTCATCACTTGTCATTAGTTGTTAACAAAAATAAAGCAAGATAATATTTGTATTGTTTACTTTTGAATTACAATTAAAATGTGACAAAGAAAATTTGATTCTAATGAAAATTACTTATTCAGGTCAATTATAGATTTTTAGGTTAGATATCCTTAGTATAGGCTGTCTCGGTACAGGATATCTTGTTCTCAAAATATGTTTTCCTCCTGGCGAAGCGGGTATGTATTACCACGGATAATTATGTGTTCAAATAAATAAATAAAAATTACCAATTGTTTTTTCCTCAGCAGTCCACGAATTCGAATATTCTCGATCCTCGATGGATAGCAGTATTTTTAGCACATACGACTTAAGGTTGTCGTTCTATTTTTATCTAAAAGTAGTAGAAAACGGGAAAAGAAACAAGATCAAAAAAATTAAAATATCCACTGTTTCTGAAGTAAATGATTATGTTCAGATTATGAGAAGGATTTTCTCGGAGATGTATCTTTTGTGAAGTAGTTAATATAAACAAACGAAATAATTAAATAAAAAGCTCCATAGAACAACTTTTTTCCTCGGATTAGCACTAGTATACGTATTCTGTCAACAAGAAATGAAAAGATAAACAATTATTGTCTGATCCGAACCTGTATGGAATGAGTTAACTTAAGAAGACTAACTCTTTGCTTTTCTCGTAAACTATCGAGAGAAAATGAAAGCCTATTTTGGTTGCATCACCTCCATATAATTTTTTCAGATTGGGTGAGAACTCTTTCAGTTGAATATCTGTTATGATCAGACTCTGAATGCAATTATTAAGATTGGTACAGAATACAATGCATACAGATTCACAAAATATTATGCAATGTAAAAGAGTAGAATATTTATTAAATATAATAAATTATAATAAGTAAAGAAACACTTTAAAAAAGATAACAGATGTAAATTGACAGATACAAGATAAATTAAAAAAACAAGATAAAACTTAAATTAAATAAATAATTAAAGACTTACAATCTTTTATGGATGAGTATAATTATTGTATAATTTATTTATTTATTTAATTAGATTATATAATGGACGTTAATTGTAGCATAACTTTAGTGGGCTGACACCTAACACAGTCAAAAAGTAGAGTCGGTGCAATTTATTTTAAAAGAACTTTGAGGACGATGTAAGTAGAAATACGTGATATATAACACTGATTCATTGTAAAAAAATCAAATAATTTTGTAATTGTCTCAGAATGGGGTTGGGAGGGGGAATGATCATTTAAATTTAACAGATAATTTGAGGAAAGGAGAATTTAAATCAGGAATTTGGTGATAAAGTATTGAATTGCTCTTTAATCAAGATTTGCGTTTTAAACACGGATATTTCCACTGTACACTTTTTACATTATACATTCACGACTAGACGATGGTCGCTATTAACGATTAACAGAGATCTCGCCCAATCAAAACAAATTAAATGGGGACAATACTATCCAATGCTCTATGTATATTTTGCTGAATTTTTGTTTTCCATAATCACATTACATCTTCATTGTCGATAATTTTCTTGAAATAACGATTGAGTGTTATTTCTGTATCATGTATTTTTCCTATTGCACATATGTTGCATTTTTACCCGAAGAAACATAGTACTAAATACAAGTTAAATGATTTATTTGTATGCATTTTTAATATAAACGCCCGTCAACACTAACGTACCTAATGGTCTCAAAAACAAATTTCTTGGAAGGGAAATTCGGATTTGAGCAGCTGCTTCCTAAACAACTATAAGTCCCCAGTGAGCTTCTCAATCGGAGACAAGAACAGTTGCCTTAGCGCGAAGTATAGGGAACAGTTGCCTTTGTACAAAGCGGTAGTCTAAAGTGATAAATCGTGTAGTGCTCCACTCAAGCTAACTGAATCAGACACAAGCTCAGATGATACGCAGGAAGATCAAACGTAAAAGATGAGCGCTGGTGGAGAGAAATGGTTGCCTAGGAAACATTACAAGGACTTCCGACAAAGAAACATCAAAAGCCCGGTTTGCAAAAGGTAACATGAAAGTTTCTTTACTGTGTTCAATACGAGGTGATCGGCTCTCAGAACTGCGAGAAATATGAGACCGGGGTGCAGAGGGGTACGTAATTTTCATAGTGTTATTACAAAGGTGAAGATAACAGTTTTTTATCTCCAATTGTTTTAATTATATTGAAAATAATCGAAAGGATAAAAAGTTGAAACATGGCACGTGCTTAAAATTGAATTTACAATGACCACGACACGTTGTTTAAGTGATCAGATGGTCAGTGATAATTAAAAATGTATTTTCATACCTTCGCGTCTCTTTGAATGAGACTCAATACTGAGCAATGTCACTATTTTATCGGATACTTATGTAGACATTTTTAGATTTAACGCATTTGTGAGTTCGAAATGTAAAATTAATCTACATAACTATGTTTGTGGTCAGAAAGTTACGTGTCACTGCACATGATGCAAATTAATGTATTAACTTGTTTTAATTCACAAAAAATATTGCATGTTACCTGAGTTTATTATCGTTATTACATTCTCCGTAGTCTATGGCAGGAAGGATATGCTTAGTTATGCATGAACTGACGATTCAAAATACAAGAGCTTAATTCAGCAAATTGAAGTAGATTTTTAAAGTTCTCATTGTGTTGCGGGTAAATTTAACAGTAATGTTAGAACGTGATTAAATCTAAAAATTACATTAGTTTACTAAAAATACAACATGAAAATATTTTCTTGGATTGTTTCATATTACACACTATTATTATTACTACATTATAAAGAAAAGTTTTGATTTGAAATATAAAAATTTCATTTCAACCTAATGCTCTTAGGAAAGGAGTAATGGAACATATATGCAGTATATATTTAATGTAATATATAAAATTTATCGGTCTATCTGATATATAATACAAGCACACGGAAAAAATCTTAAACGTGTCACACTCAACTGCAATTACAAAATTGTTTAAACGCATTTACGTGTATGATATACCTGAAACCTAAAGGTACAGTCCAATACATCTGGTAGGGATATCTCAAAGAGTTTTAATCTCCCTAAAAGACTTGAAAACGACCAAACAGTAGCTATGATTTCAATCTATGGTGTTTCCAGGGGTTATTGCACACAGGAAGATGAAAAGTTCCTTGCGCTCGAGCATTCGCCTCACTCACACGGTACGGTGTATCTGCTGCTAATGATTCACTACTAAGCACAGTTTGGCAACGTTACAATTTCCCACATTTTTATTTTAGTATTTTTAGTCTATTTTTAAGCTATGGAAGGATTCATTCAACCATAAGTTACAACAAATTTCGATGTATTATATTCAAAGCATTATTTTTATAAATCCTCTTTGTAATATTGGAATAATATTAATGTCGTGTTCAGACTCATTTTAATAGGAATTTTGTCTAGATTTCAGATATTACAAAATTATTCGGAAAAAAATGTGAAAAGTTTTCATTTTGTCAAGCAGTGCCTGGGAGTGGTTCAACAGTGGCAGATAATTTGGGCTGCGCAATTGAGACAGAATACTCATTCGGGTGTCCACGGTCTTTTCGTTTTTCTCCGCGCGGTATCTGCTGAAGGCACGATGGTTCTCGCAACTTCGAGACTGGTACATTGGAGGTAACAAGAGAGAAACGTAAAATATATTGCAAACCTAACGACTAATACGAAAAAGATATTGCAGTTAACAATGAATTTACTGAAAGTTAAACTAGCTAACTTCTTCCATACGGACAAAAGAAATTTGTATCAACCATAGCAAAGTTACATTAGACTGAAATATAAATTTGTGTATTTCACAGTGTAAACAAGAGAATGGTTGAATAAAGATTGCAGAACAGCGTTGGAATAGACAAATTCATAAACAAGAAAGCAAAAGAAAACATGTTGTATTGCTACAAAATATAAACAAAATATAAAAATTTCATGGTATGGAAGAAACTGTTCCTACAATGAGAAATACGGGAACAATCTATAAAAATGACATTTGCATAAAACAAAAAAATCGGTTAATCTACGCAAAGGTACCAATGGTTAAGTACGCAAAGTAATATTTTACTTCAGTCTTTTCTGAATAAATTGACACCGTAATGCAATAGGTCAATGAAAAATAATTCATAAAGTGTCCTAGAAGATCAATGGACAAACCTTGGAATTGCATGTAATTTAAATGAATCATGTTTTTGGAGCTTAGTATCTCCAAATTAGAATCCCATAAGGACGGTGGAAATGTTTATTCGTATTCACGGTTATGTCGCATACAGAAAGATATCGAGAGGGGTAAATGGAAGAGTTAAGATGGACGAATTGATAATTTCGTTTCCGAAATATTTTCTAAAGACTTCGAAATGCGTATTCCTTATTGGTAGTCGATCTAATTTATCTAAATATTATTTGCTTACGGTGAGTTTGTCGAGTACGTATGGTTTTATTTCCTCACTTAAATTAATTTAAGCGAAGAAATGCTACAATCAAAAGTGGTTTCAATCCAGAGGTTTAACGCTTCGTATTTTGGTTGAGGAGCGTTTCTTGGCTTATTTGGCTATCCAACCACCTTCAGTGCCAAGAACGGATCTTTAAACGTTTGTTTTTCTCGAAATAAACGTTATTTGCCCTATCGCTGCCACGTGTAGTGAGGGAGTATTTCGCGTCCCTTTCCGAAACCCATTCCCACATTGTGACAACCAATGCCCTTAATTATATTGGTTTTGCGTGACCAGTGCTGTGAGCCGTGTATGGTGTAAGCGAGGATCAGCAATCGGTTTCCAGTAGATCCTGAACACATACCACGTTATTTGGACTAAGTAATGAACGCTAATATTTCGTATTTGAAGTTCACAACGGGCAGTATCCTGCCACACGAAGTGTAGAAGAGCAGGAATAACACAAGGCATTCGCATTAAAATAATATATCAGGTTTCAATGGAATTATAATTTGTATTACGACTAGTAATTTTCGGTATCTCAAATGATGAGATATTTAACACATTTATCTGTATTTATTATCAATTATAAATGTAACGAATGGAGAGTATATAATATTTTGCTGCTCCTGGAAACCGATTGATGCCGTATATCATGAAAACGTCAGAGCACTCAACTTGATTAACTTTATGAAATCGTAAAGTGTTCGCAAACCTCCAATTTCCAAAACCAAATAATATTTTAATGGCGTTCCTGAGAATATAGAATGACAGAATTTTTATTATTATAAAATTTATATTAAATACCACGAAGTGATAAAAATACATTACTGCTCTAACAGCGATCAAATACCCTTTTATTTCAATTATTCAGAGTGCATTAAAATGGTTTCTTAAAAATGAATATAACATATTAATATGAGCATTTTCCCTTCACTACACTTACCAATATAACATTAGTAATATCATATTAGCGTTATTCAAACATTTACAAGCACAGAAAAACTTTTGAAGTCAAAGTAAAAAACAAACTATCCAAAAAATTATTATATATTTTTACATCGATGAATTTTATGCCTCGAATTCCGGGAAGTATTAATTACATTTACATTGTCTCGCCCAAAACGCCAAATAAACTCCGCCCACAATAGTTATAAATATGCGACAGAAACCATAAAGTCCATCAATTGAATTAATTGAAACGTTAAGAATTCAATAGGAGATAGTGGGTAATGGAAGCGTGGGTGTACATGGAAATGAGTTCCAAGAACAAATCTCGCTGTGGGAAGCGTGAAACCCGTGAGCGCAAAAGGCAGCCGCTGAAGGCCATGGAGTGATGGCAGGCGTGTGGCGCGCGGGGCGGCATCACTCTATCCCCCCGCCTCCGACGCTGCGAGCTTTTCCAAGCGAACCGCCGCGCCGTCATGCGTCCCTCGTTCGGAGCCGCCACCGGCGACGGTGCCCTTCCGCCCTCCCTCGGTCGCACTCGCACGTGCCCCGGGCGAAGACCTCGCCAGCTGCCAATGTTTATATTTTCCGTTAACGCCGCAGCGGCGCGGCGGTTCGCTCGCGCTCTGTTTACAAGGCTCGCGGAAGCAGAGGCGGGGAATAAGAGCATGGGAGGGGTTCCGAGCGGCGACGGGGAGCTCGGCGCGCTGGCAAGGGCGGCGGCACGCCATGGCATCACGCAGGCAGCCAGCGACGCAACTCGGTCAGTCAGGACGTGAGTTTGTTTTGCTAATCTGCGCTCTGTGCCCACAACAATAATCGAGTAAGTCTCGAATTTCAGTGGTAACGAATTGAATGGTGGTGACGTGGCGGATTGCGGAGTAGAATGATGCGAATCGGCGTTTCGCGGAGAGATGCGGCAACGCGAGCAGGATGCCCAGTGACCATCGCGCGGAGAGGATCTCAACTTCGTCTCGGAGAAGACACATCTAACGAGGAAACAGGTTGCAGTGCTATTCACGGGTGACTAGGGAATAAATAGAACAAAGCAGAGAGATGCAGTCGAGCTCCAACTGAATAGTCGCGCGAAACTTTGCCTGCGTACAGTTTCCATAAAAGCAACAGAGGTTGCACAGAATTCTTCGTTTGCCAGGAGAGGGAGAGGGTGAAACGAGAAAGAGGAAGAAAGAGAAAAAAGAGCGTGGAATGCACATTAACGAATATTCTTCGGTGAAATATCGAGTTTGAGTCATTCACTGTTGTACATTTAACGAAATAAGACATTTTGGTTGCTATTTACTGTTAGATATTGAATGGAAACCAACTATTGCTCGATGAGTAAAGCATTATAATTTAGACATCCGATTTCCCTTTTCTGCAAAATCATGGAGACATCACAAGGTTTCAACAACTTTAAGTTCAGGTTTGAGGACTCAGCTGGTAGAGTAGATCTGCGGACCTGAAAGATTTTTGCACAAATCATCGTTATAAAAGCACGGAAAGCCCTAATGTTGAGAGGAACGCTCTTCCCAAACTTAAAAGTAAATGCGAAATGCAGCACGCTCCGAATAGAGCGTTCTCTACCCTCTGAAGTTGTGGCTTCGTTTACAAGAACGTGGACGAGAAACTGAGAAATTCATTTTCGTGGATCTGCAATCAAGTTTTTGAAGAGGTATACTGCTGATTTTGTAAGAATTGTTGAGATTTATCCATCATCAAGCTGTAATCAATTTTACTTCCCGTGTTACTTATACCAAAAAGAATGGTACAGAGGACAATTAACGCTCTCTGTTAAATAGCACCCACCCCATAGAAAACAATCTTTTACTTGCGTGAATTGCGTCACAGCTCACGCACTTATAATACGTACCCATAGGAACACACTAGCACGAATGCAAGTAGTTCGCACCATTTTGCTAGTGACGTACCATACCTCAAGGACCACAGTCATGAGCGACGGTATTCTACAAATTGTTGAGACAAAATTGTCAGTTTCGTACTTGTTTCGCTATATTTTTCGTAAATTTTCATATTTGTATTATAACACAGGTTACAACCCTACATATTTCTTCAACGTTTTAAGCTTATATGCGTCATTTAGTATAAAAACGTTCGAAATGGACCATAACACCCACTTGGTTTTTAACCTCCCGCGAAATGACGGTTAGTCGCTATTGGTCTTCATGTGCGCTATAGGCCTACGCGCGAGCGTTTTTATACCATGGTAAAAATTAACATGATTATTAAGCAATAAAAAATAAAATTGCTTATTCTTTTACCAATAATGTGAAACAAAATCTTGAGATAAAATTATCAGAACACATTTTATTAAAAGAAAATCCTTACTGAAGAATAACAGTTATTAACATTAGGTTTACAGCGTCACTGTCCACTGTCGTTCAATAAAGCCCGTTGTAGGTTTAGGCAAAATATTTTTTTCTTGATAAGCAGACATGAGGTTATTTCATATAAATTGTTATGACAGAATTTTAAAAAATGTTGAAAATGATTACAACAGACGTTACTATTCAAGTTATGTCTGATGGGAAATTTGATTTTGTGTGTGTTGTACTTTGATTTGTTACATTCCTTTTGTACTATAATAAAGAAATTTCCATCTGACTTTCATATTTTATAAGGATTATGTCCTTTATAGATACATATATTACTGCGACCATCTCCTTATTAATCGTACGGGAGGTAATACGCACGGTATTTTTAATAGCGCCCAAGACAAGGTTTTTAAAAAGGCGATAAGACATGGACATTGTAAATAGTTACACTTTACAGCAAGTATTTGTCAAGAAAAAATTCAATTTAAATTTAGAAGTGCGTTAATTGCCCACGGAACCTTATTTCAGAAATAATATAAGCGCGTTATTGAAAGAGATACTAGCTTTGCCACAGACTACGACTTGAATCCATGCGCATTTCTCCTTTATTCTCCTTTCACATTGAAATTCTGTTTCCTCCTACTATCAACAATTCGTAAAATGGCAACTAATTAGACTTCCATCTAATTACAATAAAACAGCTTTTCCGTACTAACTGTCATTTCCCGAAATAATACAGGGCGTTACTNGTACTAACTGTCATTTACCGAAATAATACAGGGCGTTACTACAGACCACATCACCTTTCTCTTTGAGTGAAATGTTCTGGGCGGGCCGGTTTTAAATAAAAACAAATCTATGCCATATTCTTTTATACTTAATTTGGGATTGAAATATTTTCAATGTGCATATTCTTTAGATTTATGCGCACACATGTATCTCAATTTTTTTTGAAAACCACCACATACTATTGATTTACCCGTGATCGTGGGTGAGATGTATCTTGACCCGGAGAAATCCTAAACAATACAGTGTTGGTAATGGAAAACGCACATCGGAACATATGAGAATAAGCTCATTGTTTTCAACGGGATGTTGTTTACTTCCGGTTAGACGACGAGAGAGGAAGTAATTGCTATTTCTCCATAGCTCCCGTTGTATTAATACGTAATTCACCGGTGTGGGCGAAGGAATCCACAAATACCTCCGTGGACGGTGAACGAGATCGATGAGGACGAAATGGCGAAAATCAAACTCTCCATTCCTCCATATCGCAACCTTTCTAATTCTGGGACAGCTAATTGACAGGTCAAACGAAGAGGAGAGTCTGATGCAAAAGAACAAAGAGACTGCGTTCACTAGGCTTCGCGAAAGAAAATACACAGGAGGAAGAATTCGAGCGATCCATCCACAAGGATGGTATGGCAAACGAGAAATTAATATGAAACTATGGAGATGAACCAAGAAGAACAACATGAGTTCCAGTACACGGGAGTGGATTCACAGTGAAACGTAATAAATATAGAAGCTAAATTTAAAAAAACCCATCTTTGTCAAAGCTGAGAATAAATAGATTAATCGCGCATTTTTACCTAGAAAAGGAAATCTTGATAATCTAAAATCTCAAATAGAAATAGTCTGCTGATCATGACAATATTATTTTACATTTTAAAAATTTATCGAATTTCGATCAGATGCATTGTAATATGTTTGAGTAACAGGAGAGAGCATAGCTTGATAAACATCTACGGGAAAATGACATTTTATAATTTTGTTAGGAATTTCTGACTGCTCTAATAGTAAAAATTAAAAATATGTGGTGACAGTGTTACTCAAACTCGTCCATAACATCAAATCGCTTTACGTTATCCCGAGTATTATTTAAACTATTTTATTCGTTGGTCATTTTCTACAAAAGTGTTTCATTTAATTCATAAATACAATTTATTTTTATTTCAGTTTCTGTATGACTCGAAAGGACCCTTATATAGTACTGTAGTGGTGTTCGTCATTCTTGGATGTTGACGGATGTCGATGTTTTGAAATTCGTGTATCACGAAAAGGAATTGGTATTTCCAACTGTCTGCAAAATAGTATGTAAATGACTCTACCTTCATCGATGGAAACTTATATTTAATTAGATTTAACGGAAATGTTGCTTTTGGAAAAAATTCCCCTGGGGTCACTGGGGGTTGGAGGTAAAATAATTCCCGTTTTAGATTTGCCTTAACGGTTGTTTTTCGACTCTTTTATGATAAGTAATGAGTCGTATTTCAAGATAGGGAAATTTTATTTAGCTCAGAAAATAACGTACAGAAACCGAATGCGTAAGAATAGACCCACGTTGTCATCCTATGACTATTTCAGAACGGGAAATATCATGTGAAGTCAAATGGGTCTCCGTCGTTTAAGATATATTTACATCTTTATCGTGTTATTCTTGACTATCCAAATATAAAATTAAAATTTAGTCTCTCTATATTTACTATTAAACATCGCCTAAATAGTTTGCTGGCTAGAGGTGCATAACTACTTTTGAGACTTACAAAAATATCTAAATAAATAGTATCCAGTAGCCCCAATATCGGGCACACTGTAACTGCGGACTCCTGATAATATCTACCAAAAACAACAAACTTATACATTTCTGCACGCGANATATATATATATGTATATATATATAATGTTTTAGTTAAATATGTTAAAACTATAACGTCTTTAAAGTCTATCAGTTTTCAATTAACATAGGAAATGATTTTCGTAAACTCTAGAATTATTCGTAAATAACAAAATATATTATAATGTATCTTCATCCATAATTTTATTGAGGAGTCAAACGAATCATGTCCTGGAGTTTAAAATGTATGGGATTATATCTATATTTTCTAATAATGTCAACTGATAATTTAAACTACCCAAAACTCTCAACTCTCCAATTCCTTGCTACATAATATTTAAAATGTTATTATTAATAACAAAAGGCAATATATAGATATGTTAACCACATGAGATTATAAATATTATGAGATACTGTAAAATAGCAACAGTTTTGCATAAATAGAAACTTCAAAATATTTTTTCGTTAAGTAATCCGGGAAAGTATATCAAAATGATATTAAAAACTATGATATTACTATGACATTAAAAACTATGATATTAATATCTATATCAAACTATGATATTACAAACAGGAGGAGCTTAGTTTCTTAAAGAAATCTTTCTTTTTGTCACAAAATTACTCCGAAACCCATTGACGGTTTAAGACACATGAATAAAAACTTACTTTCTGCACACGTCTCGACGGCGCGAGAGAAGTCGCACAATATAACGCAGACACCGTCCACCCTCCTCACGGCCGGAACATGTCGGAACCCGGCCGAGGACGATGGAGGGAAGGTGGGAACGCTACGACGCCGTCTTGGATGTTGGGCAGAGAGTGAGGGTGGGGAGGACGGGCCGGCGTACGACAGAGCCGCGAGACGTGCCGCGGCGTCGCTCGAGGCGGGAAGAAAAGGCAAGCTCGAAAGGGTTGGACAAGAGGAATTTGGGAAGGCATCAATAGTGGGAAAGTTGGAAGAAGGGCTGGGAGAAGAAGGGATTGGATGAGAGGCGTGTGGAGAAAGCGGAGTAGATGAGGCGAAACAAGGAAAGACATGGCCATGCAAGATAAGCGTGCACAAACGAGTTGATAGTGAAAGACGTGCACTGGAATGGATGCGGAAGATTTGCAAGAGCTTCATTCTGAGAAATCTCAATCGAAGTGTTTCTACGCTAGTATCTTCGAAAAAAATAGAATATCGTGAATAATTTATCATTTATTGAAATTACCGAATCAGCTCTGCGATATGTGTTATAGAATATGATGTGTAATAAGCGAAAATAAAACGAAATTTTATTGGGAGTTGAGAATCGGAGTATCGTGAGTGGGACAAGAGTTGAGAGTATGCACATTCTGTAAAGAGAACATAAATACATACAACTTGCATATTAAACTAAAACAACTTGAGGGTATATTTCGAAACCTAAACCCATTCGTGACGTGTTGAGGTATATTTTAACACCCAAGAAAGTCCATTGCAAACAGAAATAGGCTCATATACACATATTATGATTTTGAATAAGCGCAGTAGAAATTAAAATAATAGTACGTGAGGTTCTGCTGCACAAATAAAAAAATATGTCTATAGGCTTCACTCTCCCGGACAGAAAGATTTATTTTCTAAACCAAGTTTCTATAAATTGAAACTAACATATATAGTGAATAAATCTACAGCGAGTTGCTATGAGTCTTTGGAGAACTCTAATATGATAACCAATATTCATCTCTATTCAACACGTTATGAGATATCCTCAAATCATTACAAATTGAGTACACATATAGTTATTCTCAAAGTTTTAGGATAATGTCAGTAGTCATGTGAATTTTTGTTTGTTAACTGGTTCATTACTTCCAATACTCTTCAACAAATACATTAAAATGAAATTGGATATTAGCTTTTAGAATTTCTTTTTCTGGATAGCTCATTGTGTTTTCTTTTACTGTCGGTTCTCCTCTTCCAGTCGCTAAAATTGAGTATTTAAGATACGAAAGTAAGGTTAATGTAAAACTCATTTCGACAGATACCGTAAAATGAGATCACAAAACAAACATATTAATGACCCATCCTTTAGACAAAGGAGGCAGCCCCTTCACGTCACTAGGAGAGACTATGTCAATCACCTCCTCTCTCTGAAACTTTACACTGATTAAAGGAACTAATGTGAGAAATAGTCGGACAGATACGAGGACAACTTCTGCCATGAAAACGGTAACGAAGATTGGATACTGGAACACAAGAACTATGCATGAAGCTGGTAAACTCAATCAGGTACTAAAAGAAATGAAACGTTATAAACTTGACATATTGGGACTTAGTGAAATTAAATGGGAAAGTTTCAGATCTCTGACTACTAAGGGCGGAGCTTTTACTCTTCTTTATTCTGGATCATTAGGAGGTGAGAATAGAAGAAATGGCGTTGGGATATTGTTAACAAAAGTCTCCCATAGAAGTCTCATGGAGTGGCATCCTGTTTCTGATAGAATCATATCAGTCAAGTTCAGATCAAAATTAAGGAACGTTCTTTTAATACAATGTTATTCCCTCACTGAAACAAGTGACCTAGAGAGCAA
Source organism: Laupala kohalensis (assembly GCA_002313205.1). Taxonomy (NCBI): domain Eukaryota; kingdom Metazoa; phylum Arthropoda; class Insecta; order Orthoptera; family Trigonidiidae; genus Laupala; species Laupala kohalensis. The sequence continues at coordinate 430,047 of NNCF01126736.1, read as the reverse complement.
AACTGATTTCCATTTATTTTTGTGGGGCTTTAAGGGCATGTCAACAGCAAGGTCATTAGAGCCCAACTGATTTCTATATGAAATTGAAAGACACTATTAACAAGGCCAAGAAACGAGATATTGTTATTGTAATGGGAAACTTAAATGCCAAGGTGGGTTGTGACGATCGTGGGATTCAACAGGTGATAGATCCCCATGGAGTAGGTGAAAATAATGGAAATGGAGAACTACTAATTAACTTGTGTGCTGATCAAGATCTAATCATAGGAGGAACATTATATCCGCACAAATTAGGCCACAAAATTACCTGTCTCTCTCCTGATCAAAATACCGAAAATCAGATTTTTTGCTATTAAGAAAGCATGGGCAAAATCTCTCCTAGAAGTACGCAATAACGAGGCGCAGATATTGGGAGTGACCATCACTTAGTAGTCGCTAGCGCTAGGATGAAAATACTGGCTCACAAACGAAAATATGAATAAAAAAACAAGAGATTCGATACCGGTAAAATCAGAGAGAAGGAGGTTAGAAACAAAATCAAACTCGTGTTGCGAAAAAGGTACCAGGTATTAAGTGAAAAGAACACAGGGGATGAAGATGTGGAAACAAATCTCTCAAAAGCAATTTACTGGACGTCAGTAAGAAAAACATGGCATACAAAGCCAACCTCAAGAAGGATTGGACGAGCAATGAATCACGGAATCTCATCGAGCAAAGACAACTTCTGAAGCTAAAACACAACTCTTGCAAAACAAGAAGCCAGAAGAAAAAGTCACTTCAGAGTACAACTCAATTAACAAATATATTAAAATAAATGCGAGGAGAGATAAGCGGAAATGGGTGAATGATGTTGCAGAACAGACTGAGGTAGCTGCAGGTAAAGGCGACTTAAAGGAGCTTTATCGAATAACGCGGTTACGGTCTGGCGGAAGAAAACAGTACATCTATCCACTAAAAAGCAAAGAGGGTACACTGCTCACAGGAGAAGACGACCAGATGAACAGATGGACAGAATTTTATCAAGACTTACTGAACGGATCAGTTACAATAGCTGAAGGAAACGATAGCTCTGAGCCAAATTCTCAGCTGATAGAATAAGATATCAGTACAGCATGCCCTAGTCAAAACGAAGTTAAAGCAGCCCTGAAATCTATAAAGAATGGAAAATCTCCGGGGAAGGACAATATATGCTCCGAAATCCTCACAGCTGACATTAACACGACAACACGTATGTTGCATCCCCTTATTAAGAATGTGTGGATGCAGGAAAAAGTGCTAGTTATTGGAAGATTGGATTGGTAACTAATATACCAAAAAAGGTGACAAAACGCAATGTAAAAATTGGAGAGGTATATCGCTGTTGTCAGTACACGTGAAAGTATTGTCGAGAATTATTTTAAACCGAATTGAAGGCTCATTGGAGATGAAGCTACTGAAGGAACAAGCGGGTTTTAGGAAGAACCGTTGCAGTGTGGATCACATAAACATCCTACGTATAATTGTTTAACAGAGCATAGAATGGAACTCCACGCTCTACCTTATGTTCATTGATTTTAACAGGCATTTTATTCCCTCGTTCATCAAAATATCTGGAGGGTATTAAACAGGTATGGAATACCATAAAAATAGTATATATCATACAAAACATGTACAATGGATACACCTGCCAGGTAATCAACAATGGGAAATTGTCCAAACCAATATGGTGTTCGTCAAGGATGCATTTTATCACAATTTCTGTTCCTTTTGGTTCTTGATGATGTAATGAAGAAGGCAAAAACGTCAAAACGTGGAATTATATGGACCCTTATGGAGATGCTCCGGGATTTTGACTATGCCGACGATATATGTCTACTTACCCAGCGTTTTAGTGATATGTAGGAAAANTGGGAAATTGTCCAAACCAATATGGTGTTCGTCAAGGATGCATTTTATCACAATTTCTGTTCCTTTTGGTTCTTGATGATGTAATGAAAAAGGCAAAAACGTCAAAACGTGGAATTATATGGACCCTTATGGAGATGCTCCGGGATCTTGACTATGCCGACGATATATGTCTACTTACCCAGCGTTTTAGTGATATGTAGGAAAAAGTGGACTCTCTGTGCAAGGAAACCTCTGGTTCAGGCCTCAAAGTGAATGTCTCTAAAATGAAAGAATTTAGAATCAATGCAAGAACTAACCGACAAATGAAAGTGGCAGATGTACAAAGAGAGAGTGTTGATAAGTTTGTGTACCTTGGTAGTGTTATATATAAAACTGGAGGCTCTGATGAATATGTTCTCAATAGAATATACAAAGCCAATGCAGCATTTATAAATCTGCAACCCATTTGGAGAAACCAGTGCATCTCAAAGAAAACAAAAATAAAGATCTTTAGAAGTGTAGTTAAACCCATCTTATTATAAAGAGCAGAAACATGGAGATGGAATACCTTCACACAATCTAGGTTGCAAACATTTGTTAATAGATGCTTTCGGAAAATCCATAAGATATACTGGCCTGAAAAAATAAGAAATGATGCACTATATTGGAAATTGACTGAGGAAGAACCTATCGGGAAACAAATTAAAAATCGAAAATGGAGATGGAAGGTCATACTCTTAGAAAGCCTACCGATGCAATTGAGAGACAAGCGCTGGACTGGAACCCATATGGTCAGCGAGGAAAACGGCGACCGACGGGTACTTGGAGGAGATCCGGCCCGGGGGGAGATGAAGAAATGTGGTATGACATGGAAAGAAGTTAAGGCTACGGTCGGTAACCGTACTACATGGAACGTTCTCACGGACGCCCTATGCTCCACTACGGAGTAACAGGATTTCAGAAGAAGAAGAATCCTTTTGACAAACTAAAAGTCGAAGAAAGTAGACAATACCACTTTATGATTTAATTATAAGATAAAGAAAGTCCTCAAAGTACAAAAACTTAAATAGGTTATTTCAAGTTCCACAAAAAAATAATTAAATAAAGAAGTTATAATAATATTCTCTGAGTAATTAATTTCGTTATACCATCTTATTTAGACAAAATGAGATATTTATGTAGAATAATAGAATTTTAATTATTGTCTGTCACATAATCTCTCTCTATTATATAATAGTACTCAATGACTGACTAATCACGATGCCTGATTATATCTGAGTCCATTCCGGACATATTCAATTAAAATATATCGTTCGTTTCTCACGAAGACAAAAACAACATTTACAGAATAATATATTGAGGGAATCCTACTTGATATCAAAGCAACTATACTCTCGTGTGGAAGAAAATAATTCAGAGATCGGCACAAATTAAGAGTAATTCTAAGAAGTTAATCCCGAGAGTTAACGTGATACAAGGTAGAAAGATTATTACTTAACTTTGATGATAAAATAATGGTCCGAAGGAATGTGTAAACACATTTTTGTTTCGCTGAAGATCGGGAAAGGGGTGGAACACGACACAGACTTTGTAGATGCTAATGACGTTGCAAATATAAACGTGTCCGGAATACAGGTGATCGTCCCAGGGTTTCAGGACAAACGTGGGGTTCGGGAGAAAATCACACAAAGGTGGCAGCATCGAGATCCTTGAACATGAAGTTAGTCACACGTCAATTAGACTAGATGAAGGACGCGAAGAGATGAGAGCGTCAAAGCTTAGTGCCACATCAGCAAGAAAGGATGGAGAACGGCCGAGGAAGAATGGGACATGAGATACTAGGGAGAGAATAGACACTTGGTTATTTTTGGCACATGCAAAAAGAAAAAAAAGAACAACAAACAAGAGGAAAGACTTACAAAAGAACAAGTAGAATTGTTTTAACACTACAACATCTGAGGTTCAAGATGTGTGCTAAGGAAACAATTTCTTTATCGACAGTGCGTGCGACAAAATTGAATGTGTTGGTACGAAATGAATGGCGGCAAGAAGAATGAAAAGGTTGATTACATGTGTTCCAGTAAAAAGAATACAAAATGGATCTTCAAAAATATTGAAGAGAATCGTGCGATCAGTAGGACAGTGAGAGAAGCGTTAATTTCCTACTAAGATTATATAATGAGTTGATGGGAGACTTAATGATCGAGCCGAGAAACGAGTTCACACAGAGAAGCTCGCCAGAGTAGTGGCAGTGATGGCAAAGATAATCGAGTAAAGTGGAAGGCTGAGAGAGACGTGGAAGTCGAGGACAAGAGGATCACCGGCATGAGAGGAGTTCGCGAGGAGGATTCGCTCGTCGAAGTGGTGAGGGAAATCCTTAGGGTGTTGAAGTTCCCGCGTCGGGAACACTCGGTGGCAGAGGGAACCCGGAGGAATCGGCGACGCGGCGCAGAGCTCCAACCAACCCATCCACTCCTCTCCCCAGGCAGGCGATAGCGCTGCGTCGCGCCACGGCGCTTCACGCGCTCCCGGAGCTCCCCTCCCTCCAGCGTTGTGTTTGCTCGCCCAGATTTTGACAAACAATGACGGACTGTAAGCATCTGGCCTTTGTTTGCTCCTACAATTACGCAATCGGCGGCGCGGAGGCGCAATGGGGAAACAAGGGGTTGGGGGCGATGCACCGGGTAACTTACCTGAGAGAGGAGTTGCAGCACAAGGAAGCACTCCGTCTTTTGGAGAATCCATAGGATTTTCGTTTTCAAGTACATGTGCTCTGGAATCATTGGAATATTTCATACAAATTACCGCCAGTGTTCAAGAAAAATATTGTCTCCCTGTCTCTTCGTGTCGGAGATTCTCACACATTTCCAAATTTTTATAAAACCTCAAAAACAATTCAAAGAAAGAAGGGAGAATATATATATTAGAACAGAATCATCAAAAACGTTCTTCGTTCTATTGTGCAGTTTCGGCAGTGACCAAATAGCTTTCTTGAAGAAACAACTCTGGACACCTAAAGATGCGATGGTTCGGTAATGAATATTTGTTGTGAAGACATGTTTTAGAGGGATGTTCACGGGGCTAGTGAACACCGTTTTTCAAGACCGTTTTGTGACGCCGCACAATGAAGAATATTGAGACGAAACCTGGTCAAAGAATTTTATTCCGTGAATTTGATGGATTTCGATGAATTATCGTTTATATGTCTATAAACAAATGTCATGTTATGATAAATGTATTTTTGATGCGAGACGTTATGTATCAAATCTATATAAACAATTAAAAAGAAGCTATAGATAAATTTTCTTAACATTAATAATAGACATAACACTTGTTTACATACTTAAAAATGATTATTTACCATAATTCATCAAATTTACTGGATAAAATACTTTTGACCAGGTTTCGTCTCTATTTACTCCACTGTGCGGAAACTCGGAGAAGTGTTGAAAAGCGACATTCTCTAACCTCGTGTACCTGCCCCTTTATATCAAAATGCTTCAAGGAATAAGTTACTTCACATTTTCTTTATTTACGGAATGTTATGAAACTTCTCAAATCCACCTAAATGCCAAATCATCTTCTCAATCAGCTCTGACATGTATCCGTGCCTTCTACATTATTTGAGAGTTTTGTTACACTATATAGACTATCCACTATAATGAACACATCCATAACTTCAATCAAAACTTAATCTTGGTTAACCTTACAACAATCAGTAACAGTCAATTACTGAAACATTTGTTTTATCGTGTATATAATTAAGCTTCACTAATTTTTTTTAAGGCATTAATGTTATTTCAACTTCCAACCTCTTTAGTAGCATAAGTAGTTATTAAAGCATCAATGGTGCAATGGGCTTCGAAATATTTATGTTCATGTTTTAAAGATAAAATTAATTAATAAATTCAACAAAATACAATCTAGACTATCTACTATTACTTCTACTAAAAACTATCTACAATGTGAATATTGTCTGATTAATTTTGTAAATGTATATTAATAATTTGTTACAAAAACTTACGAATTTATCATTAAAATTCATCAATATATTTCCATATTTTTTGTTCACTCATCTTGTTGTTTCATAATTTTTGAAATTCACTGGTATGCATGAGCTTATTACATAATTTGGGTACTTCTGAGGATAGTTCCATGAAATCAAGTAATAGATACGCTATTAATTACTTCTCGTTTGTTTCTCATCTCCATATTTAATTATTTTTTATTTAATATTTCCCTTCAATCTCCATATTTCATTATTTCTCATGTTTTCTATTTCTACATATTTCGGTGCGATTGTTTTCCCAAAATATATTTTTTATTAATTTCGTACAATACTTTAATCTTAACATTCTTTAATTTGATAATATTTGATAAAAATTATTAAAATAAATTACTAAAGCTCTAAATACTGTTTACAATAACACATGTATTTTGAGAATGTACACATTTCATTTGGACTGAAAGTGTTCTCATTCATTCCACGGCGAGTATGCAAAAATTTCATGAATTACGAACAATAGATTCTGCTTTCAACAAATCATTCCTATTTAGGATTCCCGTATTTGAAGGTTTACGATGATGTCAGGTGTCAATGGGAGTTTGATGTGTATGCATATGTGCGACAGGTTGTGTTTCCACGACATCTCACATATTAATTTTCAAAATCGAAATCTGATATGTATCGTTGCTGCAACAGAGGATAAGCATTCTAATCTGCAGCTCGTTTTGGTTTTTGTTTGGTGGATTTCTTTCCTCTTACTGCATCGCATTGAAATGTGACCCTCACAAATAAAACACGCAAAATGTCTGGTGTGCTGGAAAAACTATGTATTCAATAATACTTTGAGGTCACATATTTTTATGTTTAAGCATCATAAATAGTATGTATACTTTAAAACCATTACAACAACGAAACAAAATTGTTTTTATAAGTGTAACATCGAATTATATCATTTTTTAACGAACAATTATTTCTTCCACATTTTTATATATAAGAAATACAAAATGGAAAAGGAGCCAAACCAAAAATAAATTACTAAAATGTTTCACTATTTTCTTCACTTAAAGAAATACATCTTAGATACCCATCGTTTGGGAGAGGTCACCATAGAACAAACTAGTTTTTAGACAAGGTAAAAGGTGCAAAATGTTAGAATAAATAGTTTAATGTAATACAACTTAGTTTTTAATTACTAATTTCTTTTTAAAAATATGTTGGTATTGTAATATTCTTAATATAATATTTTACGATATCGAACCTAACACGGTAATTATTTTTTATTCATCATTCTCAACTTCTTCGTCAAAGAGGAGAGATATACACGAAGATTTTATTGGAGGTTCCACACCAAACGATCAATAATCTGGATTAATTCAAACTAATCGACAGACAATTCTGTAATGGATATATTTTCATGAAACCCTTCCTGCAATTGGCAATTCCTTCTTTACTAATTATTACAAAGCCATGGCACAGGAGGTAAAGAGCTCTGAAGGCACTGGACCGTAGTTAGAAACAGAGAAAATCCTAAAGGTTATAGAAAATTTGTTAGGTTGTAGCTTAAGAAGTATCATAATGCGCTATGAAAAATGCATCGATTACACTAATTATTTCCATCTGCGTCACGTGCTTAGTGTCATCAACGTAACGTATACGCTAGAAAGCGTCAACGTTATGCAAAAACTCTCTAATATCCCTCATATTCCTGTTCGACTTCCACTAACCTATTTTCGGTGAATTATCGCTTGAAAACTATTACATCCATTGGTTGTCTTCTTTGTCTCTGTTCCGAGAGTAGTTGAGTTATAGTAATGCACTACTAGCAGTTCTACTGCATAAGATTCCATGTTTATCAAATTGTTATTTTCTTAAAATACCTGGTTTCTTATTCATGCGGATAGTTCATATTTTTCTGCGCCAAAAATTAAAACAAACAGTCCCAATTTGTTTATATTTTGTTTATATTTAAACAAAACTCGGAGCACGCAAAATATGAAATTGAATACAATATTTATTGATCGTACAATCTTGCAGCATTTCACAGTAAAATTTATTTCAAGCGACTACTTACATCAACTTTTAACTATCGACTTTGTGTTTTAATTCAATAATGAACTTTTTTTTTCAAACGAAATTTGTCCAAAACATCATTTTACAATATTGTGAACTAGGTAATGTGTCGTAAATGGGATCAATATAGTTAGACAAATATTTAAGCGTGTTACAAGGGAAACCTTTTGACATCATTTGAAGAGTAAAGTTTTATTTGTGGAGCCTCCTCATCATGGTGAACATGTTTCTTTTTCATTTCTTCCGTTCTAAATATTTTAATATAATTTTATTATATGAACTATTTGCACTTTAATTCGGGTAATTTACATGGTTTCAAGTAACGATTTAATTTTTAAGTAAGGACAATTGATTTATGGTATATACAACAGGAAACGCATAGAGTTTATTTTTTATACACTGAGAAATGCCTGCGGTAGTGCAAGATTTTGTTGTACCAATTATTGGATTATTCTTTCTAAAACCGACCTCTTCGTGTCAAAACATTTACGAAGTGATGCAGAATCTTGTTATCTATCGTTCACAATTATGTATGTTCATTATTATATGGGTCGCTAATGTAAATCTTTATCTCTGAAGTCCTGAAAGAAAATAACAAGAACACGGTACGAGATCCCAACAATGCGCATTACTGTTTTATGTCTTTGCATACTATCGAAGTCAAAACAACGTGGAGATAGAAAATGTCAAGATAATTGAAACAAAAGGCCATTTACTCACTAGGCCAGTGCATCTCACTCACTAACCTAGAAACAATTGCTCAGTGCATTTTCCCTTGTTGCACTTGGCACTGGCACTAGCATCAGCCACGGCTACGTAAGATCCCTCGTTACCGGCTCTTATCTACAAGGAAAGTTGAGCGATCGCCAGACTTCGTCTGATAAGAACAGCCCACCACTTAAGCAATTTGATCGCCAAGGCAAAAAACATTTGGTAGTACTCTATAATTGGCGTCATACACGCAAATGTCGCCAAGGCATGGTTGACTGGATGTTGACCCTCATTTGTAGCTTCAATACTGCTACAAGTCTCAAGGTATTGTAGTCCTTAAGATTAAGTATTTTTGTTAAAATTTGAAATTAAATTTTATGTTCTATTTTTTAGTGATTTGTTTAATCAGCAATAGAGGAAGATCCGTTAAAATTCACTTCCATTACAATCCCTACTCTAGCTTCAATTAACTAAATTTGTAGGTGTTAGTATTAAATATTAGCTTCATGTAATGCATACTTTCGCACGTAATATAATGTGAGCAGGAAAAAATAGTAATTTGCTTTTAAAAGAGTTCCATGAGGGATATTTATGTTTTAACATAATTTTCAATCTCAGAACAAGGCATTTTCTACTTCAGTAATTTTGAACGAAGAGAGAGCAATGAGAATCGCAAGCATCTGATGAAACAAAAAAAAAGTATTGCAGTAACGTAAAGGGAATTTTAATATTATGAAAATATTTCTTAATACCTTTGTAGTTTGTATTTTATATCACTCAGCTTCAGCTGTACCAAAAGTGTAAATAATGATTCGTTGAAATATGTGGACGGTGTCACGTGTTGCTCATTAGTTTCGTTTGTATAAAATTTATTGTATTCAGTTATTCCCGATTTTTAGTTTAAATGTTTGCTACAAATATTTACGTTATATGTATTTTAATGCCTTAAATTATGATATTTATTATTATTATTATTATTTTATAATTATTAGATTCAATTTGATCATTGCTATAATTGGTAAAGGACAAATTCTTTTTTAAATGGATATGTTATGTAGTTACCTTTTTAAACCGAAGTTTTCTCTTGTATGTTGGTTGATAATTTTGTTAAGGAAAACTGTTTAAAGCTTCACATTAGAACTGCTGTCGATAATGAAATATTCTATAAATATTTCAGTTACGAGTTCAATGTTCCTTGAAAGCGATACCAATATACTTGCAAATATGAAAATTAACACCATTATTCATCGAAAAACAACCAAAACCAGCACTAGAGTAACACAGAAAGCCAATATTGAGGGAATCAGTGTGCTTGTCTACAACCTCTGGCGATTATCCAAGTTGAATTTGTCTCTAGAGACCAAATGTGTCAGCGGCTGGTTCCCGCGCGACATATCCAAGGTAGTACGTCAAATACGAAATTTAGAAGACGTTTAATTCTTCCCCACATAGTAAGAGAAATAATTTTCTCATCCATCCACCCTAACGTCTTCTTAGTAAGAATTAGTGATAAGGGACAGAATAGAGAATTATCACATAAAATAATATTAAAATCGTGAAAGACGATGGTCATGGAAAGTAAAAAGTGATTAATTCAAACTAAGAGTTACTAACATGAATAATAACATGAAATATTAACTCAAATCAGAATACTTACATGAAATAGATCAAAAACTAATAAAGAAAAATATCAATTTAATAAAAATTGCAAAGAAGGGAATGAAATACGAGAGAAAGACTGGGTGAATTTATAATACGACGCGAGTAAATAGAAAAATCATATATAAAATTTATTTAGCCTTGGAATTCTTACTATCGCATAACGAATATTCACAGGAAATATTCAGGATCAAGTATTTGAATTTAATGTTGAAAATACGAAAAATTACATGCTTTAATGGTCTAAGGAAAGGAGGAATGTATAAGTTAATGAATATTAGTAAAAGTACTAAAGTAGTTTATAATAGGATTCAAAAAATAATATTATCAAATCTTGTAAAAGAGTAAGATAAATAAAATATTAAGTAAATATTTTGTATGTGCACAGAAGGAAAATTAATGCACTAAATAAAAAAGTAAAAATGTGTGTACGGTGATATGACAAAAGTTAAAGATAATAATAAACCTACCATTGCAAGGGATTGTGGAAAAATTTAAATACTACAATAAACTTACGCTAACTTCCCTTAACTGCTATAAAATATGATTACATGCAGAGTGTGTAAAACAATTCTATACTATTAAGCAGTCAATAATTGTATGTAGTTTTGTAATACTTACATTTCTCTGTTATAAGTCGAAAACGACTTCAACATTTTTGATGATATTAACAAAATAATTGTATTTTCAGGTGAAAACGCTATATATTATGTTCTCATTTCTAATTAGATCATGTTATTCTTCTTTTACACCGAATCATACATATATTACTGAAGAATAGGGAACATAAATTGTTAGATTGTTTAAATGGAAAAGTCAAAACCTCCTCAAGCAAAATGAAAAATTAATGTTTAATGTCATTATTTTTTGTATATGCACTACCCTCCAATAGAAAGAGACAAACCGATAAATCCTTGAATTATCCAAGGAAACACGACGCATTTAATAATATTTCGTTCATATGTATCCATACTTCCATACTAATATATAAATGCGTAACGCGAAAACGTTACTTGATCACGACTGAACCACTGAAACGATGGTGATGAAAGTTTGGCAAGGAAATGGTTTAGGTGACCAGGATGAACATACACTAACTTTATTTTGATAATGCGTGACAATAAAGACAAATTTTTTTACCATAAATGACGACAAAATCGGAAAAAAGAGAGTTATATTTCCTTACGCTGTCTACACGGTTAGAGATAGGTGTCAACTATGAATGGCAATATTGTTTGCCACACAGAGTTCTACAAAAAAAACCTCGACAACATATGTCTACCTAAAAAATTTAACCTAAATAATCCATAAAACGTTTCTAAAAATCGAAATGTTAAAATACTTAAGAGAGTAATTCAAGAAGGAAAAAATCAGTCATCAAATTTAATGGATTATTTGTTTAGTGCATTTAGCAAAGATTTAAAAAAGTCTTTAAAGAGATAATTCGACCGGCGCAGTGTAGTGTATACAGTCAAGTTTTGTATTAAATTTGTATTATTATAAATTATAGGATGCTGTACATGTTTTTAAATCCATTGAGTAAAGATATTTTTATCGTACAATATAGATTTTATTTTTTCTTTAGTAAAAGATGATTAATCTATGAAAATTCCCCGGCAACGCCGGTTAATCAGCTAGTATCTTAATAATTTTACATGATTCTTAATGTTTTAAATCAATTGTCACTGGAGACCTCTTTCCGAAAGTTCACTTTATTGTAGTAAAATGAAATTAATTTGATATTTACCATTCCGCCGTAGAGGGTATGTGAAGTACATTTTCTGTCTTTTCAAAATTCTTTTAGGCTTGTTTTTAATGAAGATGCACTCAATGAGACGTATACGAGAAAGAACCTTGAAGATTGATCTTTGCAATTGATAATTCTTTTTTCAAACTAAGCAAAACATATTCCATGGTATCTATTTTCTCCAAAACTGGCCTCATTAATAGTCACGTTTAAGAAAACCTTTTTTCCCAAGGATGATCCCTTATCAGAGGAAACACAGTAGATAGAAACCTTTCAGAGGGCTGGAAATCATTGAATTTGAACTTAGACAATTGTATTTAAATACTTGATATATCCAAATGTGTTAAAAGTTTCTGTATTAAAGTTTTAGAGATTTCCCGGAGGAAATATTGATGGTTTGATTTCAATTTGATCATAGCGAAGGGCCTCGTATATGGCGACTGCATACAAACACACGGTAAATAGGAGCAGAATATTTTCAAAAAAATTAATTGATTTAATACAAATTAAGTGTTTTCCGTGTTGGTGGTGATACATATTTAGTAATCACATTGTACAAATATTCAACGTTCATTAAGGAAATAATAGTTTTAATAACCAGTTCGGAAGTTCTCTAAATAAATACAAGAGGTTATATTTTCTCTTCCATATGATATAATATTTATAACATTATTTAGTGATTATTGAATGATTGTTTTATTGAAGCAAACAAATTAATAATAAACGTACTTCTCTTTTGTTGACTATTTTCTTGTTGTTTTTATTTGCCATTATCACTTTTCATGTGTGCTATACAAAGAAAAAATAATGTTATATTTATAATTTATTAAATATCATATTTATTCCATATTTATAGAAAATTGTGTGCAAAACTCAAGATTTTTATAATAAATGCTAGTAGTTTTCAATCATATAACATAACCTTCTGCGTACACTTACATATTTTCCAATCACTTGTTTTATATGTAGAAAAATCAGTATCTAACGGTAGGATTTCAACTGTTTTTACTATAAGATAAAATTCTCAAGTTGATATTATATAAATAGCAACTTTATCTACAAAACTCAAAATTATAGACAAACACTCGATGTGAAAACGTGCGTCCCATATTCTGTATAAGTCAAATAAGATGAAACATGGCGCTGGCGCATACTCCCCTTTTAGTACGGGAGCCCAATGCAAAAAAGCTCTCCAATCAGGGGGTAGTTTTCAAAATAACAATTATCCATCATTTTTCGGTAAATAAATGGTGATTTCGGCATCTTAAGATCACAAAGGACCTATTTAACCGAATGCAGTGATATAGACAACAAAGTTGCTGCATCAGTATGTTCTTTGGTTGAAAAACTATTGTCATAGTGTTAGTGCGAAATGAAGGTGGCCGGCTATCACGTACATATTTCGTCCATTATTCTCTGCGCGCGCATCGTGTCGCATCTGTGTTCGGAAGTCTACGTGCATGTTACCGTAGAGGTAACACAAAAGTAACATAATAAAAGTACATTAAAAAGCAGCGTACGAACAAAAAAAGAAATGAAAATTCTATTATAAAAGAAGTATTTTATTTCTTTTCATAGCAAATGAATACAGAACGTGATTTTGCAAGTGTCAAACACGAAAATATAATTTTGCAGTCCTGTTCAACTGCAAATGAAGTGAATAAAATAGTAAATATTTTTATTTTCGATGCAACCCCTTCACAAAGTAATATTTTTTTAAATTTTCATGAACGTAGTGAAGTAAAATAATGTTAATGTTTCTTTAAAAATTGAATAAAACCCCCAAAGATATGGATGCTGGTTTACCAATCATTAGTGCTATATTCGTTAAAGTTCTGTCGCAAAATTTCATTCATCGAGAAGCGATAATACCTAATTCTATATTAATCATTATTGATCACTGTCCCACGCTAGTGTTAAGTATTTCCAAACTGTTTTTCCTGGTTAAAGGGGTCTGTTAATATAATTATGGTTCATGAACTCTCAAAGAAAATGCTGTAAGAATACGTACCACGTTGACGAACAAAGATGCTCCGGAGAATCTTCGCATCACTCACTGCATCTGTTAAGAAAACAGATGTTGGTGCGACTGGTTCACGTTCTAAAGCCTCCAAAGAGAAGCGGGTCACCCCTCCCCCTCACTGCTCTAGCTCTGACTGCCTTCAAAATGGTTTAATTCATCAACGGTAAGTGCGAGAGGTAGACGAGATTTTGCAGAAGCAGTTTCCTCTCGCATAAATGAGAGAAATTTTTCATATCTAGGCTGGTCAGTGCGGTAACCAGATTGGTACTAAGATACGTACATTAATGACGAAAATAACTGTTTTGCCTAAGTGAGTGCTTATATTGTATTTTATTTGTGCATGTATCGCAATAGACTAATTATTGACTTCGTGATTATAACTACTATTCTAATTTCAGTCTGCTGAACATATTTCATGGAAAGCATTTACTTTTTACTGTCCATTTTACAAGCACTAATCCTTGTTATGGGACATTGACATGTTGATAAGGAGCTGTTGTTTAAATATTCGAATTAGGGAATAGAGTTCCACTGTCCTAATGTCCACGTTCCTAATGTCCAAAGAGATATGGCCGTCAGCTACGTTATTATTTGGACAATTCATTCGTCTGTAAAGTATTATTTCATAACTTTTGCAGATTAAGTTATTTATAGAAAGGCATCAAATGTGTTTTCGATATTTGTAATATTTCATAAGATATTAATGTAAGTTAACTTTTCCTCAAAAGGATAAAATTTGCATTGCGATTGAAATTAATATTTATTAAAACCGTATGCATTTGTTCTATGTGCTATATTATTACTGTCTTCTTGTTTCAGTTCTGGGATACTATCTCTGACGAGCATGGTATTGACCCCACCGGAGCCTAAGCCTTTACTACAATGAAGTTTCAGGTGGAAAATACGTTCCCAGAGCCGTTTTGGTTGACATGGAGCCCGGCACCATGGACTCAGTCCGAGCCGGACCCCTCGGCCAGATCTTTCGTTCGGACAACTTCGTGTACGGACACAGCGGTGTGGGAAACAACTGGGTCAAGGGTCACAATACAGTGTGCAGAGTTGGTCTACTCCATCATTGATGTCTTTCGTAAGGAGGATGAGAAACGCGACTGCCTTCAGGTTTTCCAGCTGACACTCCCTTGGTGGCGGCACCGGTTCCGGCATGGGAACCCTTCTCATCTATAAGATTCGAGAATCATGAACACCTATTCAGTTGTGCCTGAACGAAAGGTATTAGACACTGTTGTAGAACCATATAACGCGACTTTGTCTGTTGACCAGCTCGTATAAAACATAGACGACTTTCTGTATCGATAACAAAGCCCCGTATGACATTTGCCACAGAACCTTGAAACTTACCAACCCCGCCTACGGCGACCTGAATCACCTGGTCTCCCTCACAATGTCAAGAGTCACCACCTACCTTAGGTTTCTTGGTCAGCTTAACGTCGATCTTAGGAAACTGATCTTAGGAAACTTGGTCCCTTTCCCCCGTCTTCACTTTTTCATAACTGTATTCACCCCTCTGGCGTCACAGTACACCGCCCTCTCCGTTACCGGAGGCGCCCAACAGATGTTCGACGCCAAGAATATGATGGCTGCTTGTGATCAAAGACATGGCAGGTATCTTAAAGCCACCGCCGTCTTCAAAGGTCACCTGTCCATGAAGGAAGTAGAGCAACTTCCTTCATGGTCAGTAATGCTCAACATCCAGAACACGAACAGCAGCTACTTCCCAACAGCAGTCTTTAACGTTGTTAAGACATATTGAGAACTCTAGGTAGAATGTCGCAGACAGCAGTCAACGTTGTCTGACATTCCACCCAGAGGTCTCAAGATGTCTGCTACAATCACTGGATACTCCACTGCCATTGAGTTACTCAAGCGAATCTCCGAACAATTCACGACTATTTTCAGTCGCAAGGTTTCAGAAAATTCAATTTACTCCATACGGGTGAATGTATGGACGAACTTGAATTCTCTGAAGCAGAGTCGAACATGAACGATTTGGTATCAGAGTACCAACATCAAGAAGCTACAGCTGATGATGCTGAATTCGATGAAGAAGGGGAAGTTGAAGACTATGAAAACTAGATGATACTTTAAATTTTTGTTTTGCATTAAAATTATAAAATTGTTTTGATTAAATTTGTATACTTATATTCTTGTTATTCCTAAATTCCTTTAATGTTGTGTAAGGATTGTGAAAAACCTGGCATACGTGGTTTTATTTGTTCATTGAACATAAGTTCAATTTATATTAAGATATATTTAATGGAATTCTTGAGGTAGAAGATGGGTATAATACTTTCGTTCATGAAAGTAGATGGCCATAAATTATTTTAAAATTTAACTGTCTTCATGGGAGATACAATTTTTGACAACTTTTATGGCTTACAAAAAATGGAAACTATATTTGGATTTTGTATTACAAAGCAGGTTGAATGGATTAGGACCCATGTAATAAATGTATATTTAATTAATAGAAAATCGCTAGGGGAAATTTTATTATGATTGGAATGTGTGGAGAAAAGCATTCTCAATACTTCCATGTTTGCGTCATGGCTCTGTCTTGGTATGGTGAGAGAACGTGGTTCATATTGCAAGGAAGGTGAGTCTTGACAGAAGTTCATATGGGAAAAGAAAGATCTGTTGAATGTCTTGTAGTTTTACATAAATTTGTTAATGTATGTAGATGCTTCTGTAATTGATGGAAACCGAGGTATTTCGAAGTATCCGTTCTGTCAATTCAACCCCTGGAAGAATAGTTGCGTTATTACTATGTGGAAAACTGGCAATGGGAATATTTTCGGACAGTGTTGCAAGGTACCGCTTTAAATAGCAGTTTCACCTATCGGGGGAAGTAGGTCTGTCAATAACTAAATGTCTCACTCAAAGAACTGTATTATATTGAGTAAACTAGAGAAATGATAGTCGGAGGATAAGTTAATTACCGCATGCGACATTTTTATAGACTATTACGATGTATTTTTGTGAGTTTACTAAATACGTTTCGTCTCAGATGAGTCGTCGTCATGTGTAAAGAAATTGTAACAAGTAAAATAAACGTAGCAACAGATCATTTGCACATATTATTAAATGTAAATGTAAGCTCGAGATATATAAAGATGCTTAAATCAAATATCATAAAATTTCATTGTAAATACTGGATTGTTTTTCTGTCAATGCGTATATGCCGTAAGAGGGAAACGAGGGTGTCTCTATCATTAGAACACAGTGAAAGGATAAGAACTTCCCTAAGAGTGTGGATAAAAAGTGGCAATCTTGTGCATATGATCGAATGTTGTTAAAGATTTTTGTATGTCTGCTTATGTGATTTACTTGCGAGCATCTAATTGCAACTTATTTTTTCACGATATTTGAATTCCTTTTGAGACATTATTATAGGACAATACAAAGTGTGTATTTAGCAAATGGCATTCATGTACCAATCATAGAATGTGCTCAGAGTACTACGGCCGAAGCATTAGTTTTCTGAAAAGGGCCACAGCAAGGAGGCCGAAACGTAGGTATTCAACACATCGACCCAACGATTCCGGAACAGGCAAGACTAATCAGACTGGCCGCGGAAGCCTACGCTCTCGAAGGGTGAAGGTCATGGACAATTTAAAATCTCGACTGTTGCCAGTCTATTTTTCCTTATTTAATAAATAAATAATTAATTAAACAAATTCTAATACTGAAAGGTGTAAAATAAAAGTAAAATACCTTTTTA
Source organism: Laupala kohalensis (assembly GCA_002313205.1). Classification (NCBI taxonomy): domain Eukaryota; kingdom Metazoa; phylum Arthropoda; class Insecta; order Orthoptera; family Trigonidiidae; genus Laupala; species Laupala kohalensis. Next base: position 412,229 of record NNCF01126736.1, on the reverse strand, counting down.
AAAACACGCTTTATAATAAAAAGTAAATAATTTTTAGTAAAATTGAAAATTGAAAAAATTATATCTTCAACAAAATTTCCTTCCTTGTTCACTAATCATATGTGGAATTACTTAGAAGATACATGAACGAGATATTTTTAAAATTTATATTTCATATTTTAAAAGTATCTAATTCATGTATCTTCTTATTACTTGCATTCACCTGTGATGAGTGACCAAGGAAGGGACTTTTTTGTAGTTACGTTTTCATTTTCAATTTAACTGATAATTATTCTTTTACTCTTTTGTACAGCACTTTTTATATAAAATCATGTTTTTAAAAAACTTGACGTTAATTTTATTCCTACTTCCTTCATAAATGTGGAATTGAGGTTCTATTTTGATCTGGATTGTATTTTGTTTTCGAAACTTTTGAATTATCACAAGAAAATCGCTTTCATGCATAGATCATGTAATTAAGATATAAAAAATTGGCAACTTGCGAAATGCACTAAGAACATTTCTGCAATCACATATTGATTACGAATTGTAATGTTTGACCTGTTTGGACTACAATGAGAAAACAGCTCATTCGTATTTATGCGTTAATCATGTAAACTATTTCAGTTTTTCGGTCGAAAGTTCATGATTTACAGTTATTTTTCAAGTCCTAGACGAATGCAAATGTATTCCTGTATGATTTTTGTCTTAATATTCCAGAACTAGCGAATCGAATTTACATCCCAATCATATAATTTACGTTTATTTGGTTGAATTTTTAGTTTCGTTTCACGAATCCGTAAGTGATTCAACGTTATAACCTCCCCTAATTACGATACAAAAATGGTATTTAGTATAGAGTTGCAATCGCATTCATGTACATGGATATGTTTTGTGTTATGTGATCTCGGTCCAGTGGCACAAATATGCAATCATAACCAGTTCAGGGCTAGTACTTCGAAATATTGCATTAGATCAGAGGTATGAAATAGCTACGTGTTTTATTGAGAGTATTCATTGTCTGTCAACGGCTTGTTGTATGTTAATATTCTTTCATGCTCCAGCCGAATTCTATTGTAATTATTGCGTCCTGAGAGGAAATAAGATGTCAACAGTGAATTAAGTCAAAATTGTGGGACAATCTTTGTATAGATGACGTTGTAAAATAATTGCAATCAGTTTCTATGTATTTTTTAAAGGTTCTATGTAATATTTAATTTGTTTTTATTGCTGCGTTCGTGTTGTCACAGGTCAATTGATAATATTTCGGAGGTAGCATTTATAATTGGGATAAGTGGAAGGGATTTTTGTTCGTTGCATCTTGAGAATTAAATTCTATTGAAAGTCAAAATTATTCATTTTTGCCTAATGTTCACCAGTCTACTTCCCACAACGTCAGTGTGGGTCTAAAACTTCTTATGTAAAAGATCATTGAAATGATAAACAAAATTTGTGTTATGTAGGCTATGATATAAATTGAAATGAATGCAATGCTTTCTGCTTCCTTCCCGGGTCTTCGGACTAATTAATATTTTGCAAGTTCAGATAAGAACTGGGTGAAAGTGATTATAGTCTTGGAAATATCCACCTCATTAAGAAGGAAATAATTCAACTTAGTTTATTAATAAGGTAGCCACTAAACAACTCTACTACATGTTATTTATAGTACATGAAGAATGTTAATGCGGTATAGAGTATACACATAACTCATACATATTATATCAAAGGGAAGGAAAACGAAATTATCTTAAAACGAGTTATCTCCCAGCAGTATACTTGAGAATTCAGTTCATCATCTACAGTGTTTTTAGTTCTTGAAAAGCACATTAACATTTGATATTTTTCTATACAATGATCGTAGGCCGCATGTCTAATACCTCAAATTATATCTCTTCACATATATTCCATTTTAATTGATGATGGCTACGTGATAGTCACTAATTTGTTCAATGTAATTCGAACGCAGCGGTTAATCTACATGCAGCATTTCGTTTTCTGTTATGTTTCAAAGATACCGTAATCCAGTTTTTTTCTTAACAATGAATTGAGTAGGTCTATAATTACTCACCTACAACGCTTTCCGCTTTCTTTAAGAACAATTTCAAAATAAAGGACAGTGATTGTAATCATTGATTTCCCTATGAGGGTCTGGAGAGGAGACATGAAAAACGCGTGCTTCATGAGTTACGGGATAAGAATGTTCTCTTTCTTTCCTGTCGTGAAATTTGGGAAATATTTATAAATCCTTTAAAGGGTTATTTGTCTAGATTAATCTATTTCGTTCTTTGTTGTTTTTGATTGAGTTATTTTGTTCTTTGTTTCATACGCAGTAAGAATAAAAATGATCGTTTTGTGCAGATTCGTTTAAGGACATTATATTTTAGCTTGAGCAAGGAAATAACATTTTCATAAAAATTGATTATCCAGAACCGTAGCTCATAGGATGGTTAAGCAGTTACTGCTTTAGATACCTTATTACAATAATAAAAATTGTAAAAATATTTTGGATTAATTAAAATAATAGATTGATACGAAGTAGGGATGTTAATATCGAAAAAATTTCAAAAATATCATATCAATATTTCAAAAATATATTGTATCGATCAATTTATATATCGAAAGAAAATATCAATATATCGAGATTATTACGCGAAATAATGACAAACTTGCATAAATTGTTTAACGGTACTAAAAATACTATTACGCAAAGAATTATTAAATTAATTTGCTGTGTACAAATATCGGTATACATAAAATAAATAAACATACTGCCATTACAAACGTATTTGTAGACTAGATTATAAAATATTTGATAATAACTATTTATATATTTTGTCTGCATTAACAAGTAATTTTCAACTTAAAGAAGTAAATAATTTGTCCGCAATGAAGTATTATTTGAGATACTATTAACAAAAAAATGATTGTCACAAAACTTCAAAAATAATAAATACAGATTGATAATCGGCATACGAATTAATATCGCAGTAATCTCATACAGTTTTTCCAGCTTCTTGAGAAAATTTAATTAAATAACCTCAAGATCATTGAAGTAGATAGGAATGGCGATATCGGAAAAAGTATCGCTCATACTTAAAATTATATATATAAACTGTTTAGTGATATTAATAATATTTTAAAAAGAACTATTTCATTACATTTGCTTATGACAAATATCGCGATAAAGAAAATTTGCAAACATATTATCATAACGTGTTTATAAGAGAATAAAATATATTATATTAGCAAATGTGTATTTTGACTGTAATAAAGATATTTACTTCCTTTAATAAATAATTTATCAGAAAGACAAAATTTGTAATTTATCTACTGACAAATAATATAGTTAATAAATTTTCCATACGCCAGCAATTTTTCAGGTTCTGAGAAATCTTTTTTTTTTTCGTACGAAATGAATATCATGACAGAAAACTCATTTTATTTCCCATAAAAATACTCCGTAATTAATTTTTTGAATTTTTGACTGAAGAATTGTACTCGAAACTAGTTCTTCTTCATACGGAGCCAAATCTTTAAAAGTCCGAAAGTCAGTATCTAGGCTTCGTATATAAAATTACTTTATATTTGTGTTAAGGACTTCCGTAAGTACAACTGAAGGAAAAGAGAAACAATTTGAAAGACTGAATAATTTTTTGTTTTCCGCTTCAAGTAAAAAGACCCATAGAGGAAAGGCGATATGATTGATATCACACAAACCGTTACGTAAGCGTCTTGTATAGTGTTAAAGAAAATTAAATCAAAAAACACAATTAAGTCACCGATTTCAAAATGAGATGCTTCAACTCTTATGGGCTGACGAAGCCGAAGGTCGAAACATATCTTTTTGATATCTGAGTGTTAAATCAAACGCCAACTCCGACATTTTGATACGAATTTGACACATTAAGCATTGCGATACGCGTTTAGACTTTATCACTGAGTGACACAATTAATACTGAAAGTAATAGTTATTCGTTTACAAGAGGTACAGTGCCCTTGTATGGCTTTAAACAGATTTACATTTAATGTCACGAAACGAAAGTTTCCATCGCCTATATATATATTAGAGAGAGATACAAATCTGCAAAAAATCATCGCACAAATACAACAAATTGCTTATACATCAGTAAAAATTAACAGACATGAGCACTGGAAATGAACTTTTTTCTAATGATATCAAATTTAAAGTTTTACGACCATCTACCAACTGGGATACCATAGTTTATAATTATGCAGTAAACTTCTTTTTGGGTGAATGTTTTACATTTACATATATATTTTCAAAATAAGTCATTCTCATCAAAATGTTAAATTTGATTTCAATCGGTGCAATAGTTCTCATATTATAAACTTACAGAGTACGAGTTATGCCGAAAAAGTATTTTTTCTATTTAAAATTATAAATCACTCACTACAAAAAATTGTGCTTCTAACAAGTCAGCGCAGAACAAAATATTGGAATTTTGGAATATATCTAGGTTTCATTTGGCCTTCTCAGTTACTTCCTATTTAAATATTAATTCAAGTATCTATAATTTTAACGGTTTCAACAACAGTGGGTATTACACGACAAACTACAACCTTTATTTTTTATTTTTAACGAAATAATTTTCTAATGTCTGAAATATTCGCATCACAATAAATTGAGTCCAAATATGACGTGATTCTTTTGTTTCTAAGCTTAGAACAAGTGTAATAAAAAAGTAAATTACGAATAACTGATGATGACAATTAATTCAATGAAGAGGGGGAAGTTGAAGAGTATGAAAATTAAATGATCCAATAAATTATATTGTTATTTTGTATTGTGTTTATACAATTGTTTTTCATTAAATTTGTCTTCTCATATTCTTGTTATTCCCAAAATTCTCTCATATCGTCATCGTGTATACAAAAATAATGATGAAAAGAGTGTATATTAATTTGTAAGACAGGGAGAAAAAGATTATTTTCAGTAATCTTTTTCAGAAATCAAATCTGATAAATTTACCTTTAACTTGCTGAGAATTCTTTAGTCAGAAGGAAATACACTGCTTTCTTCCGTCAGATTATGTTTTTTTATATATTGGTATCTTTAAGATGAGAGAGAAAGTTGGCAAAGATTTCATAAATTGTGATCATATGTACATATGTAAGAAATTGGGTTCTGCATATGTAGGTTGTACAAGTATGAAAATGTGTGCCAGTCTGTCTTTCAGTGTATGTCAGGTGCATTAGGAAGTTAATGAAATTTAAGATCAGTATAAAATAATACTGACGAGAACTTAGTAATGAACATTAAGTTAATTGGAAGTTCTGAGAAGCATGAGGGGAATTTGAAGTTGGGTATAACTATTGCATTGAAATGTGCCTCCAGACAACTTTAGGTGAACTAGTCTCGTCTCCATCATTGAGTTGTGAGCAAACTGGATATACATTTCAGGCACAATGCAGACAAGTTTGGACATAAATTCTTGAGAACGAGAAAGGGAAGAAATGTTGACTCGTGACTTTCTGCATTTTTTTTGTAGGAGCTTTGAATCAAACTGCCCGGAAATTTTACTCTGCGCTTCACTATTGGAATAGGAAAAACTGTGAAATCAGAATACAACCTGCTATTAGTGGGATTTGTTACGACATAACTCTGGTGCCGCAAAAAATAGTTTCACTATTTTTAAGGTCTATAATGATGACGTTGGCGAGCCCTAAAGTCCCATTTTAAAAAACACTTTTTCCGCCTACCTTTTCACCACTGTTTACTTCCCAAACATGAGAAAGATTGTGACACAGAAACTTGTTGGTGGAAATAGCTGCCAAGAGGAGGGAATTTCCTTTCATGAGAACACTGATTCATTTCACGAAAGGAACAATCGGCATTTTTCCAATGCTTTCCTTTGTGGACGATTACGAGTGAACAGATTTCTTCCGAGTAATATCAGTCCACGATCAGGTTGGTCGACCGGGAACTTTTGCAGAGGGCACACAAGACGCATCCGGTCGACCAACCTGATCGTGAACTTTTGCAGAGGGCACACAAGACGCATCCGTGGCGCACCAAGTCATTAATTTTACGTTTACCCTGTAAGACAATAGAATTAAAATATTTAGGCTTCAAAGAAAGAATTGAAAATTCTGCTTTCAGCAAATCTTTACTGTTCAAGATTCCCGCATTTGAAGGTTCACGATAATGTCAGATGCCAATAGGAGTTCAATATGTATGTATTCACACATTCACACAGGTTCTTACCACGATATCTCACCTATTATTTTAAATCGAAATCTCACATGTATCGTTGCCGATAGAGGATAGCCGTTCCCATCTGCAGCTCGTTTTACTTTTCGTTTGGTTTCATCTATCCTCCTACTATATGTAATATATTTAAGTGTTGCTCTCACAAGCAATTATGCAAATAGTATGTTTACTCTAAATGATACTCTAAAACCAATGACAACAATGAAACAAAATTGTTTCTAGTAGTAAAACATTGGTTTTAGAGTATCATGTACAGTTTCAATATTGTTTCCTCCTCTTAATATTGATCGTGTGAACAAAATTCGTGATTGCTTCTACTTACTGTGAGGAATGCAAATAATATAATGCTTAATGAAGACATCTTTTGTATTACTATGATTGTGAAGATGAAAAATGAAATGAAATTATATTATGCTCTACTATTGGTAGTGATTATTGGATACGTATTCATCAAAATACATTTATGGAATAGAGAATACGTGTTAAAAGCATGTGTTAATTACGTCGTTTTTCCTCTCAATTTTTGTTTGACTCTTTAATGGGGTAGCTCGGGGTGAAGTTAATTCTGAGACCGTATTTTGAAAACTATTAATAACAAATATTCCGAAATTTTTCGTGTTTAAATATACTTTGAAAATTTGTTCCCCAACTGCACATCTTAATGCTCCCCAACTGCACATGTCTAGAGAGAGTGGCCGATGCGCGTTACGTTTCTGATTGGCTGCGCCATTATTCAGTCAATGGGGAGCGAATTTAAAATCTGTCTTAGGAAACATTCGCTTACGCTGCCTAAACGGTTAGACATACGTGGTAACAATGAATGGCAATATTGTTCGTCCGAAAGAGTTCTTCAAAAATGTTCGCGACAGCATGTAAGCGTTACAACAAACGTTAACCAAAATTATTGAAAAAAAGGGTTTAAAAATAGACATATTAAAATATTTTTAAGTTGAACTCTTGAGTAATTCAAGTAGTTAAAAATAAATCCTCATCAAATTAAATGCATTCTGTGTTTTTTGCATTTAATAAAGATGAAAACTGTCTTTAAATCGTAAAATTTGCACAAATAGTTTAGATTTTACACGCGTTTTAGTTTTACGAGCAGTAGCGGCCGCCACCGTTGCCCCCGTCATGTGTTGCCTCG
>NNCF01126736.1:378193-404865 GCA_002313205.1 Laupala kohalensis | reverse complement strand
GGGGGGGGGGGGTCAGGAAAATATTTGACTGCCTCGCTACCTTGTGATGCATCACGTGAAACAAATATTTTATACTTACTTTAGTGTATTTGAATTACGCACCACTTTGACTGAAACGTAGCGGATCTCTGTGGTGGGGGTAGATCGGCCACTCTCCCTAGACGCACTCTGAGGAAAACAGCCTGCTCAGATATATGTAGAACGAATGATCGTCCTGGATTACTTACTTAAGTTCGTTTTGAACACGGATTTAGAAACAATTGTATCTGCAACTCTTATTGGATTAAGAAAGAAACAGAATTTTATTTAATAACATAAGTTAATGAATTTCAATTTCCATGAACTTTCCTGTCATAATTCCTGCTAATATTAAATGTGAATTCCTTTTATGCTTTATCACGAGAGTTGCAGTACATTTAATATTAATTGATGAAAACAAAATTAATTTAATGCAGGCTTTTATTATTTCTCATTTACCACAAGTTTGTTTTTATCGGCACTCAACCTTGGCACGGTTAAATGGAGCACGGTGTAAGGATTTGTGTGACCAAAACGATCTAAGAATATTTATTTCTTTGAATTTTATCTCCCAGACCGCACAATGATATTAGTTGAAAAGCGATGGAGATGTAACGGCGGACCTACACTTTATTTACATTACAATTGTTTTGCATGACATATAAACAGGGTTTTTGGTGACAATGTGGTGGTGGAGTTTCACGGGAATTGTAAGAAACATACATTTCTCAAAAAACAGAGAACAAAACATGTTTTCTGGTTGGGTTCACTGCGGAAACAGTAACATTATTTCAAGGACCGAAAGATCCAGAGTTATTGAAATTGGCAGCGAGTATTCCCAGAAAGGATAGAATTAATAAATCCACAGATTTTCCCTTTTTTGGGCTACTCAACTTTTATTACAGAGTGGAATGCTTTTCGTTAGATGAGAGTGATGGTTATGAAAGCTCACTGAAAGAGCAATGATAATAGCTGTATTTCCGAATTGTCCTAGTTACCTGAAAAAAAATGATACAATTTCCCTGAAAACTCCGAAAAAAGGCCTTAGAGAAAGCACAAAAATTCATCATTTCTAAAGACACTGGAGATCAAGAAGGAATTATTTTAGAATTTTATTTTGAAAATAATAATTTCTTTGATTATAATGCTTGATGAAAATATCATTAGAGAATCTTATAGTTGCTTGTTTGTCTGATTGTCACTTTATTTGTTCAAATAGAAAGAATGTGTTACATCATCTGGATTCAATCTACTCACCGAAACAAATGGTGTATGAAAACTTGGCATATGACCTTTCTTTAATTAGAAAAATATTTATAACCAACAAACTTATAAACACTGAAAATTGTGAATCAACAAGGAAAGTGAAGCACGTTCTTAAAGAATTTTCACGAGTAACTTTTCATCACTAATATAACTGTAATTCTCCACTAAGTACAGATTTATTATTATTTTTGCATTACGTTTTATCAAAACTTATTGTTTGATCATTACACATCAATTTAATTAAAAGTCTAAAATTCTATTTTGTTGTTATTTATATTTATTTGCACGATAGTTTTATGAATACCAAGTTATTCCGATCAAATTTGTGGCAAATAGCTATTTATCAAGTTTGAAATATAAAAGGAGACCTCTCTCTTGACTCTGTTTGTAAGTGGCAAGAACTGCCATTCCGATTATTTGGGCCTGCTTTTCTCATTTCCGCATTCCTTCTACACTGCCGCCTGCAGACTCGTGAACTCAGCAGACAAAGCCACCTCCACCATGTTTAAATGTTTGAGATTGAAGAAATAAAGAATGTTTAAACTCTCAACTCCTTTTCTCAAATGTTTAATATGCATGGTGTTATTAGTAGACCGTTTTTACCAGGAATGGAAAATTGCAAAGGAAATATTTTTGTTTAGAAATTAAATATTTGTGAAAAAGAATTATAGTAGCACTCTCCATGGAACGTTTTGTGCTCATTCTCATGACGTCGGAGACTAACGGATAGCTCTCCGAATCTAAAACCGCAAACAAGACACTGCCTAAAGTCAAATAACTTTTTAGAATGCCCGGTGATCTTTATTGAAAACTATTTTTAAAACTAATATAGACTTCGGACAATATTATTTAAAAAAATTTCTTTAAACATATTCGGAAAGTAATTTATTTTCGATAATAATTTGTTTTCTCATAAGAGACAATGTATTTCATACGTATTTTAAAAAGTGTATAAATTTCTTTAATGGACGACTAGGTGTAATACACGCGTGTATTATTGTATCCATGTACAAAATTTAAGACGTTTAAAATATACAATTCTCAGACGGCGGAACGACCTTAAACTGCGCATTCATATGTATATAGACGTATCTGCTGACACGATGTACTCTTCAATGTTGGCTTGTGAACTCTCCAGGAAAAAATAAGTTTTTTGCAATCATATTGCTTTGCGTTTCCAAAGGTAAAAAGAACAAAGTCAGTAAAAATCACGATTTAAATTTTTTTATCGGAAAAATATAATTTACTTTGTTTCTACGAACATAAATGTTACATGAAAATTACGGAGAAAAATATTTGAAAACATAATTTTAAAAACAAGATTAATTTAATTGTGAAGATAAAGGAGGCGAAAAGTCTCTTTTAATTATATAACATGTATGCACTAAATTTGTTCTCGGAAATAGAGCCAACAATTCCAACATATTTTATATGCCGTCAGAATATCAACCGGACTCGGTTATCATGGAAAAGAAAATTTAAATCAAATTCAAAAATTATCATCGCAGCAGATGCACGTAGGCAAACAAACAGACTGCAACGTCACGATATAACGAAGAAGAGTCAGTTTCCAGTTTCGTTCCACGATCAATTGACTGTAGTAATTTTTGGCGTAGAATCACCTGCTGCTTTTCACCATCCTGGAAGGTCTGCTAGCAAAATAAATTGATATGAAAAATAGTCCTACTACGATGCACCCTGGTGGTTCTCAGAGAGGAGAGCTCCGCAATTGTTTGACTTCGACCTAAGGAGGAGATAAGGCTACCATCACGTTTCGACTGCTTTGACTTCTGGGATGTACTCAGTATTCGTTTTCCAGCACAATAAGTTGGTCGAAAAGTCACTATGTCCGCATGGTGAGACGTGATGAAATATCCCCCGAGACATCAATATTCAAACGAGGGGTGGGCAAACACCTCAACGAAAATTTTCGGTTTTGATCAGGTTGCTTCGCGTTATCGAGTCGGTTAACCCGAAAACCGATCTTTTTATTGAAACGATATTACCCCACGTCTAGTAACTCCTATTAGGCAGACGATATCTATTACCACACAGGACGGAAATAAATCGATTTCATACTGTACATGCTTGTTGTAAGAGAAAAGCTCTGTCCACCGGGATTTGAAGTGTGTTTTGTTGAATATCCACTACAGTGCATTTTCTTTCAGTTATAGAGTTACACGCGTTCTCAAATTCACAGCAAACCTTCCGGGATTTTTAATCTGTACCACTAATTACGGCGTAAAAAGTGTCACGTTAAGTGGTAAAGTACTTATTATTAATTTTGTTTTTGAATTTGTTAATTCGGTTTCATTGTTTATTTTCGAAGTGATGTATATGTGTAGTTCCACCTAGTCCACCAAACGTGTCAGTGAATGGCGCATAAAATTGCGCCCTGGATTACAAGCGTCACCTGCGGAAAAAATCAAAAATGAACTCATAAAACCTCGGAAAACGTTTAATTGACATTTAGAAGCAATAAATGTTAATCATCAGAAACATTTTACATTCAATAAACATGACTATTAATTTTCCAGGAATCCTAGTTTTCACGCAGTTCAAGGGGTGTGCACTTATTATTCACTAAACCTATTCACTTTTATCTTGACCATCAATATTAGGTAATGCCTATAGCATCACGATCAGTATCAAAAACTCTCTTCATATCCTTCATTGAATGGTAGTTGAACGGTGAAGATAGGTGAAGTCTCGCCAACAATTGCCATGAGCTAGCGAATGAATGGCCGATTAGTCATTCAAAAATATAAAATAAACAATTCATAAGCATGATTTGTAGTTCTGTCATAATTTTATATTTTCCGTGTTCATTTAACATTATTTCATCAAGTTAATATTCCCAACTGATGTAGGTAAGGAACGTCAAACTCCCAGAATAACGTATGACAAAATATCTTTATAAAATATGCGAATAAGTTGTTTATTCGAAACAATGTTTATGTAAAAAATATTTATATGAGCATGATTTCATAAAGAAGTCTATGATGATTTTTGCATCGCTAAATGGCAAAAAGTAATCGATCAATAATAAAACTAATAGTGTCATTCTATTTGTCCCAATTTTCCCTCTCAAATCAGGATAGTGAACGGAATCCATCCCACGACCTACAACCCGTGTTGGTTGCAAAGCAACCGGTGAGAGTCATCCAGTGCATGGGGTGCCGCATGAATATGGAGGCTCCTCGTCAGGGGTCGCAGGCTAATGCTGGAAAATTAGGGCATCGTCCGACAACAGGCGTACATTTCGTGCCGCTAATGAGACTAATTGGAGGAGGGGATTGGGTCCTCGGGCATCAGGGTTCGAGGAACACCTCCACCACAACTCGCATACTCCAACCCCGGAAGCGGATCACTTCTGTGCCCGTCCCTGACATTTCTCTTCCCGATTATTCCATGCGCTCTCATAGTCAGTCTTGCTGCACAAAAAGCCACCACTTTGACTTTCAAAACAGCATTGCGCATGAGGCAGCTCGCGGCGCGGCGCATGCCATCCTTAACGAGCTGTCAATGGTTGGTTAGGTCTCCCTCCCTCCTCCTCGCCCGCGATATGAGATGGGATATACGGAACGAATCCCCAAGAACAATCTGGACATACTTGCTCCAGAAAGAGAGAAGAAAGAAAAAAAATTCAAATCAGTTCAATTGAAGAGACGATGATCTGTGATTTGCAGAAGGAAGAAAAGTAGGAAGGCGCCAAAGAACAAAAGTAATGAAGGTTCTTACACACAAAGCTTTTGTAGGAAGGCAGTATGGAATTCAGTATCCTAATTGAGAGTGAGAAAGCTCGGGAGGACTTCTTTCGTTTTTACAGTTAATGTATACTTATTTGATATTTTCTTTTATGAGTACGATTCTTTTCGATTCTAAACTATCGAAAAAGGATTTTGATTAGTTCCACTATAAGTTACTTCTGTGAATTACAAAAGAAAAATACTGCCAAATCTTACATTATGGAGAGACACCTAAATACATTTTAGAGTACAGTGAAACAAATCTTATTTCCTTCCCTTACCTCCGTAAGGTAATATTTACGGAGCGTGTACTTATTAGAAAAAATCCATCTAAATATGACTGGAAGTTTATTAGATGGAAGTTATATGTATAAAACGGTCGTATTACACCTATATGTCTTTATCTGCAGGAATTTTCTTCATAAACGCTCAAGTAGAGGAAACAGAAGAAAAATGTAGAAACTATAAATTACAACTTATTCACTGTCCACCACTCTTCATAGCAACTCAGTTCTTCATATCTGGTAATTTTATTTTGTATTGCTGTAATTTTGCTGTTTATCTTAGATTTTCAGTGAAGGGTCATTCTATAGGAAACGGTCCAAACATAAATAAATTGGTCGCTCGACATTAAAGAAATATTTTCTCTGTCCCTTTCCTCGTCACCCGAGAGTTCAAAACTGATTCTTAAAAACATTGATCTCATACCGTGTAACGGCCATTTTTGTCATCCCGCGCGCGCTAATTTTCATGTTTGTCAGCATTAACATTACCGCTCATATCTCACGAACACTTTAACTTATAAACCTCAAACAAAAACTATTACAAAAATCACATTTCATTGTGTAAACTTTGTTCAGTATAAAGTTTGTCTATATATTTTACTTCTATAGTTTTCTTACATTAGTAAGACTTTCTTGATATCTTTGCTGAAGCTTGTGAAAAGTTTTAAAGTATAAAAACAAATGACGTAGCTCTGGATCACAATGGTAGTAACGTAACTCCTCGTATTAATCGTGAAACTTTTGTCTCGATCACCAAAAAGTATTGTTAAAATGCAGTATTATTTTTACACTGAAAATACAATATTTTGTGCAACAACGAAGGAACGTCATTTTCCTTACATAAAAGTAAAGAAATTATTATTCCTACTCAGAATAAATATTTCACCAGTTTCATTTGCAAAATTTTAAAACATATCCTCTATGGTCAATATTGTCACACTAGCAATTCTGTGGGTCCAGCACCTGCTTATGACAATGCACCTACAGCTCACTCCCCTATAATAAAGAGTGGCGGATCCGGGTTTTTATATTGGGATATGAATAATTCGTAAATTATTGTGCAAAACATGCAAGTTTAATGCAAAATATATTTTATTATCCGTGAGAATACATTTTTACTATACTCTCTAGTATTAGGCCTTCTGATATTGACCCACGTACCAAATATGACTTTTTTTCGCGGAGGAAAATAATTTTTTTTTCATTTCTTTGAGAGGGATCATGAATACGAAAATCCTCCCCCATAACTCCACCACTGAAAATTACTGAGACGTCCTGAAAGAAAAGATATATTGCATTCTCCCGTTGTAAGTATTTTTCCTATATGAGTTATTTCAAATGAGTTATTTCAAATATTTAAAATTCGAATTAATCGATTCAAAAATCTTATCGACTCCTTCAACCTTATTACTAGGATAAACGACCCCACTCACCTCTCCGGTTCATCTCAGACATTGCTAGATCAAATTAGCGTCAACAATGGAATCTCGTATCTCTCTGAAGTGTTTATCCCCGTATAGAGTGATCACCTTGCTCAAGTATTGACTATTAATAATAAACTAAAACCGCTTAAAATCCTTTACAAATTTACAAGAGAGTTTAATGACATAAATAAATCCATATTCATAAATTATTTGCGTGAAGAAACATGGAAAGATGTTTACAATTGCCAAAACACCGACGACAAATTCAATGTATTTAACTCAATATTCCTAAAACATTACAACTCTAGTTTTCCCATAAAACGGAAATTAATTAACACAAGGAAATATAATAGATGGATCACACAAGGGATAAGGATTTCTTCAACAAACAAACGTCATTTATATTATCTTTCAAAACTCTATAACCAACCACCCGCATTCCATGATTATTTTCTTCAATATAAGACTATTTTTCGAAAAGTAGTCTATGCAGCTAAAGTAATGGAAAACGACAGGCATATACTAAAATCGAACAACGGACGTAAGCTTGGAATATTGTTAAAAATTACACGTACACTTCTGAAAATCGCGAGAGAATATTCTCTACGAAACGATGGCAAAATCATATCAAATCCTCGGGATATCGCAAATTTGCTTAATTCTTACTTCTCAGAAGTAGGTAAAATCACGAACTCAATGTATCCAAATCAATGTCCTCCAATTATATCCACCCACGTACCCAATTCTATGTTAACTTCAGAAACTAACGCCAGTGAAGTCATAAGATTCATCAGTGTTTATTGTTAAATTTTCGCCCCACGATATATTAAATCCATTCAAAAATATTTTTAATAGTTCTTTATCGGAAGAGGTGTTTCCTAACATATTTAAGAAAGCTAAAGTGAAACCTTTACACAAGAAAGGAAACAAACTTAATATTGGAAATTACCGACCAATATCTCTACTACCCACTTTCTCAAAAATCCTAGAAAATTTGTTCTATAAGCGTCTTCTAGATTTTTTATCAAAAAATAACATTCTCTCACGGTTTTAGGAAATCCTTTTCCACTACAAGCGCCATATTTTCTTTCTTAAACGATGTTACCACATCTCTTGANTTGACTTATCCAAAGCATTCGATGTCATCGATCACGAAATTCTCCTTTCCAAATTGCATTCTTTAGGCATTCGTGGACTTCCACATCAATGGCTAACTTCTTATTTAAAAGATAGATATCAACAGGTCGGAATATCCTGTACTAAAAATAAAATACTGCAGCGTTGTCTTTCAGAAATAAAGCCACTTACTTGCGGAGTATTCCAAGGATCAATTCTCGGCCCTATACTCTTTTTATTGTATGTGAACGACATGTCATCATCCACATCAGATAG
The DNA here is from genome assembly GCA_002313205.1 of Laupala kohalensis. Classification (NCBI taxonomy): domain Eukaryota; kingdom Metazoa; phylum Arthropoda; class Insecta; order Orthoptera; family Trigonidiidae; genus Laupala; species Laupala kohalensis. Next base: position 396,732 of record NNCF01126736.1, on the reverse strand, counting down.
CAAAATGGTTCTTTTTGCTGATGACACTAATTTACTGTGTAAACACGCCAACGCTCAAAACGTTTTGTCTAAACTTTCGACTTTGTTCCATGCAAATCGTCTCATTGTAAACACTGACGAAACAGTGTCTATGTCATTTCACAATAGTAATACAAAATCTTTACCCCAGGTTTCTCTTTCTTTAAACGGAACACAATTAAAAACTATTCCGTGTACAAAATACTAAGGTATCCATATTCAAGACAACCTCAAATGGAATTGTCACGTTGGCAATCTTAATTTCCAATTAAGCAAATTGTATTACGCATTCCGAATCTTAGTTAACGTAGTTAGTCCACGTATTTCCCGTTGCGTATATTTTGCTAACGTTTACTCCCATTTATGTTACGGCATTACCTTCTGAGGCAATTCCGGTCAGAGCCTTCAAACTTTCAGAATTCAGAAGAGGATAGTTCGGATAGTTTGAAAGTCTCACCCACGAAACTCTTGTAAACCTTTATTCAAGGAATTAAATATCTTAACACTTCCCTGCATTTATATTTATGAAACGGTTGTGTTTGTTAAGACAGAATTACTGAAGTGCTACCCTTGCTTCATACGAAACAGTCTCGTTCACGAACACAATACTAGCAATAGTAATATTATTCATCGTCTTAGAATGTCAACCATTCTTTGCCAAAAAGGACCATATCATTCGGGTATCGTTCTATATGATTCCAAAAATATAAAAGATATTATGAAATTGAATCTCTTCATATTCGCGGTTAAAAACTGCCTGTTGCAATTTCTACAATGTAAAAGAATTTATTGATTTTAATAAAAGTTAAATCCGTCTTGTACTTTATAATGCAATTGCTGTAGTACTTTTTAAATAACTTATGACAATTTCAAAAACTATTTTCTTCCATGATTGTTGTGTCTTATGATTCATATTAATTTAGTTTTATGTGTACTCAGCATTGGCAGGGTTGTGTACATTAATTCTGCAGGCCCATCCTGGCTCGGGATTTGCTCCGTTTTTCCTTCGGGTAGAGGCGGATTTCTTATTCAGGTTCTCTAGACTTTGTCTAGGGGCGTGTTTATTGTAACAATAAATCGTGAATTTAGTGTTCTTTCAGTTCTTATGATTTTTCAACACTATACTCAGAATAATCTATAGTTTGATAATAATTTGTACATATAAAATATTTTTATTTTGTAAAATAACAAACATATTGACATATTATAACTTGTAGCTAACTTTTTATCTTATCTAGGAATTTTTGCTGAAATGTTTGAATCCGCCTCTGCCTTAGGACCCTTGATCGGAATTGATGGGATGGTCCCTTGCTTGCTTCCGGAGAGTAATTTAGTAAATTCTCCACGTGGTCATACGCAGTTTGTTCTGCTTTTTTGATAATAAATTTATTTATTTTATTAAAACCGGATTATCATTGTAATAAGTTTATCTCACGCCATACACAGTGACGCACCTACACTTAATGAGTCCCGCGGCGGGAACATTTTTTATGATCCCACATGCAAGCCAAATACAAACATGTTTTTAATAATAAGCTCAGTTGTCATTAATTTTACTGTAATAAAATATTTTCAGAGAATACGTTTATAGAGTAGAGTATAATTTAAATTCGATTTTGGTCACTTCGATTTGGAGGCCCCATGCAGGATGAGGCCCGACGCGGTCTGCTCACCACGCACCTAGGTACGAAACTGGCCATCCAATAGACTGAATAATATTAATTTTGTTTTAACCTTCTGGCGCTCACGAGATATCGGAAATCCCGTCCGGTTCCGTTATGTTAATGATAAATTCAATATAATAGACGATACGAGATGGAAATCCAGAATTAAATAGAGACTCAAAAGCGCTCTTCTATTGTCCCGTCTGAACAATAAGTATCACAAGATTGAGACAGACTAGAGTGAAAGAATTTTAAAATCAAACAAAAGAGAAAAGATTGATTGTTTCTCAATATTTGTAAATTTTACGGTCAAACAAAATTTTAGTATAGTAGATATTGACGGAGTGAAAATAAATTCTTGAGTAGTCGTAATCTATGATATTTCAAACGTTCATTTTTTCAACTTGGAGCTGATTCAATTTGACAAACGGGTTAATCACAACCAAACCAATTTCCTCCTCTCAAATATAATACTCAGTGCACTAATAAAATACTCCATATCAGATATTGTTGTAAGGAATTACAAGATACTAAATGAAAATTTTTGTAACTCGGAGCTTTGGATCTATCAGCGAATGTGCAAATCCGTTACAAGTGTTTGTATAATAATGGATATTACAAAATTTTCTGACCTAATTCACCACAAAAATGGTTTTAAAATTATAATGAATAGTTAAAATTCAAAATACGCACATTCACAAGAAATTTATTATCATCAAGAAAAACGGAATTTTGCCAAAAGATATTGGTAAACACCTATACCGAAAATGGTTCGTAAAAAACAGAAATGTACGCGTTCTCAATATTTTTTCAGACTTGTACCATCACGCTGTAAAATTGCCGGATATATCAATCTACGGGCTTTTGCAGTAACTGAAAAGGTTTGTCTCCTTTTGGTGCATTTTTTAATATCTGGAACGTCCTTTTACTCTCCCTAGGCATACCTACACTTCCCGTGATGACTTCTCTTTTGAGTCGTCTTACTGACATGGTCTACATGAATGAGTAACCTCTAGTGAACGCAGTGCTTCATCAAGTGTGCTACGTAGAATAACCTGTTTTTTACATTTCGACCAAAAACGAGGAATTATTTCTATCCCAGAGTTTTTCTTCCCTTTTTCTAACCTTTGTGGACACTTTTTCAGGACAAGTCAATGGCATATGCCTTCTGCTCGTATTCGCGCGACAAAGACTTCACCTCGCTAGAATATTGGAACAATGTCTGAGTCGCTCACCGCCTTTAAGAGACAAGGGACTCCAGCGCGAGGTAAAGGCACAATATATTCCAGAGAAGAAAAGGTGTTAGCGAAATGGCGTGACTAACATCACGAAAAAAAAATTCCAGACCAGCAGTCGCTCACTAGAACATTGAAAGAACACATANGCGAAGTTTCGAGGTCCCGGGTGACACTAAAAGTAAATTATATTAACTTTTTCGCCAGACAGCCGAAACTTCGCGATTTTACAGTACAGCGGCTGCGCGTACCTGCCGTGGAGAATCGATATGCCTGTCTGACTCTCTCACCTGTCTGACCCTTTACCTGCCTCTCCAGTTAACGACATTTTTTTAACAAAGGGACATTCTTTTCGAAAGGATCTATCAACAAAATATCCAAGTATCATTACAACGAAACTTCCTCCACAAAACACGAAACTGATTAGAACACTGGATGATATGTTCCTATTAGGAAATACATACAATTAGGTAAAAGTATAAGTATTTGTATTTCTTTATGAAGTCTACTCAAGTAATTGTATTTCAATATCTGCATGACACCATCAACTATTACGATATATTCTTAAGAAATTTCACTGAGTGAAGTCCTTAAAATACAATAAATTAAAATATACTTTCAACGTAATGTCTCCATTCAATTATGAACTTGTTTTTTCGAGATAAACCGCGTCTTAGATAAAACTACCAAGTTTCGGCCATCACAAACAAGTTCATACTGACTCCGGACGCGGAAGCCTACATTTATATTCATTCAATTAGTTCATTTAACCAGCGCACTGGCAAAGGGAGCTTCTTGAACACCAACAAATGGCAATATGATTTCTCAGAATTGCTACATTCCATTTTATAAACCTCTGATTCTTTTTTGTCATTTATCCTTGTAATTCTCCTTAATCAAAAAATTTAGATTCAAAGGATTATGCTTTAATACTTCAACCTCGTTCTCTCTTATTACGTTCTGAAATTTCTTTAGTAACTGGATTAGCAAAGAAATCAAACATTATTAGGCATGTTAAACATTTGAGGTATATTAAATTTGAACGGAAAGAACAATCTGTTGTTGCAGCATTGTTTTGGTGAGAAAATCATGGAAAGGAATTAAAAACCAGACAAAATTATGAAAACAGCTCCACCAAACAATAAAACTTGTCCTCCACGTGGTGATACGCAGATTGTAACTGTTTCTTGATAATAAATGTATTTATTTATTTCATTATCAATGAGAGACATCTGCTATTGATTCACAAACATTGAAAACAAAATTGCATATGTTATCCTCACATTTCGCCAAGTTACAAAATTAATAAAACCTAATTTCAAAGGAAAATGATGTAGGAATATTCAGAGGGAGAATTGAATTTTGTTTTCCTTTAAACCAATATTCTTCATCGTTTAACACATAATCCCTGGCGTTACCCACAATTATTGCTTTGCAGAACTCACGTGCATGATTGCTGAAGAAAATCGCACTGGATCCCTCAACATTTCGAACAGTAATCTAAATACTTATGATGGATATAATCATTAATTGTGGTATAGTAATCAAACTTAATATCCACGAATCATAACTTGGCAAAGATGGGTGACCTCAGAGTTCAGTAAATTTTTTGGAAGTTCAGAAAATTCAGACTTTTATAATATGGTAACATGGGGTAAAGATATAGTTTGTGAGTTTGTTGTAATATCTAACAACATTCTCTCTGTATGGTCTTCACGTTTAATTATATCTGTTTAGTACACTGAAATTACACACGAAATAAGACACCCCTAGTGGAAATTATTTCAAAAGATTTGAAATTTTGGAATTAGTAGTAGAAAGTACTATTATAAACTCTCCCACAATTTTTTTGAAGACACACACCCTTAAATACAACCTCCAATGTGCAAACTCACGTTTTCTTCTTCTTTTTTGGCGTAATAACTATGTATGGGAAAATACTCCATTTAAAATTTCCGATATATTTTTGCGATATAAGCAGTTGTATGTACTATAAGCTCTCCAATAAAGGGGTAGCTTTTAACACCACAATTTATTAATCATTTTTCAAAGAAATTATGTCTATTGCAAATATTAAGGTCTCCATGCATATTAAATTGAATGTAGTAAATATACACGATGAAGCACCTGCTGCAATACGTATTTGGTTCGATTCTGAGTGCTAATAGAAGGGCCTGGTAATCCCGAACCCATGAGTCTTTCAGGGCGCTATTTTCTTGTTACCCAGTGCTTGGATCGAAACATACCCGTTGCTAAGTGTCTGTCTTTTAAATACGTTAATTTATTCCTTTTCTCTTTTTATATTAAACATTACTATTGATAAAACAATTCAAATAATAATTTCAACCCATTTTCGAACAATGATACGAAAATAGAACAACTTTTTCTAATACATATTAGTATTTTTTAATATATATGCTTCGTTATTTCAAAAATTTCTTATTTTCCAATGTAGGCTTATATTTGGTTAAAAGCAATAGAATCATGATTTAAATAGTTCACAGGCTATTGGAAGTTATCTTCTAATTGAAGTAGTTTATTTGTAATTTTACAGTACAAATGTTCAAAGCAGAAAATAATATCAATATTGAAATGAACATAGGGACACTTCGCTCCCAGATAGATTTCATACCAGAGCATCCTTTGTTATATTTGAAATATCATTTCGTTTTAATCAACATTTATATCAAAGTACAATATTTACAATGAGAGTTTATAACAGTACTACTACTACTAATACTCCTTTTTTTCTACTAATTCCAAAATTTAAAACAATAACACATTTGTTTTTCCTATTTATGCAAATTTCAGTGCAATATTTGCAATGGGAATGTCACTTTGGTGTTTACATATGGAACAGAAAAAATAAGGTAAGTATATTTTCTACTGATTTGATGGAATAACAGTTACTTTTTGTGTCTCAGCACCCGCTATTCTATTCAAAATGACATACGATAACCACGCTCGTATAACCACACAGATTTTGAGTACCTTTATTTAGCTTTACAATGATGTGAAAAGTTCAGCTTTTGTATCATGAAATGGTTGGAAATAGCTTATTCATTCGACCGCCGCGAAATGTGATAAAAAACACACAAATAAGCAAATGTCCGAATGTGAATATTAGCACCACGATACAAAATGGTCCTCTGTATTTTCTCTCTCTTTTTCTCCTACGTTTGAAAATCGGTGACAGATAACTATATTAATAACTGGCAGATCAAGAACGAACAACAGCCAGTCACTTCCTTTTAAATTACAAATGCAAAAGAAACTACAAAGTTCTCACTGAGCCCCTTCTTAAAAAGCAAAGATTTAAAGAAAAAGCACAAAGGACGTGGTTTCCAATCAAAAATCGAAATTAAGAAACCTCATCAAAGAAGTGCCAGAACTCTCCCTATTCTTTAAGGTCGACTTCCATCATTCATTTTTACGTTAATAAATCTATGACAGAATCAGAGAATGTCACTTTATGATAACTGTTTTTTAAGTTTTTCCTGTGCAAAAAGAGTTTTTGTATGTAACTGGGAAAAATATTCGCGGTATTAGGGCAAAGATTCGCAGTGCGGAACTTTACCCTATCTCACGGGGCAAAGTTCCGGAAAAATTGTTGAGGTGATTGTATTATTTTGTACTGACGTGCTAAAAGGAAATATACTCAATACATTACAGTCTTTTTTTGAACTCTCAAACCATTTTTATACGCAGGAAAAACTGAAAAGTTCGACTCATTGCCCAACACTACCCTATCACTGGAGATCATTGGAGTACCTACAAAGGTCTCCGTAAAATTAATTACATTCAAACTGGAAGTAAGGGTAATCGTACCGTTATCATGCAATTTGTATTGGGTTACGTATATTTTTAGGCAACTACACGGAGTGCATATTTCGAGTAGCAATATGTGTCAACGTTTCTTAATTTATAATACATATTCAACCTCCTAATTCCTTTACTAAATTCACCTCTCCTCAAATTAGCAGTTGAGTTTACAAAAAATAATCTCTCTCCTCATCCTTTCATCCAGTAACAAATATGTTCTCCTGAAGTGTAGTAAGCCCCCACCCTCCATTCCCAGATCATTATTAACATTCTCGACTCGATTTATTAGCAACGACCATTGAAATCGTTTTGTCAAACTTGTATCCCAGATTTACCTCTAACGATAATAATTTAATGTAATATTTACATTCCTTTTTTGTTCATAGTTCCTTTACATAAATAATTTACCATTTTTTTACTTCTTATGCATTTTTTCCCAGTTATCATATTCGGAACTTGAGAGTGATCAGAATATAGGTGGGTTAATCGTAAAGCAGGTATTCAAATTTAACATTTGTCTTCACCAATCAATATAGCAGAGGAAACAACAAACCAATACTCCGTCCATAATCCAATTAAAATATCCGAGTACTGTTGAAAAAGATAATGCTTGTCTAATACTAAATAGCAGGCATAAGTTCTAGTACCAATTAGTAAAGAAAAACGACCTGAATTATTCTAATACTACTTAAGAACTATTGTCAAGTTCTAATAATAGTTAAAATTTTCTGAAAAAAAAAAGCTTTTTAAAATTTGTCTTCCATATTTCAAAAATATATACGTATATGTAATTTGCAACTACTTGCACTTATGATGAGTGGCCATGGAAGGAACATTAACTTCATTATACTGTTTTGATTTCCAATTCTACTGAACATAATTTTTTACTTTGCGGTATTGTGTCTTTTAAATTACAGCTTGTTCTTAAATAAATTTTGTGTTTATTTCATTCTAAAATTAGTACCAAATTAGAAGTGTTACGTCTGCCCTTGTATTTGAGCTGACCTTTCGTGACCCCCGCCCATGTTCAATTCTTCATCGTGCATCATTATCTCTTGCTTGTGTTCACTGCTCAACTGTTACGCCTCTCTCGTTGCCTCGGGTTTCATCCTGTAATTCACACTCCACTGACGTCAGCGGGTCTGTTCACGAAGGGTGCGACTCCATTCTGAGTCTACACCAAACCTCTTTCAAATTCCAAAACGCACGTCAAATACTGCAATAACGAAATGAGTTCTGAGTAAAATAACTTGTTAATTCTGTTTACAAGCGTGTACAATGGTCTGAGTCATGGAAATCCGTGCGCAACTTGCCATTTAAACTATTTGGAATTTTTAGAAGTATCCTATAGGGTAACCAAAAAAACAGAACAGGAAGTTTAAGGCTCTATGTTTCTTTTATAAGTTTTGCGGAATGACTTCACGGAAAATAAAACCATCATAAAACATTCGTCTTCAGATGGTATGAAGAGAAATTGAAACGTTAAAGCGACGTCATTCATCAACGCAAAAAGCAAAACATACAACAAAGGATCTCCTTTTTAATTTGAAGGGATGTTTTGTTTTATATTGGAGAGATTCACTAAGAAATAATTTTTTTTAATGTTGATTTTAAAGGCGTGAATTGCAATGAAACGTGATTTTAAAAATGTTTGCAATATCTCACAAACTGATAAATATGACACATGGGTTCTTATTAGTAAATGTTGATAATCGATTAATATATATAAATCAATTTCTAGGGTTTTCAATATCCTTTTTGTAAATTAGCACAAGGGGTAAAGTATTTTCAAGTTTGTGTCGTCCGCCCTTCTGTGTGAATAATCACTTCCTCCTATTCTACGACATCCCTGCTTACTAATAATACTCTGTCTATTATGAAACGGGTTTTATATAAACGCCTATTTCCATTCAGGGTTTTATTAACACTTTTTTAAATAAAAGTGTTTTACGTATTTTATAAAGTACAAAGAATATCCAATGCGTGTATATAAACTGTATTGTCAAAAAGAAAGCACTTGCAAACTGTGTATGACCACACAGGGGGCAATAAACAAAGTTACTCTACGGAAACAAGCAAGGGGTCATCCCACCAACTCGGATTAGGGTCCAGTATTGGTGGATTTAATGCTCATAAAAGAAGTTATTCTACAAATACGTGCTGTTATCCATTAATTATTCCCAAAATAAATCGTTGATATTAACTGTATTTCATTTTTTCATATTTTTTAAAGAAATGCATTTAATATCAACGATTTATTTAAATACAGTAAAAACTCGGGATTAGTGATATAAAAAGAATGAATAACATTCCCGGTTATGTATATATCCACCTCTACACAAAGAAAACCCCGGGCCAGGATAGGGCTACAGAGATAATGTACTCAACCGTGGCAAGGTTACATACAGTCAGACATAGGTATTATGAATAATAGAGAACAAAAATAGCATGCTTGAAAAATTTGTTATGCAATAATATTTTTTAAATTTTTGGAAAGGGGATTGTATAAAATGATTCCCGAATGATACAGGACTTTCTGGCAAAGGGGGGTTGACACGCAAGAACATTGACTATTTGCAATTACGAGTGTTGTGTTCGTGAGCAAATCTGCTTTTGTACATATTTCTTCCGTGTACCCTACAAGTGGAGAAGATAAGTGATAACTTTCGGTCAGGTGAAAATGACGAGTCGGGAATCGAACCCAGGTCTTGCATTATCGCAGGGGTGTTAACCACTACACCACCCGTTCGTCTTCCACAACTGTACACTAATTGCACCCAGACCTATGGTGTACCTGGGGTTTAGGTCTGGGTGGAAATGGAGTACAGTTGTGGAAGACGAACAGCTTGTATAGTGTTTAACACCGCTGCGATCAAATAGCAGTCCCGGGTTCGATTCCCGACTGTCGCCATTTTCATCTGACCGAAAGTTATCAAATCTGCTTTTTGTATAACGGAGGGTAGGTATTAATAATTCTGTCTTAATAAATACGACTGCTTCATAAATGCAAATACAAGGGAGAGGTAGAATATTTAATTTCCTAAATAATGATTTACATTGATTACGGAGGCGAAATTTACATATTATCCGATCTATCCTCTTTCGGATTCTGAAAGTTGGGATGCTGTGAGCGGAGAGGCCCCAAAAGATAATACCGTATCACAAATGGGAATAAACGATTGCAAAATACTTGCAGCGAGAAACGTGTTGACTTACTAGATAAGCTAGAATACGACACGCACAGCAAAATTCGCTTAGTTTTGAATTGAGACTTTCAATGTGACAATTCCATTTGAGTTTGACCCAAATATGAATACCTAAAAATTGTGTTATCTAGACAGGTTTTATTTGGGTTCAGTTTATTGGAAGTGCCGTAAGAGGTAGGGATTTCGGTACTATTTTGCGAAATGACAAGGATATCAGTGATCTATCAGTTTACATGGTGAATTAAAGTCATCAACAAAGAACATACAAGAAAACGGTCTCCAGAAATGAAATGAAAGATATACACGTAGTAATCTTTTTGGAAAATCTACCAATTGATGTAATAGTATTGTATAAAATACTTGTAATGAAACTTTATTCGGTTAAGGAGTGAACACGATATACGCTGTATTAATTGGAATTAAGGAATGAATATTTGCTCAAAATGATAAAATTTACGCGAACAATTTCACGGGTATGCATCTAAAGAGGGGTATAGGAAAAGGAATCATAACTGTTTCTTTAAAATTGATTCACTACGTTATTATTATTACTTTTTGGACTTTCGGGCTCGCCAACAACTAGGTCATTAGAGCTCTCAAATCAATATACTTCATTATTGACGCAAGAAGAAAAAAGGTGCTACGGCACACGAACATCACGATGTCTTGCTTTCACATTGTGTTAGACCTCATAGTTTTAAGGCCAGATTTCACCAGTGGTACGTAAAAGGCATTTAAGCTGCTACGCCGTTTGAGGCTGTTTTGCTTTTCACCACTGAATGTAAGCGCTGCCATGTAAGCCAAATCGTCGCTTGAAAGCCAACCGGCCATCTGTGGACCGTTGACCGCCGTAAACGACGATTGGAGAATTTGGCTACGTTGCGTGTGCTTCGACCATGATCTTACTCTTGGTTGTAAATGATTCATGATTGAAAGTGAATCCAGCAAGAAGCCGAGTTTACGAATTAGCATTTAAATATCACGATACTGATGATTAAATACCAGTTCGAGGCATAGAGAATTTTAAAAAATCCTACGAATATTAGCTCTTTAATAGAACTGTATAGTCGCCAACGTTCCTATTCACTATGTTTATCTTCCGTAGGGATATTTTTTATTAAGGCAAAATATATTGCAATACTTAAATTCATTATTTTATCATCATTCATTATTTACGTGTCAGCTGGACTTTTAAATATTTTCATAAATACACAATCCAATTAACTCCATAAAATTTACAATTAGCAAACTCACTGTAAATTCAAATTTGCCTTATGTTAACCTAAGGTGTATTACTTTTTATCATCATCATCTTTCACCCACATTACTTTACACGGTCAATACGCATTCTGCATGTAAAATTTAATGTTATTCATCCAAAAACTATTATACCACAATATCAGCTATAATTAGAACAACCGGGCTCGAAGTGCCCATTGCATATCACGATTAAACCTCTCATAAAATTTAGCGGTCATATATCAAATGAGCACGAGATGAAATGTAAGATAATTACATGAATTCAACTTTGTTTAATTTGTATTTCTTACTCGTTACATTCCATTTGCTAAAAATATCAACGTAATAATCCGGAGAAATGTTTGGAAAAAAAGAACTTATAGAAACTTCTGAGAATATTACACCATTTTTTGGGGTAGCCTCTTTGATCCAAACATTTTGCAACGGTGCCGCTCTAAACATCGTTTACCAAAACGCTGTTTCGTTCGCTCTGGTGGAATCCAAACGATGTCAAATTTACGGTTTTACAATCGGCGTTTATGGTAAACACCATTTCTCAAAACAACATTTCCTGTAGATTTAGTCAAATCGGGCCTAAGACTCGCGGCTCCCGTAATCCGCAGATCATTTCGGGTAGCGCGCCTAAAAGAACCATTCAATGTAGACCACAGTAAAATTTAAAAAACTAGCATAGCTGTGAAGAGGAAGTGGTAGAAGTAAAGTGATGATTTAACTATTACATTTTATGTGATGGATATATTTAAAAATGGGTGTTATACGTAATTTTAAAAATTGCATTTTATGTTGACTTTATAATATATATTTTCAGAAGAAATGCGAATATGATTTTTTTATCTAATGTAAGAGACAACTTTCCGCTAGAAATACTACTATGAAAAGGTGAAGATTAAAATCTACGATAATTGCAAATCTCCTCTGAATTCCTGAGTTAGGTAAATATTTATATTTGGTGGGATAGACAATGGGAGATTTCTCAGATTGTTGCAATTTATTTTAGGCGCCACTACAAACCATTTTAATCACCATTGTTCCAGAGCGATTGACGTATATCTTCAGCACTTATAGCACACTTAACTCTTGATTTCTTGACCTTCCAAATATGTAAATTTTCCCTGTAAAATATTTTTTTCAAACGTGCCAAAATGAAATACATTTTCTTCATTAGAATAAATTTTAGTGCAGTTTCATTCCTTACATTTGCAAAAAAAATTCTCCTTAAAAATTTATTCATAGAAATTTCACTGCCTTCTCTGAACTACAAAATGTTTTCTACTGGACTATCATGGAAAAATTGATTCAACTTTTGGTATGTGCTTAAAAGCACTAATTCAGCACAATTCGATCCTGTCAATTTTGGTCTCTTCTTTACTTCAATGAAAGTTGATTTTTCTACTGTCATCCTGGTGGCACTATTTTTTCTTATACTTTTNTATATATATATATATATATATATATATATATATATATATATATATATATATATATATATATATATATATATATATATATATATATATATTTGTCCCGCTCAGCTATGCATTCTGCGCATGCTGCTTTAAAGGTTCGAGACGTGGTCACGTCATCTTAAATACTGACGCCCTTGATGATGCGAAAATTTCCGCATGCCTTATTCGGATTTCACACGACGAAGGATTTGATCCTATCTCTCTTCTACATATTAAGTTTCATGAAAGAAAATTCAATTATTCATTCGTGTGATTTGCAAGTAAAATCACTCTCATTCGGTTATTTCTATTTCTTTGAAAAAAAGATCGTCCATAAAATACGTAACACAAAATGTATAATCTTTTAACACCCCCTTCTCCACAACGCTCCTATAACGATATATGTCACCCTTCCCCAATAATTACGTAATGTTAGCCATATCTCCTCCCTTCAGTTATGAAAAGTTTTTGTGGCATTTCAGAAAATGTGAGGAGAAATTTTAATACACTAACTTTATTTTTCGTTTGTCATTGCTCTGCGGTTTCACAAAGAGGTTGATTATTTCGATAGCAGTGACAAACTTTAATGTTAAAATAGCGTTAAATCACACCAAGACTGACCCCTTTCCACTCCGTAACGCAGAGTAATTGTTTTAATCTCTCTTCCTCCCCCCCACCCGGGGTGCGTTAGGTTATGTATGGACAGCTACAAAAGAGTGTGTCAAGTCAAAAAGTTGCAATATTTATTACGTCATAAAGTAAACAAAAATATTCACTTTTTCGAAAACAAATCAATTGTGAAAAGCTTTTACATACAATTCCATGGCATGTTGGAAGAAAACTAAATAAATGTCCCGTGTTTAGATTAAAACATAGTTGGAGAAATTTAGAAGTAAATCCGAATATCTTCAGAGTTTCCTTACTTACAGAGGTTTGATCGATTTTTCTCTGTGACTCGAAAAGAGCATGATATATCGACAATAAATAAGTAAAACTCCACGTTTCAAAGGGAAAACCTTTATAAGCTTCACCATTTCAATACCACGGAGACCGGAAATAAACTACAAATTCATCTACCCAGAAATTGAATTTTATTTTATCCCGCGTGAATAACGATACTCGTTGCATGTCGTATCCGTCATGATATTCCTCGTCGAACCAGATGGCAATGTTTTTATTCTAACCAATTTCAATGAATTCTTTTTCACTTTTTTCCCTATTATGCGACGAACTTCTGTGCAGTATTTCCTAAAGTTATCAGATTATTTTCGGTTTATCACTTACATTTTGAATGGAATTTTCTTGAAATAAACTACCACTTTTACTATTTTAAAACATGTTTCCATTAGTCAATATTATAGATATTTTATGTTTTCGATGTAATTAGCTATTATAAACAAATTCATAAAAAATACGCTTCTTTCCTTCATCAAGATTTTTAATTTACTTACACATTTTGAACTTTTTTGATAAACCTCTCAAGACAAAACATATTTAACTGTCTTTAATATTAAATTAATTTCATAGTAGAGTCATAATACGCATTCAAGATATGAAATATCATATCGAGTGTTGCACGTTCTTAGTAGCCCAAATTCCCAATATAGAGCAGGCTGTAGTGGAGTATGAGGTTCGGTCACAGATTTTTTTCTTGAGTTTTAATTAAGGTGTCACCAAATTTTGTGACCGGACCGAAATTAGGTCGCTATTAAATCTGACTTGGCGAAGGTTTACGAATAATTTGTGATTCGGCAGTATATACCGCCGTCTATTATCGTGGTTCCAGTGAAACGAAACAAATCAGGGTACGAAAATGCACTTTAACCCAAAAAACAAGGAATACATCTAAAATATTTCAAAACATTTCTAAATATACACTACTGTCATTCATTTAAAATGAAAACAAGAAAGATCGGACCAGGTATCAGTATTCACGAATCATCCACCATCTTTAATGGTAGTTCAATTTCATCACGACCATGAAATTTTGGTTTTACATGCGTATTATCTTGAGGAATCAGAAAATAAACTGTGTCCAGAAATCATGACTTAACATGGCCTGCTCTCCACTAAGAAGATTCGTGCAGTGCCTCCGATATTAAATTTCATACGTTGAATTCCAAATATGATCCCGTTATGAAACTTTTCATTAAAAGGTAATTTTTTGGTGGTATTTCAAGGAAATTAAAACTGTCAAAATAAGTGAAAAGAATTTTAATGACATTCTTAACAAGCGGATTATATCATATGGTTATCATAGAATATCTAGAGAATTTGCTTCTCGTAAAGAGAACANATAAGAGACAGATACAATTATGTTTCAGCAAAATTCCACTACAAGTAATACACAAGTAACGAAGTGATATTTTTAAGGCTTAAAGCCCATAAGGTCGTACTATCATAAAATAAGTAAATAAAAATTAATTAATGTTAAGACTTAAAAAATGGGGATCTAACGTGGAATGCCCTTAACGAAATGTGTGACACTTATCATTATACCTGATATTATCAAAACTAGTTTTCCTTTGACCTAGTGTAAATTGCATTATATGATGACATCATACTTTCAACCTCGCTATTACTATATCCTATGAAGGATGTCCCCATAGATCATTCTCCATTTCTTTTCATTTGAGGTTCCTTCATTGCTTCAAATATCTTACAAAAAAGTTACATGTCGTTCTATTCCATAACCAGTTCATGACAAACTACTAATTTTCCTCTTACAAAGATTCCTGAAAATATTTTAAAATTGGATTGCACTCTATTCTTGTTCGAAAAATGACAACTCACAATTTATTAATGTGACTGAACACCACCATAAAGCGTCATTAGCACATTATTAACACTCCCGTTTTTTCTTACTTTTTTCAGTTTGCTTACTAATTATACTTAATGAGTGCGTAATATTAAATATTAATATTTAATTGATTTGAAAATGCATGGAGTTGAATTGAAATTTAACCGGAAACCATGGCATATTTTTTTAAAAAGAAGTAATTCATAGAAATACTCTGTGGCTTTAATATAAACAATATATTATTGTCATCATAGTTGTGTCATAAATTCACAATATCTAATACGTAGGGATGTACATTTTATCCTGCAAACACTTCTATTTTTGCTAAATATCCTTAAAAAAATTAAAGGTTCAAGGTTGTTCTGCAAACAGATAATTTAATCTTTTAAACCTAAAAACGTAAAGGAATGGATGCAATAATTTATGCTTTTAAAACACGATTTATCATTCATTGATGCAATATATAGATTGTTCAATATGTGGTGGAATACACTGTCTCTTATGAGAAAATAATTTATTATGGAAAAAAAATATTTTCTGAATCTTTTAAATATATGTTTTAAAACTGTGATCAAAAACCTATATTAATTTTTAAAATAATTTTTGATATAGTTGACCGGACATTCTGAAAAATAATTAAAATCTGTAGAGCCTGCGCGTTCCTCTCCCCGCGCGCCATTGTCCTGTACGTCAAGGCCATACAGGTTTAAGGACAGTCACGCTGCTTACCTACGATGTCCCAGTTTATACTACTTCCTTCATAAATAAATTCGTTGTTACAAATTATATTATCGTTACTAGTAAGTATAACTCATAAAACGCACATACAATGTAATTTAAATTGAAATAAAGAAGATAATTAGACTTGACTAATTGCCCAGTAGAATTACCTTAAGTAACCTAAACTGTGCCTGTGAAACCTGAACTGAACAATACCGGTAGCGGTACCGCCTGGATTTATAAGTACCGTTTTTGGATAATTATCCCAGGGCCTGCGAATGGTGTGCAGGTCCTGGAAAAGAAGTGGTCAGCGCACAGGCGTACAGTTTTACAGTTACAAGATCCCACCAATGAAATAGGGGAGAAGTGGAGAAGAAAATCTTTTCTTCGCTCATTTAATGAAACACTTCCGCTTGTTCTCATTTTGTGTCAAATATTCAACTGAAAATCTAACCTCATAATTGATTATTAAGCATGAGCAGCTTGAAAGTACCGCTTCTATATCAAATCAAAGACAGTAAATCTACGCCGCACCACGGGAATTGTTGAAAATTCCTACAAAACTGTTCCCTAAAAGAATATAAAAATAACTCGCCTCGAGAGTAAATCTGAAAGAGCACAATAGTCGAGTGCGCGACGCGAAAAAGATCTTGAAAGCAGATTGGATTCGGAACAATAGCGTCTCTTTTGCTGTAGAATATTACGTAATATTTATCATCAGAGTTGGGGTCGGATAAACAATTTCGAATTTCATTTAAGAGGCGGCTCGCCGCGCTGCGCCCTCTCCGCGCCGCCCGGCTCCCGCCATCGCCGCCCGCCCCCGTCCCACCACCCTTTGCCAACTGAATTTCCTCTTCCTCTCCAGCGCTTCTCGGTGCCTCGGCGCACTTGAGTGCGTCGTCGTCTTCGGCAAAAAGGGAACTCCCATAGCATTCAGTCCATGCCGTTTGTTTCATCTTCGCTACGCAACCTAACGGACTGCACGAGCAACTTGGATATTTCAGTCTTTGGTGCTATTCTTTAGATTTCGTTGAAATCGTACAGTTGACCTCGTTTGTCGATCGTGCGTGTAATTTGATGCTCAGATTTGTGTACTTGGAGAAAATAAATCTTTAATGTACAACTTTCGCAGTTCGTTAGTTTTCACAAATATTGCATAAGACAATTAGTTGTCGGTGTGATGAGATATTAGACATAGTTATGCCGAAAGATCTTCAGGACAAAGAAAAATATGAAAATCCTCTTGAATATTAAGTATGACTGTATGTAACCGTGTATATCACTCTCTAGGATTTGATCAAAAGTGCTTATGTCGGAATATTCTCGAGACATTTTTTGTAAACGTGCTAATACGTATAAAGTACCCTTAAAATAATAAATATTAAACTCAATACAATTACACGAATGAAATATATTTCATATGTTTTTTACATAAACTTCTGATTTAACATTCGTTCTGACTCAGATGTTCATATCCATGCTTACAATCAACTCATTTACACGTTACGTATTATACACCAACCGTAGAAGATCATAAAAAGAATTGCATTCTTAACGTGATGTAGTTGCTATGCTTTTAGCTTTTGTTGATTTTCCAAGAACATTTTTGGTCATAAAATAATAATAATAAATTTATTGTCAAAAAACAGTACAAACTGCGTATGACCACGTGAAGGACAATAAATTAATTTACTCTCCGAAAGCAAGCAAGGGACCATCCCATCAATTCCGATCAATGGCCCTAAAGCAGAGGCGGATTCAAAAATTTCAGCAAAAATTCCTAGATAAGATAAAAAGTTAGCTGCGAGATATAATACTAATAGAATGTCAATATGTTTGTAATTGAACGCAAAAAATTTACATGTAAAAATTATTATCGACCTATAGATTATTCTGAGTATAGTGTTGAAAAATCATAAGAGTTGAAAAAACACTCAATTCACGNGATTTATTGTTACAATAAACACGCCCCTAGACAAAGCCTAGAGAACCTGTATAAGAAATCCGCGTCTACCCGAAGGAAAAACGGAGAAAAACCCGGGCCAGGATGGAGCTACAGAATTAATATACACTACCGTGCCAAAGTTGAGTACACATAAAACTAAATTAATATGAGCCATACGACAACACAATCATGCAAGAAAATAGTTTTTGAAATATATAAGTTATTTAAAAAGTGCTACAGCAATGGCATGATAAAATACAAGACGGATTTAACTTTTATTAAAATCAATAAATTATTTCACAGTGTAGAAGCACTGGGGCAGGAGGTAGTTTTTAAGCGCGGATTTGAAGAGATTCAATTTCATAATGTCTTTTATATTCTTGGGCAGGGAATTATATAGAACGATTCCCGAATGATGCGGTCC
>NNCF01126736.1:363591-375891 GCA_002313205.1 Laupala kohalensis | reverse complement strand
TAAAGAAACATTTTATTCGCGGTTTTCAGAAGTTGACGTGTAATTTTTAACAATATTCCACATGGCTTTCATCCGGTTGTTCGATTTTAGTATATGCCTGTCGTTTTCCATTACTTTAGCTGCATAGACTACGTTTCGAAGAATAGTCTTATATTGAAGAAAATAATCATGGAATGCGGGTGGTTGGTTATAGCGTTTTGAAAGATAATATAAACGGCGTTTGTTTTTTGAAGAAATCCTTATCCCTTGGGTGATCCATCTATTATATTTCTTTGTGTTAATTAATTTCCGTTTTATGGGAAAACTAGAGTTGTAATGTTTTAGGAATATCGAGATAAATACATTGAATTTGTCGTCGGTGTTTTGGCAATTGTAAACATATAACTATTTACTGTTAATTCCATACACAATTTACAACTTGATACAACAGTTATCAATTTCACATCCCTCATGAATGCTCAGGCACACGTTTTCGCATAAATACCAATATCATAAAAAAACGATTTCTAATCAGATAACAGAAAAAATTCTACCAATTAGAGCCCACAAATTTAACAGTTAATCACAACTGAAATTTTGTATTGTCCGCCATGATCTCTCGATTAATTTTTCGCTTCACATAACTAGAGAAACCTACGAAAACATAGCAAATGAAAAAAGGAATGCAATGATGTAAAAACAACCTGATGCAATGACGTTTATTAAACCTTATGTGCCCTTTTAAAGAATAATTCAACAAAAACTGTAAAAAGAAAAACTGGTATGTCAGGAACGTCACGTGACTGGAGATAATGTGATTCTCACCAGTCAAACGAAAGCCTAAATTTACTATCATGTTTTCAATTCACAAAATAAATATACTCGTCCAACAGTAAAAAGGAATAAAGCGAATCATTATTACTTGGTAATTGTGGTGCTTTAGCAACATTATCAAAGCATGATAAATTGAAAGACGTTTCTATGTTGCTCATTGCAACATGCTCGTTGCTCGTTGCAAATGAGCAACATAGAAACGTCTTTCAATTTATCACGAATCATTATTAATTAATTAAACCTCTTTTTGTGATTTTTTTCGAAATTTCGTGAATAGTTGACGACTAGACTTTAGTCAACGCGGATACCCGCCTATAATGATCTACAATTCCCAAATGGGAATCCTTAGATTCGTTCGATCTATGAATAAGTTAAAGAGATGAAGAAATCAGACACACTTCATACAAAGAATAATATTATCACTCAAGAACAAATATGATCAAAAATCTTCGAAAGTAGGTTCTCTAAGATCAAATTTTCACAGATTTCAAGAAATGTCAAAATACATGATTTGGACAATTACACTACTTGCCCAACAATGTACTTCTATATCAGAAAAATAGAAAGTACAAAAAGTAATGTTCTCCCAAATCTGACTTTGGCAATGTTTCGGACTCCCAGAAGCCCTCTTCCTGTAAATTTCATCCCACATCTTAAAGCATACTCCCCTTATTAATAAATTTGAATCAATTTTATTATATAAAAACTATCTCAGTCTATTGCCGGGTAGTACAATTATTGAAGTCGTAGTTCCTCCAAAAACAGATGACAAAAAAATTTCTTTCGCTGCCTTGCTATCAGGTTGACACAGAGCATTTACAATACTAATTTATAACATGTATACATAATTTCTGCTTTTTGTAAATATATTTTTATCAATATTTACGTTTAATATCATAATCAATTGCTCTGTTAATATTTGTTGCTTCTATTTGTTACACCCAATCTCGAGTCGCAACATTGTAAAGTGAAAAAAAAATATTGTGATCGTCGAAGGAACGTCGAGAGATATTAAATTTCGTGGTATAACGAAAATCAATTATAATCTGTATATATGATTATATACGGAATGTAGAAATATATAATGGAATAATTTAGGACACTTTGTCACCTCGTATCTCATAACAAGAGATCTTACAACAGAGACTTTTAGATATAAGATATAGCGATTTAAAGTTATAATAAGAACCTACAATATCTACAAGTATCTTTTCTGCAACACCCTAAACCAATTATGAATACACACGCCTCTAAAGATAATTGGTGAAACAAAGGTAATCGCAGCCCTTTTTTCAAAATGTTATCGATCACAGACGTTATTGAATCTCAGGTTTCATCGACAAAACACCATAAACATTCACTACTGCTACGGATACAGAATAAAAATCCATGAGAGCAATGACCCGAGAGAAGAGCAAACGGACAGAAACTAATTCCCTTCCAAGTGTAAATCATTTGTTCAGTAAATAACAAACAATAAATAAAAGTAAAGTTAAATAATATTTAAAAAATAATCGACATCATTTACTAAATAAAGAGAATCACGTAGGTAGCATACACAAAAAAAATTATAAAGAAGCATAGGTAATTTTTTTTAAGTTCATAAATATACAAGTAAGGTTAAGGTATGGACGAAATGGAACTCACTGAAGCTGAGTCTAACATGAATGGTTTAGTGTCCGAGTACCAACAATACTAAGAAGCGACAGCTGATAACGCATTTGATGAAGAGAGGGAAGTAGAAGAGTATGAAAATTAAATGATCCTATAAATTAAATTGTTGTTTTGTATTGTATTTATATAATTGTCTTCATTAAATGTGCACAAGAATTGTGCGTAACCTTGTATTAGAATTTTTATTTATTTATTTCTTTGTTCATTGACACTGCGTTCAAATTGGAATAGGATGGTTTTGACCAATATGTAAGACGTCTTACTGAAGAAGAGTTAAAAACTTATATTCTTTAGGTTAAGTGGACTAACGATTTAATATTTAATAGAATCTCACAAGGGAACTTTCAACAAGCGCAGATCGAAAGTGGTCCTGATTTTTTAAATACTCAAACTTGTGTACTATTAGAATGTACTGTCGAAATATTAGCGACAATGGCATTCTTAAAGGAACTGAAAAAAATTACAAAAATATTTCTTTCTCACAGGGCTGAGCTTTGATTCGTCCGACTTTTAGATAGTATCCCCATTCAAGGAAGAAATTAAACGCGAATCCTGTACATCATTCGAGTCAGGTTACTTGTCGTTTACCAAAACAACTATCATCGGAATAAAATGCCGAACGAAGGAAATAAGGAGACACTCTACTGTGTGACGATGTGTATCGGAGTTTATTAGCGAAATGTCTAATGTATGATATAAACTTACGTCAATACAGTTCTTACCAGTTATTAAGTGCGTGACTGTTGTAATACTATCTGAAATATGGCTGAGTATTGTTTCTTCACTCACTTCTAGTTCCATGTAATAAATTAATTTTTTCTCAGAATGAATAATTTCAAGCTGAAATACAATTAATCTGAATACCGGAAAAGGATAAAACCTTTTCGTGTTTAGGACAGTGTTAATGTACACTTACAAAGCGGACTATTAACCATGTTTCGTTTTGCTTACCTCACTTTTCTGTATTGCAGTAAAATGCTACTAATACTTTGAATGATGCGATCAAAGCAAAATTTGTTTCGTTATTTTAATAGTTGTGGTCTCACAGAAGTGTTAAAGATACTCTAATGTTGTTATATTTACGAGATTCAGTAGAGGAAAAGGTTATTAAGGTGATATCACGGCAAGCAATGTGAAACTTGACAGTAGTCGGTGACCTTTTATTACAGCAACATTCGGTCAGTAGTGAAAAGGGTTGACGTTCCTTATGACTGTCCAAGGAGTAAGTGGAAAGAAGGAGCCAGTTTCTCGTAATGCCTTGAAGATTATGTAAGTTACATTTCCCTCGTTTTAATGAAATACCATTTTCTCCTCAAATGAATATTAAAACGATTCGCTCATTGCCTCTATTCTTTCTTTTCCTCGCGAGTGACAGACCAACAGCTGAATAAATCCACTCTTATACCCACAAGGACAGTAGGTTAAACGTTCTTCTACTGTGACATATTTCGCAGTCACTAAAATATATCCTGATCGAAACTAAAATATCTCATGTCCGTTTCTTTCGCTTTTTGTTTCCTATAGCATTTCATGAAATAATTGACAAATGTAGTCTACTAATTTATTTCAGCAAAACCAATTTGTTCCAATCGTTAGAGATTTTCTTTCAGATATGCTTTATCTCTTCAATCTCAGGATACAAAATTATCCCTTGATTCCTAGAGAATACTTCCTAACCACATCGATTTATGAATGAGAGGACAAAATCAGACCTACTTACCTACTCAGAAGCACACAAAACCGAAAAGCTTCGAAAATGGCATCGCTAAGATCAAGTTTTTAAGATCTGAAGAAACGTTCAGACGATTTCAACACTTCACCGACAATGTACATGTATATTTTGAAAGTAAATCTTTAGAACCACATCCGTAATAGAGAGAGCATATATTTCTTCTCTTTTCATACGTAGAGTCCCGCTTCCATGCAATATTCACGTGAACACAAAGACATGTACCTATGCTTAATAAATATTATATAAATAAGGATAACTGTGCATATATTCCAACGCCCACTCCCTTTTTAAAAAATTACTTCTTTACACGAAGTGCTAGGCAAATTAGTTAGATTTATTAATGGTTAAAATTCGACGACGCTTAAACCTATAAAAATGTCTTAGGCGTTTCCTTTAAATACCAGCGCAGTTTAGAAGTTTTACAAACTTTCACAAAAAACAGTGAGCGTTCAGAAGAAAGTTTCAAAACCTAAAAAGACAAGCTGAAAAGAGCGCATTCTCATTAATGCATACATTTCCAACTCAGCGAGTTCTCTTGGACTATTACCGAGTCTCCGACAGATTATGAATTCACAATTTTGAAGTATTCATTGAGAACTGATGCAGTGAGAAGTAAATTTTAAAGTTGTAAAATTCGAGTACATTAAGTACTCAGATATATAAAATATAAAAGTTATTTTATGTTCCATAACTTCGGAAGCAATCATTTGCAGGTATGAATAAAGTTGTCAACTTATTGGGTATATCACACCAATAATGATTCAGTGTTGTTTCCAATAATCGAACATAACAAAACAAAATTGTTCAACATTGCTTGTAAAAAATAGGAGTTAATATGGAAATGTAGATCCATTGGTTTTAATCCAGACGAGTTTTATCTGGTTCATAAATGGTAACAGTTCTTCGTTCAGAAGGATTCGTTTTTGTTCAGTTCTTTTAAGTGGTAACGAAAATAATGGAAACTATGCCTTTGTGATTTTCTGCACCATCAAATTGTATTGTATCTATGAGAAAAAATGTAAAGAACGTATCAATTAGTTTTACTTTGGTACAAACATATTTAACAGTTGCCTTCCTTATTACTCAGTACCCTGTGGTTTCCGAACACAATTTACGGTTTTCCCCTGTTCTTCCCCATAAATTTCATTGTGGCATTTCATTGTTCCTCCACATTTCCGTTCGGTCATTTCATCAGAAATTATAAAGGTACCATAGTATGGAAGACTAAACAATTATTTCCACTGTTATCTTCATCCTTGATATCTACTTGAAACTTCCGGTAACGAATATCAGTACCGATCTGCATCGAAACGCAGATGGAGCAAACAAAATACTATAGAACAACTTCATCTCATAAAAATGTCGAAAAAAATCCGACGGATTTGCAACATTCCGCATCATAGTGATGAGTGTTGGATTCACATTTGATAGCTCCCGAGAGATGAACGAGAGGCGTCATAGCTTTACAGGCAACGTCATTCATCCACCATTCAATAGTCCGAGCGATAATGCAACTACACGCAGGCGATGATCAATACACAATAATCACGGTCGGCATAATGGCATTGACAGTGCGTGTAAACCGAAAATTCCCTCGGGGTGGATTCGATTCGTCGCGTCGTCGGAGGTACAGGGTGACAACGAAGCTAGCGCGGAATGCAAGCCAAGTGTCTCAAAGTCGTTGAGCGCTGTTTTTTTATAATTTTTTTTTTACTTCCGTTCGTCCGAAGCAAAAACAATGTATTATCATGTTGAAAATTTTCTTTTCAGATAGTTTTACCGAGGGAGTTCGTTAATGGAAGTCCATTTTTTTATTTGCAGGCATAATATTCATAGTTTAACTTACTCACACACACATATACACTCACTCGTACATATATTCACATGATGGTTTAAAAACAAACAAACAAACAAAAACTTAGGACTTAATTGGCTAAAGTACATAGAGAATCTACAAGAAGTAAAGTAAAACAAATCATAAAATAAAAATGGTAAATGTATTTAATCATCTAAAATTAATATAGTCACTAATAACAGTCATTAACAATAATTAATTAATAATTTTCGGAAGAATATTTTCTGTCTGATCTTGTGCAGTAGTAAATGAACCAATTTCACTTATATCGAGTTTTATGCGGAGTATTTTTCTTTTATATTTTTAATTATGTAATATTGAATGAAAATAGGAGACGGAATCGAGGATCGAACCCGGGTCTTCACGCTCTTCAAAATGTGTGTTTTGTATTTTAATTTATTCCACTTAATGTGTACTTCTATTATGGACTGAACTACTTCTATTATTTCTTTTCCAGAAATTGGAAAGTAAATCTTCCTATATGCATTAATAGTGTGAACTTTAAATATCATGTTTGGCGAGCCACAATACTCGAGGCTCCAATGAAAAGAGCAAGAAAAGCTCTTAGGATAAAGGAAATCTGATTTCACCGCACTGATAATAAAGGAAGCACATAAGAAAATATACGCTTATCGTGTGCACCACATATCAGTACTAATTACCATATATACTCCTCACGTATACCCAAAACAGAGACTCAATTGCATTTAATCAATATTAACAAAACCCGGCTCTCATAGTCAATGCTAATAAAAAGGATTTCATTCGAATGTTTGTTGCATCACACCTGACACTTGACAACTTCCAAACACTCTTCGTACTTAAGGGGACTTAATTGCATGGAATTAACAAAAATAAATACTAATTTGATCCCATGTTAAAGAATACCGGAACTGAATCAAGCTACACTAACTGGGTATTCCAAGTCTTGTACAACACATGAGTCATTGAAATAAATTATTGATTTGTTATCTATATGTAATAGTATTCTAATTCAAACATTCGCTTTAGAGCACATGTAATCTTTGAACCATACATTAGAGATCAAATTCAGTGAGCACATCGAATGGACCTTGGCTTACTGTACCTAACAGCCTGAAAATCTTGTTTAAAATAATTTCATCGGATACTATTTTTCATAGTAAACCTTCAACCTTCGAGACACATCCACAATTTTCATTCTCAATTTCGTTTTTATCCCTTATTTAGAACAAACAATTTCTAAATATTTCTTTCATCGCCTCTCATACACAAATTTCTCTTTCAAAATATTTCCAAATACGATTATCTTATCGGAAATGTCGCGAAGAATTCAAATATGCTAATAACTTTTTGAGCTGATACTTCAAGACACAGGATTTTTTCAAACCTAAATATCTCAAAACATTCCTTTCACTTAATATGTGATACGGGTCTGAATATTATTATTATATTTATTATTATTAATATTTCAATTGTTGTTAAATTTTTGTATTCACGTTTAGTACAACTATGGACCACAGTATTGTGCGCAACTGAGGTCCAGCTACACCGTTTACTCGCCAGTCACTCGTGGTATTCCTTGGGGGAAACAGTTTCTAGATATATTTCACATTGCCGTATCCAAGTAAACTTTAGTGGTAAGCCACAGCGAATTCATTTTCCCATTAATGTCATAGATAATACACTGAAGAGAACAATATTTTTAAGGTCCAAAAGGGAATTGATCCCGGGGTTTCTCCGTGAAAAGCGAGCACTTTAGCATTGAGATTCCAATTTATTATTATTATTATTATTATTATTATTATTCTTTTCATTAATTTTTTTCTCACAACTTGTAGTTGGATTCAGGTAAGATTCGGGGTATACCAAGCATCCTCACCTCAAACAATGTCACAATTTAAAAATCTTCTGACTATTCTACAGGTGTTAAGGATGGCTGCCTTTTGTAAAGCTAGAAAGATATTTTTTGGGAGATGAAATCGATTGATGCTCACATACATTAATAATAATAATAATAATAATAATAATAATAATACACCGTTAGCCAGAGCAAGTTGTGCCATTAAAACTATTTTAAAAGAATCTTGATTCATTTTAACTGATCTGAAAATTTCTTATATTTTGTCGTAGTTATATATTTCTTTATCGTATGCAATAATAAATATTCACAATACAAAACCAAAACTACTCACAAATATAGAAATTGATACGCTTTTTTATGACATATCATAGCATAACATATGATAAAAAATTAATTAGCTAAATATTTGTAATTATCAGTTGACAGGAGTCAGGTTCAAAAAATCACAATATTGACCCTCATGACGTCTTTGCATATTCTTCCGCAATATGCTGGATCATATTTCTCTTCTCTTCGGAATAACAATTCGGGGACTCAATTCTGCCCCACATGAACAGTGAATCGTTGCTCACGCCATGACCGAGGCGGTTTCTGTTGACGTTGGACCATACATTTCGAGGTAATTCAAATCATACAGGTTGTCTTGATGTCCGGAAAAATGTTCCAAATTCTGGCGGAATAGCTGTCAAACATTCATTGACTATTTGTTCTGAGCATTACATTTCACAATTTTTAGCGCTTCTTTCGCCCTTTGGGTTGGATTGTGTATTCGGAGTCTTCCAATAGATAAATCAGCCATATCAGTGAGAATGGATAAGCTGGGGTGTTGCAGAAGTTAGTTATAGCCACGGATCAGGACTTGGTGGGACACACAGTACGAACAGAATCTTATTGTATGCGCTGTAGTATGACATCAGAGACTGTCTTCACGTAAACCCTCGGCCAAAGCTGGGTGGTCATAGTCATTTTTGATAGGTATGGCTGAATGGTCCCTAGCTACAGATGATCGAATACTACGCTTCGTAGTCTCCCGGTCAAGATGAGCAATCTAACAATTGCGAATTTACAAGAACAACTGAATAAAATATATAAAGCAGTAGTGGTTCCACACCTAACTTACTGCAGCACATTATGACATGCAAGGGGTAAATTGAAACACATGGATCGAAAATTAAGACAATACCAGCAAATACGTTTGGTAAACTGGTGTGGTACATATAAAAGTGTATCTACAAATGCGTTGCAAGTANAAAACAGTATACACCAAATTTGGGAGAACTGCCAACCTACACAATTGATTCCCCCTATGTCGTATACAACTCGACTAGTGATATTTTCATCTTATACGTTGGATTCACTACCACCAAACTTGACGAACTAACTCGAGGAGAACATGTTCTTAAAATTTTCTTTTTTTTCCTTTTTTAGAGTAACAGAAAATCACAATTCCAATTTACAAAATACATGTGTAATTTATGCAAGAAATCTTTATTTTTTAATCTACTTTCAACAAAATTCATTTTACGGTAGTTTCTTTGTTGTTTCCATAGCGTTGGTACGCCCGTTACGAATGTTTCAATAGTACCACACGGAAATTTTAACGTGCGTGCTTCGTTTGCCGAGGTGTTATCGTTTAATAATTTCTTGAGCGTGTGTTACTTTTGTCAACCATGGCCGAGAAACTGAAAAGGATTCCTGCAGTTCAGAGTTCACTGCAGAAGAGTATTTTCCACATGTACTCGTTCATTAAGAATGACCCTCGTGAAAAGAGTATATTTGATACTGGTGGTGAAACGGAAGTTTTGGTGAGAATTGCCCAACTATTAGGTGTAAGTATTTCTCTGCATTATCTATGATTTCATGTTATTCGTAAGTTATCAATTAAAATACTATGTAATACAAGTATGTGCATTTAGGTTAACCAACAATGAACACTTTTAGTTCAGTTTAATAATGCATTAAATGTAAATGGGTTCCCCCTTCTTTTCTTTGTATTTATAGTAAATAAATTTAATAAATATAGTATTTATTGTATAATTTGATTTACACACTTTTTATTCTTTATCCTTTTGTACTTCATAAAGTGCTTTGAATTTGATTTCTATCTAGGGTGCTTAATATTTTCTTACCATTACATTGTCAGACACATTTTCCATGTAGTATCAAAAATTCATTTAATACTAAATTGATTCCAATTAAAATTAGTAATATTATGTTATTCAAAATTGCGAGTTCATCTTTAGTTAAGGGCTCAATTAATTTTTTTTTTAATTTATCGGACCAAAATTGCACAGATTTTTTGCGTGTTTTGTTCGATATTATGTAGTCAAGTCAAAGCGAGTGTCGGGTTTTTGTTCTAAAATATTGGTGGTGGCTGCCCTGAAACACCAATCGAGTCCGCCCGGAGTCAGCCATCTTGGTGTTTTTGGTGTATTCTCTTACGGTAACTTGGCTATACTACTAGGCATCCTTCCAATTCATCTTGCAATCGACAAGCATGTGTTACATAACACAATAAGACAGAAACAAACAGCAAAAATAGGAAACATCGAAATAACAAGACACGAAAAGGGATGGAAAAGTAAAATAACACGTGAATTAGTAAAATGTTGGAACATACGTTGGGATAAAGCAATAGATCGCCGAACAACACACCAATTTATAAGGAATGTAACATTCAGTTATACAAACAGGAAACGGTTTAAACCAGGTCAACCATTGACGAAAATTATGACAGACACAGAGACTTTAACACTTATTGGTAAAAAAGGAAACTACGAACGTCAAAGAAATGTACATGTGACCAGAATGATGAAACAATAGACCATGTATTGTACGATTGTATCATAACAGGACGAGAAAGGGGCAACTGGATAAGCCAGTTAAAAAGAAGGGGAGTATATGAAAATAAAAATAAGAAGTACGTCGAGACAAAAGAAGTATACGAAGAATTCGAGGAATACGTGATGAAGATATTTAGCATACGAAAAGCATATAAAGCTAAATAAGGATACGTTCCATACCTCCTCGTGATGGGGACGGACACATGAGTGCGACAATTTTTATGGTTAAATTCGAACAGCTTCTTTAGTAAAGTGGCAAAAAAATAAAGGAAATAGATTAGAAAAATAACGAAATAAAAGAAGAGGGACAAGAATTACATAAAATAAAAGAGGAAAAGGAAGAGAAAGTTAAAATGAAAAGACAATAAACCTAGGTAATGTCTATGTAGTCGAGAAAATGAGATAAATTGATAAAAAATTAAGACAAAGCATCCCGAGTGGTACTGAATACGTTCTTGAATGTCTAGAAGTCCAAAGTATAAGAAACAAAAAAAAACAGCTTCTGAGTATCCTGGATGAAAATTGAGAGAAAAAGTGTAAGGAGTGCAAGAAAAATATGGAATTCAAGAAAGTCAGGAAAAGGCAATGTACCTTCCGAAAAAAGCCTCAGGGGGCAAGACCAGGAAAAATATGAAAAATGATGCAGTGTGGTGCTGGAGTCAATGTGAGTCAAATCATTCATTATGTGGTAGGGTCAATGATAGTGAAAACGGAAGAGTCAAACGTAAACCATATTTTATGTAACTTGAAAATTTTTCTTGTCGATACCAGTGATTTATTCACAGCCAGACCAATACTTATTCCAGCTTTGCTCATGAGTTCTCGAAAGTCTGCGCAAAATTGGGCAAACTAATGAATAAATTAAAATGTATGTAATATGGCGGTGATACAAGCTTAAAATGCCTCTCGGCTGGGGGTCTTAAAATGCCTCTCGGCACCTCCTCAATGAAATTCATTGCTACTGAAATTAACCTCTTAAAGGTTTGATCTAATAATTTATTTCTCTATCTACCTATAAAGCACACTCGCTTGACCTGTGCATGTATCAGTACACTTATGAGAGGGTGGATCGGTTGGGATGTGAGTTCAAACCCCGGATCATTAGGAAGTCAAACAAAAACTAACTTAATGCTATTTATTTATCTACTAAATACCATTGGTATCAACTGTTACCAAATACCCCTCACAATGGGATTACAAGTAAATTGAAAGATATCTTGAATTATACGTTACATCCAACGCAATGAGATTACAAATAAATTGAAAGCAATCTTGGATTATACTTTACATACTGCGCAATGAGATTACAAATAAATTGAAAGCTATCTTGGATTATACTTTACATACTGCGCAATGAGATTACAAATAAATTGAAAGATATCTTGGATCATACTTTACATACTGAACTCAAGATAAGGAATTTACAAGTAAAACGAAAATAGTTTCACGAAGCGGATGTCGTCACATGCGCTCCGGAGCGGAGCCTCGGCTCACACTGCCAGCCTGTTCGCTCGTCGACCGCCTCGTTCATCTTCCAAGA
>NNCF01126736.1:352331-363453 GCA_002313205.1 Laupala kohalensis | reverse complement strand
AGAGACAGTCCAGCATCAGCTCTTTACGTGTTTTCTGGGGACTAGGCTCGCTCCATGTGTACGTGACGAAAAATAACCATGACTGCCATAATTTATTACGGGCAGTCAGAGCCGTTAAATCATGAAATAAATATATAATCAAATAAGAAAGGAATTTTCCATTGCATGCTATGCAGTACTGTAACAGCGGTAATTTTATGTAATATTTTATGTAATAAGGGAATCTCTTCAACCTAACCGTGACTTGGGAGAGGTACATTGGGAAGGAAAGATGTTGGGTTGCCACGGAACTTATGGTACTGAACCGAAATTAGTCTGGAAGTAAGTGAGGCAAACCCCAGCAGAAAACTTCGCCTAGTTCAGTCGTGCGAGGTTTGAACCCGCGTTCTACCGCTCAGCAGTATTGGGCAAACAAAGAAGCTTCCATTAGACTACCACTCCCGGTAGTCCAGTTGGAGCAGTCAAGTGAACATTCACTGTACTATCCGTAACTGACCAATGAATATTTAGATATTATGTTTTCTGTAACAGGACATACAGAGAATCCATCAATTGTTTTTTTTTCTCACATAACCTACTCAAGTGAATAGTTCTTGTGTAGCTCCATCAATTTTTTC
This sequence comes from Laupala kohalensis, assembly GCA_002313205.1. NCBI lineage: Eukaryota > Metazoa > Arthropoda > Insecta > Orthoptera > Trigonidiidae > Laupala > Laupala kohalensis. The sequence continues at coordinate 362,836 of NNCF01126736.1, read as the reverse complement.
GTAATTAGACTATTGATTTCAATTACGTCCATTGTAGAAATTCAACATTTTTTTTACATTTTGTTTTGAAATATGTCATTAATGTTCGTATTTTGACATTTATTAAGGTCACCGCAATTTTTTGTTTCAAAATACATTTTTGTTATCTCATAAATGTTTTAACGGTGTGTCTTTCGCGATTTTTATTACCAAAAGCCAAAATATCACCAAATACACACCGAATTTTTAATTCAACTTTTTTTAATCTCATGAAATAATTAGATAATTTGCCAATGAAGGCTGCGAAGAGGTGATTCTCTCTCACTCCATACACTTGTCGCACGCGATCGCGAGGAACATGATACATGCAGACATAGTTTGGTAGGTGTAAAAAAGCCAATCAATAAATTAGAATAAATTCCATCTACACCAACGACAAAATAAATAGCTGAATCTGTCTAATTTGGTTCATGCTTTTATCACATTAATTACGTTCCATGAAGAGAAGATAACACAACATTTGAGTGAAATAAAAACCGAATCTCGTTATGAACACATAAATTATATAAATAAATAAATGTCTCTTAGTGATCCTACATTCAGCGTAAGCTTGCTCTTTCACCAAACCACCATCACGAAATTTGACGTAAATCATTCATATTCAGATGCTCTCAACAGAAAGTAAAATTTTTTGTTGAGTGAAATTTCGAGAAAAGGGTTGAGAGAAAAGAATGTGAAATTATTGGGATATTAATATTTCGGGTAAGAGAAAAATATAAATGAAAGTTTTATGTTAAACGAGATTAAAACTAATATTTGTTACAAAACACATCTAATGAAGCTAAACACACATAATACTCATTTTATTCCCTTCAACGCTGGTGAGCTACAACGATGAATGCACGTGAAATATATATTAAAACTCGAAAACCGTGATGGTAAAAGAGATTGGTTCACGAGTCAATTTGCTCCGAATCCAATAAAAGAAAGTCGTTGGAATGTGCAGCAAATGGGTCAGTGTGGGCAGAGCGTCGCGTAGAAGCAAACGCCAAACACCAATATAGAACATTTCATCCAAGTGTTCATGCGCACATGCAGAATCGCAGAAAAGGGAATGTGAAAGAGTGGCTGTGATCGCCTAAGCGCTCGTTCTCCCTTTCCCAGACACCAGAAAGGAGTGACTAATTCCCCGAGATCAGCGTCCCAGAAATTTAAACATTTAATACGGCGCGCGCAGACGTGACGGTCAAAGCCGGGAAGCCGGGAAATGAACGACGGAGACCTCGTAAACCGAGCCAACCTTAATCGGACCCGATGCGAGATGCGGGGGTCTCCCGCTCAGCCGCCCCGCCATCAGCCCCAAGTCCTATCCTCTGCATTTCCTGCCTCCAGCCGCAGGGGCGGGCAGAATCCCGCTCGAGGATGGGTTGTAGAGAGATGGGAGACGAGAAGTGGCGGGCAGGCTTGAGGACTTGTCCACCGACACATCCCCTCCCCCACCGCGCCTAGGCGATCTAATCAACGTCGTGGACGCGCGGACGCGAGCAGCGTTCCCTCGCGGTCGACAGCCCCCTCTCGCCCACGCCACCAATTACCGCCTCTTCCCGCTAAGCACCTTCCACTCGGATCGACTGATAGCTCGTTGTCCCGCTGCTTGTCCCCGTCGGCCCACCCTTCCGTCCAGTCCGTCTCTTCGTGCTCCCCGACGCAGCCCTTTTCCGTTGCTTCCTCTTCCTTTCTCCCAGTGGCCCATCTCTTCACCCGCGCTCGAGTTTTGTTCTATCTCGCTTCGTCCCCGGTACCCCCGGACCCACTCCATACCGCCACGCCACAGCAATTTTTACGCCAGCAGGCGACGGCGGAATTGAATTTCACGAAAATTACATTCGACTACCTGGTGATGCAAGTAATGTGCTTATTAGCGCGCGGGGTTGTCGCGCAACCGCCGTAGGCACGGCGACGAACCGTAGCCCGCTGGCCGCTCGAAATTGGCTTCACGGCCCAGCGTGCCACACTTCAAATTTATTTAACTCCCGCCGCAAGCTCCCGTTGTGGCATAGCGAGAGTGGCTCTAGACGCCCCCAAGTCGCCGCGTCCGTCACCTCGGGTGAACCGGCGGTATGCGAAGGAATGCCAACTTCATATATTTTCCTGACACCGAAGAAGCTGCCGCTAAAAATCTCCTGGACGGACGGGAATTTCAAAACATGTATTTCATACGAACAAATCATTTTACAAATATTTGCAATACTTCCCAAAATCTTTTCTTTTTTTTTAACCTTTCCAATACCCTGTGTTTGGGAAATTTTGTAACAGTTCCAAAGTTTTTCGATGATTTCAAAATTCTCGTGTGATTTCTTTTGTTTCTTCAATTGCTCGAGAACGATTTCATCAATAAACAGAAGAATATATTTGTTATAATATAGAAAATAGACTTACTTGTGAACGGGTCACGCGACATTTTTTACTACTGGTACACCACTTCCCATCTCTGAAAAAGTAGTTTTTCTTTTTGAACAGATACCAGCAGGTTTGCTTGACTAGTACATGAATATTATTCAGGGAATCTTTTTTCAATCAGCCTGTGAGAGATATAAAAGATAGAGTATAAAACTGACTCGAATGAAAAATCGTACATGGGTCGTTTCACGAAAATGAGGCATTTTGGCGATTGTTAAGTCGAAATTTTACAAACTTATCTCGCGTAAACCCTTCCTTTCTTACAGGTTTGGATATTGATGCTCCAAATAAGCATTCATTTCGTTGCTCGAATAAATTTACTAATTATTTTTTACAAAGACTAAGGGAGGAATCGATAAGACTGAGAATTTGAATAACGTGCTACAAAATTATATTACACTCTCCTAGTTAATTCTTTATTTCGAACATAAGCAAAATAAGGAACATGAAATAGGGTACAAATATCATGGTATTCAAATAGTTCTTAAAATTATACGCAATAAACGGTCGTCTTTTAACAGTCATTATTATTTGGTCATACATGTTACAACAATGAAGTAGAATAAGAATTACTTTGCAGAACTTTTTCTGGTGTTGTTTTCTTCATATACCTAAACTGATTCATGAATTTCCTCAAAACTCACTATAACCCTTTATTTTTATAATTTTGCAAGGATACTCTTCAAAATTTCGTTTCGTCCAAATTTTAACTCTCTTTTCATATTATCTGTGTAAAATGTAATCCTAATGTGTATGTAAGAAATACATTTCTAATGAAACATACCTATGTAAAAAAGAACATAATATTGAAGATTTTTTTTACTGACGTTACGTGGAGTAGTTTTAGAATTTTCCTTCCCCTTTCAAGTAAATAGTTTTATTCATTTGAATTTGCAATACATAAAGACCTGTTTACACAAGTTTAACACTTGTCACCGGTACTTCACGCAGGTGCTTGTAACTCGCTCTTGTGCCCACGTGTAAATAAGCATGACTAGTACTTAATATTAGTAACTCGGGGAGTGCAAGTGAATAGAAAGCCATCCTATGTACTAAGCGGCTAGTATCTGCCCCCACCACGATTTTATTATCCTTACCATAACTTCACTTGTTTCTTGACGAGTTAACGGACCCTGGGCGAGTCTTTTGAACAGCTATGCAAGTGATAAGAGACGATCTATGTTGTCATTTTCATAGTTCTAAATTAATTTACTTGGTTAAAACTAATTTACTTGGTTAAAACTACATTGATTTGGACTACTTTGTCTTATAAGACTATTATTATTCTAGGTTGCACTTAACATAATAATATAAAGAAATAAGAATTTCTCTACCAGTTAATTAATGTCTATTAACTAGCAATAGTGTTCCCGAGCTTTAATTCAAATTTCTATGAATACTCTTAGAATGGCTAATTTGGCCTTCTACCATCACTAAACTGCATTGGAATAAAAATAATTTAGTCTATAACATTTATTCCGTTAATCCCTTAAGTACCATAATACATATAATATACAAAATGCTTGAAGGGAAATGCATAGATACCTGTGATTTTTGATAGTAGTATTTGTAAATGGGAAATGTAGCGTGCTATTGAAGCTTATCTACATGGAGCGATAGGAGATAGGAGTTGGGTGGTAGGCTATTAGCCTATTAGTAGGTTAGCTGTGTTTACCAACAATTTTACCCACGTGGAGGAGCTAAGTCGGCATTACACAGTCATATATCTATGATTAAATATAAATGATAAGAAAATATGACTGCGTAATGCACAAGATTTGATCATATTTCGACTATGATCATATATCTATGACATACTTCTCATCATATCTTTGATAATAAATATGACATAGAAATATGACCGAGAAATACCGGCTTTAGTAGGAGTAGTTAGTAATAGTTAAGAGTAATTGTTACTAGGAGTAGGAGGAGGCGGATAGAAGAAGGGTTCGCTTTTTAGTAGTCACACCTATATGAACTGGGACAATAATGTGAAAAAACTCCAAATTTTTTCTGACCCTGTCGGGAATCGAACCCGGAATGACGTGATGATGAGCAACAACGCTAACACCTTATCCACCGAATGGGCTAGACAACTTGTGATAGAGTACTGGTTAACAACTATGTTGTAAAAATAAGATAAAATTATTAATCAAAATAAATAGTTTTCCTAGTGAAAAATTCATTTCTTATTTTATGCGTCAAGAATTTGAATCCTTATGCGAAATTCTTAGTCTTCAATCCATAGTTTTCTTTTTATTATTCATAAGCTTTAAATCTATAGGAATTTGATTGAATAATGATTGAAAACGTTTTTAGAAGCGACACTACGGCAACGCGCCATGTTGAATTCTACCTACTAATTCCTTTCATCACCAACGTGTAAACAGCCACTTTTCACTTCTCACTAAGTCTGCCTAATAGCTATGACAAGTGCCAGTGACAAGAACCTCGTATAAACAAGCCATAACATTGAGATGTAGGAGTACATTCACTTCGAAATCAACCAATAAATCACGGACTGTAGAACCGATAAAAACGTTTCCAAAATAATTACAACATACACAGCTATTTCTGTTAAATACCGTTTCTTGATAAACAAAAAAAAGAATTGAATGAGAAAGTATTTTACTAGAAATTACTGTTATTTCTATAAATATACGTTATTTTTACTATGGCCTATAAAATATTTTTATTTAACAAAGTATATTTTTTGTATTCCATACATAAAAAATTGTGAACAACAATGCTATTCATATTTTGAGATCCCCTGAAGAGTAGCAATATCCTTGAAAAAATATCTTCGAAAATAAAATTATGTATTGGTGTGACACTTTTTTTATCACGGCATTCACGCTGTTGGGTTTTGGAGTTATAGAGACTTTTTGAATACCTACTTAAAATTTCACAATACATGTTAGGTTAATAATTATAAATAAATGGGTTAATACATGTCAGATATTTTGTAGAAATTCTTTTAATGCAAACTTAAAACAAATGTTTTCTATTAGCTGACGTATCACAGTGGTTCGCAAAACATTTTGAGTATTGTGCTATTTCCGGTAACATTGTTCATTACAGTTCTACAATCCATACAGGTCACTAAACTTCCTGTTTTAGAATGGTTCAGTCAGAATTAGAGAGAGAAAATAGTGGTGCAAAACCATTGCACATACTTTCTCATATACACGGAAAAAAATGTTAGTTAGCTCAGCCTAAAGTTAACTGTGATAGCACACGAGTTGACTGTCTAGCGGACAGACAGTTCCATTAGCTGCCACAGCTTATGCTGAAGCTGCCCTAAAACAGTTTTCGTCTGAAAGAGACCAATTTTCTATCACTGCGGAAGCTAACGCTGTTTTGTCTGGGAGGAAGAAAGTAACATCAACAGCTATAGCTTACATGTTTTCGCGCAACAGCCCAACCCCGCTCAAAAATCCGACATAGCTACAAGAACTGTTGTTTGTTTCTCGCCGTTGATCTCGTTCGTAGTTGCCGCTAAATGACACACAGTTGCGCTACCATCTATGTATACGGTTCATTGACTCATGACTGAGGCAGCGCAGCCTCAGCAATTGTTTTACGGAGTCAAATCTACCATGGCTTTCGTAACGATGAATAGTTGTTTACTTTAACAAAATGATTCATTACAACGACTAAACGACACCATCCCGACATTGCGACGACGAATATTTTCAGTGTTTTCTTGACGTCGAGCAGCCGTACACTGATGATATTTTGAATTGCTAAAGGTTAATGTTGGCGAATATCATAATTATTATTGTAAATAACTATATTTTCAAATGTATTTATCTAATAAGTGTAAATTCAAAGTATATTCGAAAAAAAGAAACGTTTGGATACATAAAAACTATTTTCTTGGTATTTAAAGATGTATCTTTCACGATTTTAGAGATAATTACTATTTTACGTGTTTACTATTCATGATACCAATACTATGGTTTCAACTATTAGACAACGTAACACAATATATTAAAACATTATACTGCAGTAGCTCAATGCTAGCGTTTGCGCCTTCATAGGGAAAGGACCCTGGATCGAATACTGGCGCTGTCGGATACCTAAAGACGGACGATGAAAAAAAAAGAATGTTTGTTGTACGCCTGTGATTGAAAAAGGTGAGACCATGAAGTTGTAATAAACATATCGTCAAAAAGGTTGAGAAGAAAGCATGCAGACAGTCGATATCGACTCACGTCGAATCATGTTTAATGGTTGGCAACATCCTCTACTATAGTTTCCTTTTTTTTCTCATGTAGATTAGCTACTTAAGCTGTGAGAGCTAATGCTGTTCGCTCTTATACGGAAGGTCAAAAATTCACGTCATAGCAGATGGATGTTAGCTGTGTGTGCTCATGTATTGTCTGTCCGTCTAGCAGCCAATACATCAGCTACCCCAGCTCCTGTATTTTTGTCAGTGTACGTTTCTCCGTCTGCAGCATAGAGGGAGAAAAAATTATATAGTAAAAGGGTCATTTCTGGTGAGGTACTCTATATTTTGGTCGTCTTTCAAAGTCTGCTCAATGTCGCTAGATAAACTTACAACTTTTTTTTTTTTTTTTTTTTAATTTTGAAAGTAAAATAAATATTCAGAATATTATTTCAAAACATATAGACATCTCACTTATAACTATCGTAAAAGTGTAATGTAAATGCAATTTCGTTGTAGGCAGAAACTGATATATTTTCGTATCTGTCCTATGTCTTTTATCATCATCATATCTCTCATTTCAGTTCACGAAAAGTGTATTCTACGCCTGCTTGGTCCATTTACACTGCTAAATATTTTTCAATCTACTTGAAAAAGTAAACTAATGAGAAAGTGTAGCAGACATAAATTATTTTACTGCGTCTATAACAAACTTTTAAGTGAAATACCGCTAATGCGGATGTAATGCATACTAATTGTACTTTACGTTCAGAAAATTTAAGCAAAATCGCTGGAGCCGTTTTTGAGAAACATTCAAAAGAGTACTTTGACCTTCATGTGAAGTACCATTTGTTTTAAAGAAAAATATTAAAGCACGTGCATCGTCAACAATTAAATTCTACCGTAAATACTCTACAACACTCTCATTATTTACTTTTTGTAATAAATGTATCTTTTGTGGTCAGACGGAAAAGCAGAACCCATGGTCTGAGTCTGTCCACACAATAAAAGTCAATTACAATCACATTTTTGTTCATTGTTGAATCATTACAACATCAACAAGATACCCAACTTGGACTAGGCACACGTAACAATCTTTGATGCATCAATTGAATAAATAAGTTTGATCTGCATATTATGTTCACATCTGTATTTTAAAATTCTTTAAAAACTTTATTCGAGGATCTCTAAATCAAATGTATAATATATTAGAAAAACGCTTTGTAAAATAGATATTAGCATTTTTCAACGAGATTCACGGGATAAAATACTTTTGACTTGGTTTCACCTCGATATACTCCAATGTGCGCCGACTCCGAGAACACTACGGTCTTTGGACAGTTTGGTGTTGATGAAATTGCAACTCATCAGGCTAAAAATTATACTCACATCTGATTAAACATTGATAAGATAACAAGAGGGGAAAACCTTTCGCAACAAAAGCTCTTACCAACACAAAATCGCTAAAAATGAAAAATCGACATACAGAGATCGGATATTATCATAGTACGAAGAACTATATCGTTTCAATAAAGTACATCAATGGAAACTAAGTTTAGCCAGTCACACAGTCGCCAAAATAGCTACAGGTTGATTCACTCCGAAGGCTGAGCCATTGGAAAGGGGAGGTGTCAGAATAGTACTACTGTGGAGAGGGGAGTGGGAAGATAAACAATACATCTCGCACTTCTTGCCAAGATTACGACGACATTTATAGGTCAAGTTCAAATATGACAGCTCGGATCACTTTCAAAAACAGTTTTATTATGGTATAAGTGCAAATTTTTAAAAATGTAATTATTTTATACTATTGGTCAGAAAATGACAAAACCTGATTACCTAGAATTCTGCAGTTTATTTCAACATTCTCATGACTTTTTAATGAAATCCCATTAACCGTTCTGGAAATATCCCGGGAAGAAACTTAGTTTATTTCGAAGCGCAACGTGGTGTCATTATGTGGAACTAAAATGGGTACATTTAAACTTAAGGTATTGGTAATTAGTTTCATTATAATGTGGTTGATGATCCATCGGCTGACCTTTCGGCTGAGGAGAGGGATTCATCAGTACCTCCCATTGATCGTTATCAAGAATACGAATGGCTCGTGACTTTCATTTTGAGATCTAGCAATAGTTGAAGGACAATAGAGAGTAATATACAGTTTCATCTATGGTTGCTTGAGATATATTATCTATTCCAGTATCAACTGTTTCTTTTGCGTCTACATTTACTTACATTTTTCATTATTAGAATACTTTTTTTATTAGATACTGCTTTTTTATTACTTTTGTATATTTGTCACATACGCTTATTTGGTGATTGTACAGTTGGTTCAAGTCGACATAAGTTAATATTTACTGTTTTTTTAGACTGTAGTTTTTAAATTTATTCATTCGTTTTTATTAAAACAAACACATGCTTGGATACTATATCTTTTTTGAGTGAAGAAATTGTCATTTTCATTTAAAATTTATTCATGTTGTACACAATAAATTAAAACAATTTTACGCACTATCTAACATTAACTATTCTATCAATTTCGGTTTTAATTTCTTTTCATTAAATGAAATCAATGCTTCATACTTACATCATTCTTTATTTAATTTTATTTATAAATCATAACACCAATTAAAATGTTATAGAAATCCGGACAAATTAATTTAACTTTCGGTTTGAAACTGAATGATTATCTTTTACTTATGTTCATTAAACTTTCAACTGATTTTTAAGAATCACATTTTCAAATCGAAATGAAACCGACTGAACCCGACATGCTCGAACCGACCCGAAAGCAATTCGATAAGGTCGGTTCGATTGAAAACCCGACCGCTCCGAACTGATGCCCACCACACTGTGAGGACACGACAAAATGAGAAAACGCATGATTATCAACTTTTTGAAACTATTTTCTGATGACCTACGAACGAGAAAAAATTAATAAATACGTAGCATTCTGTGCCATGTAATTAATTGGTATCCACTCTTATGAATATTTCGCGTGACGAGCTTTTCAGTGATAAAACATAATCAACATAATACATTAAATCATTTTCAGCGATAAAGATACTAAGTACGTTTATTTTTATTAGGAACTACTAATGTGAAATATGCATGGAGGCATTAGCATTTGACATTGCATTACTTTAATGAAAACATTAACTTATTTTATTCGCTATAGTATATCGCTTAAATAAAAGCTTGTTTTTAAAATGATTTTTTATTTATTATTCTATTTTATACTTTTAGTATTAGAATTTGTTTATTTATTTGTGATAATAATTAATCTTGCTTGTTGATGTGTATTACTCAAAATACCTTTTAAATACAAACTTATATTAATATAAATAAATAGCATAAGAATTATAGCTTCCGTGAGATACAATTTTTTTGGGGGGGTTACGTCTCGTCTACATCTAGGTCATTAGAGCCCTAAAATTCTGTACAGGTAGGGAAAATGCAGTTACGCACTAAGGAGAGCCAACATGACTCTTCCCGCGTGTGGGACTCGCTGAATGACTCAACCATACCCACTAAAAATCGTCCTGAATTACAACTCAAAACCACAGACTATAAACCAGACGCCCCTCTCCCATACTAACGGTGTATTAACAGCTTTCAGCGCTCCTAACATTATTCTGTGCAAACTACCAAGTTCAAAAACCGGCCACAGGGCGCGTGGCAGTTCCCGATTCCCCTCCCCCTTCCCCCACCAGGTACTGTACTCCCCACTCCCTCGACCTCATGCTTCATAATTTCACAATAATTTAGCTGAAAATACTTTCCCTACAAAAATTAACATTTGTGAATAGTTAACAAGATGTATAACTGAAATATTTTACTACACATATGAAATAGAAAATGAAAACAGGACAATTGACAGGAAATGTACACA
>NNCF01126736.1:339021-351205 GCA_002313205.1 Laupala kohalensis | reverse complement strand
TTATTATCATCATCATCATTACAGACCTTTATGGCTTGCCAACATCTAGGTCATTAGCACCCTTGAGTGATACATGAATGACACTAGAGCAAATCATGAAAATTATTGTGGAATGAGAGGTATCTTGCCTTCATAATCTTGGATCAGACAGGATTTGAACCAGTTTCACCAGAGGTAGAAGTCTAGTATGCCATACCACCTGGAAGAAACAGAAGGTTGACTCCTCAAGAGGCAGGCAGAGATTGTTGGGTTGGCATTTTGCTTGAGGTATCCCGAACCTGGAAAAAGATCATATAGAAAATTTTATACTTCAGTTCGGACTACACAGGAAGCAAAATATTGATATTATAATACGCATGTGATTGTGTGGTGCAACAATAGGTATTCATATTAATAAATTAATAAAATAAAAGTAAAAAAATAGAATTCTTACAATAGATATCTAATAACCGTAGCCTAAATAAATATTAATATTCCGTATTAGTACAAAATAATAGTATTTTATATTATTTTATATTGAAAGATAATATAAACGGCGTTTGTTTTTTGAAGAAATTCTTAACACTACCAAATCCACTAACGCCACCCTAATCCAATGGTTCCAACAAAATAAACTAGTAAACACTGACTAAACTTGCATAGTTTCCTTCCATAATCCTCACTCATCTAAACAGCACACACCTAACATCGAATTTAATGGTAAACACCTCAACTTTAAACAAACAACACAGTTTCTGGGATTTACTATACAAGATAACATGAAGTGGAACTGTCACCTAGAAACACTGAATAGGAAACTCAGCACAATAAACTATGCCATCACAGTTCTAACAGCAAATTCCACAACAGATACCCTTCGAACAGTATATTATGCAAATGTCCATTCCATTCTAAAATATGGTATAATATTTTGGGGACAAGCACCAGAAACAAAACAAACTTTTAGTTTACAGAAGAGAATAATACGAACAATTACCAACACTAATAAAGTTTCTATGTGTAAACCATTATTTGAAAAGTTGAAAATACTTCCACTGCCATGCATGTACATTTTTGAAACTTTGTACTTTGTAAAAAAGGATCTAGTAGACAAAGGACCATTCTACAGATTTAATTCCACTGTTCATGTTCACAACACTAGACAGGCAAGAAATATCACCTACCACATACACTCTTAGCCAAAAAAGCACATATAATGAACGTATACAGCTATATAATGCGTTACCACTGAACCTAAAAAGCATTAATACACTGAAAGCATTCAAAACAAACCATATTTACGACAGAAACTACTTGAGTAAACAAGAATTCCTCAGAGGCAATAAGTAAGTCATACAAGAATTCCTCAATGACAATAACTAATGTATGACATACAATATATTGCAGATAATCATTAGAAGAAAGGTGCAGAAGGAGCATGATGCGAAAAATGATTGTTTTAGCATAAATATAGACCTTGACATAAATTAATAATATAAAAGTAAAATAATAGAATTCCTACAATGGATATCTAATAACCATAGCCTAAATAAATATTAATATTCCGTAATAGTATAAAATAATTGTATTTTATATTAATTTCTACGTAGTCTAAGTTAAATGAATATTATGAAATGTATCAAAATTATTATATTGTTGTTATTCTTATATGCAAATATTATTGTCATTGTTGTTAGTACTATGACACGCCATACATCATTGTTATGATCTATGTGGTTCAATAGAATATTATTATATTATATTTATGTTCATCATTTAATATACAGAATTCATTCATGAATACATTACTTAGATATTACAGATAATAAATTTCAATATTCAATGTAACATTCGTTTTCATTTAACATACCATGGAAGTCGTCCGGAGTAAAATGTGCGGAGCACACTCTCGTAGTTTGTGCGATCCGCACACCCGTGAGGCCCAGAGATTTTAACCATTGTCGTCGTCTACAAGAGAATGTAACAAATATATTTATAAATAAATAAACAAACAACAATAATCGCAGCAAAGCGACTGAGCTAAGTACGTCTGCCCATGTGGGAAGTGGCGCTGAGACAAGAATTACTTACCTTTCTGGTGGGGTAGGGAAGGCGTGGAAAGTTATTTCCGGGTTGCCGCTTGCATTGAAGCACCCCGGTACGGAACACACAAAAATTCGAGGCATTCCACTATAAAAATCCACTAAATGTGCGAATGTTGACTAGGGCACAGTACAGCCTGAACACCACACGCAAAATGTAATGTAACGAACAAAGAACTCTAGCAGCCAATAGGAGAAGGGTGAACACGATCTTGCAGCCATCTATTGAGCGCTGGACAAACTGGGTGACTGGTAGCGCAGTCTGGTAAGTATTCTGTGCAAACTACTTGAAGCTTTAAACCTCATACATTTAGCGGCTATCTAGTTTCCTGGCCCTGCTCAAAACTCAAATATCAACATATCTCAAAATATTATTATATCATTATATAAAAAAAAGAAAAATGAAGAAATAGGAAAATGAAAGATACCTTAGCGTCGGGATCGAAAAGAACAAGAGGAGACCAAGGAAGTTCAGGAAAGAGAAAGGAAGGAGCACCTGATGTGAAATGGGAGGCTCTAGTAACAGATTGTATAGTCACTGCTCGTCATGTAAACACTGCTCCAATGTCGTAGTCATCAATTATGTCTCGAGTTATTGAGCCAGAAAGTTTGTGTTAAAATTTAAGTTAAGAGAGAGTAGATAAGTAAAAGCAATAAAGCATCGCAACTAAAGATATAAAACATAGCAAAACAAAATTGAATGTTAAATCTGGACTGTCATTTAAGTCCGCACAATTCTTTCCATAATCTGGATTGTAGCATTGTTTCCCCTTCAGGGTCATTGGAAGCAAAGGTTAGAGCTGCGTGAAGCCAGTCTAAGTTGCAAGCTCCACTTCAAACGAAGCTGGCGTGTCAGCTTAGTGACCTGCCGGATACACTACTTGCGAGCATGTATTGTCACACATAGACGCTGTTGTGCAAGTAAATAATTGTCAGAGAAAAACAGTTATCGTTGTTCGCACAATCATTTATTTTTTTGGGAACGGAGTGAAGAAAGCAGGAATATCAATAAAAGAGTTGGCCTTGCTTCAAGCGAGGGAGCTTAGTATTGGATGTTTGTCTAATATACACGAATTGTGAATTGGAGCAAACACACCTCACAATCGTGAGAACCTGAATAACACACACAACTCAACAATCGCTTGTCATTAGGCAGCACTCGAAAGAGAACTTTTTCTACAGAAAATATATATTTTAATAATAAAATATTTACGAGAATCTAGTAACTACAGCTTACCAATAAATACCTAGCACTAATTTATGTACAGATAAAATAACAAAAGGTTTAGTGTTTGTGTGGTACTGAACAAATCCATCAGAGTGGAGTTTAGAGTCAATAAAGGCTTAGGGAATCTGTACCGTTAAGTTATTGAATCTATTGAAATATTAATCCCTTATCACTCTATTGTATAATAAGTAGATATTAAAATTTTCCATATTCAATATGTGTTACTTTTCAACATTCCAAAACACTCGATTTTTTTAGAAAATTGATTATTTAAAATGTTTAAAATAATATTATTGTCTCTCTTCTCAACATTTTGAAAAAATATTTTTTACAATCAACTCTTAAAAACTGCACTGAGATTTCAAACACCCCAAAGAGAAATACAATAGATTGGAACGTCAAAAGATAAAGACAATAAAAACAAGTGCACCATCTGAGGGTTAAAAACATGTAATAATAATGAATTGTGTAAAAGAAAAGAAAACAATCGTATTAATGAAATTGGTATATATTCATTATATGAGTATTCTTCTTGAAAACTATAGCCAATGTTATAAAATTGTACCCTTATTCTAAATATATATTCCAATAAGTGCAAGAATTCTTGTTGAGAAGCTGAAAAATCTNCCTTATTCTAAATATATATTCCAATAAGTGCAAGAATTCTTGTTGAGAAGCTGAAAAATCTCTTTTCGATTATCTGGTGACCGAGAGTCAGTCTCTTCATATGGCTGAAAATGTTCAGCTAGATAATAAATAAGAAGTCCACTTTATTAACTGGCGGCGAAGGTCAGCACTTTATGAAGGTGCTGAAAATCTTCAGCCACTTAATGGAATAAATGTTTCATTGATTATCGCCCGGCTCTTTATAAAGCGCCTAGGGTCTTAATAAAGAGGTTGATTTTAGTATCGGGCTGCGACATATATTGATGAACTCGTGATAGTTCATCTCATAGTGTTGACGAACTCGTGGTATGCTAAAAACCTTCCAATGTGTAGTCTAGCAAACCTCCTTCGATAGTTTGATCTCCCCTTCAACCTAGGTTTTCATCAAGGTCCATCTATTACACTGATGTCGTTTCAGTTGACTGTTCAAAAATTAACTAAAACTTCACCTTCCCTATATATCTTTATTTTCCTATACACCACTCTCTTTAAAATATGGTTATATGGGAGATCAAACTTCATGGCATGAACTTAAATAAAGTTATGAAATAAATAAATATTTATACAAACTTGTGATGAAAATGGAGGAGGATCACGCTGGAAATAAAGTCAGCGTTTCATCGTGAACACAATTATTTCGAATTAAAGTTTCCTCGATTTCTAAGTTATTCAAGAAAAACTTTTTAAGAAAGTAGCAATGTACTTACTCCAGTTCGACACTTCGAGATCCTTTTAAGAAAAGATATTCTTCTATTTCCAATAAACTCAATATCACAGAGGAAAACCTATTTACCTTCGAAGAAGTTCTTTACAACCTCCCCCCACCTATATTAAACGGATATCTTCAGAAATAGGGGCATTTCTCTTCTACTCATCTCGACTCTCCGTAATCTTCTTGAGGGCTGTGATGCTGTTACCCTTCTCACAGCTTCCCACACCTCCGCGCCTCTTCCTCCTGTTCTCCCGCCTCCCGGCAAGTCGGCGCCATCTTTGCCTCCTTCACACAGCGCTCTACTCATTCCGTCTGTCAGTTTCCAGCTCTGCCGACTAGTGTCGCCGTTTGCTACTTACTTGCCCCACTCCTCTTCCTAGCCATCTCCCCACAGCTTCCACTGTTCCCGCGCATTCTCCAGTCTATATTTCTTCTTTTCTCTCCCCTTGAATTTACGTCTCCACCGTCTGCGACCCCGAATTTCACGCTAAAGGAACGAGTGTTGACAAAGATTGCTGTTCCAGATTCAACACAAAACCAGAGGGCATTGCGAGTGTCGGAACCAAAACCACTCTCTGAATGATTGTCAGCTGGTGCGAAAACCATTATTCTATTCTCGTTAATGAAATCAAAAAATCGCACGAGATACCAAAACAATTCTCAAATTAAACTTTACTTGTACCTTCGCTTCGTTTTGGTTCATTCGCTATGTAATTGGTATTAAAAAATAAATGATTGATATCAGGAAGGAGGAGAAAGTCAGCCCATTTGTAGCGCCAGTAGAGAGTATAGTGTTCGAGGTATAGCGATGGGATGTAGACTCTCCCCCAATTTTTGTGAAAAAAAATCTATTTCTACCTGGAAATTAGTAATAAAATAAACATTTTATGCAAACTCTTTTTATCTTTAGTTCTATTTTTATCAGGTTTAATTTTTTAGTCAAGGGTAAGGTTTTAATTAGTCATCTTTCCTTTTATTTTCAAAGTTATAATTTTCACATAATGTCATGCATCGTGGGTAACCAAATAGTAGCAGCGTTACAGCAAGTAGCGAAGACACCCGCTGCGAAGCGTGTAGCATGTGATATGAGGAAGAATAGCAGGGACAGCAACAGTTTAAATTACGTTGTCAACCTCCCTTTTCCCTCCCCCCGGCCAGTATTGTTGGGTATCCATAAAAAAAATTCCTCTCCCCTTTTCTAATTCCCAATCGCCGCCACTGTGTAGCGCAATATGTCAGCGAGTAACAGGTTGCGTATGTCGATATGCTGACGGTAGATTCTAGAAACCCTTTAGTAAAATAAATTTGGAAGTGCAGACGGAAATCATCGAGGACCCTTCACAGCATGTTTTCCTATATTTCTACACAAACTGAAGTTTCAGAATAAATCACTATCTGAATGACAGTGCTTTGCTTCAAAAAAAATAAGAAATATTTACTTCAGAAATTTGGTTTCTGTATAGTGCATCCTTCACTGTGGCGAACGATTACTGTCAAAACCATTTGTTATTTCCAGTGACCGAGCTAATGGAGATAATGAAAAACTGAAGTTTAATAGATATTTCCTTTCCTGTTTACGTTTAGCAATGGGGCACTTTGAAATTTCTGTTTGGTTTTTACCTTTAACTTAATAACAATGCACTTTTTAAAGAAAATGTTTCATTACAAAAAGTAAGCACCAAAAATTTCCGACCAATTACTTCCTTACACTTTTCTGTCATACAGATAATTTACCTGTCACAGCACGTCAAAATAATACTCCAGCAGAGAATTCCAACAAGTTCTAATGGGTAAACTATTCACCTGACAAAAAATACACGCAAAGGAAAAGATTACAGAAACTTTTGTCTAGTTTCTTGTAGTAATTAGTATTTTCCTTTCAAACATGCGTCTATCTTGTAGTAAGCAAAAAAGCCGAAAAAAGACAAAATTTTCGATGTTTTTCCATACTTCCTGAATTTTTTTAAGTGGCAAAATCAAAAGTCGTAATCAGCATCGAGATAAATTTCACCATTTTTCCACAACTTTCAGATTAAAATTTCCAAAATGTTGGAGTATAAATTCACACCCTCTACAGGCCTACTGCAGTTTTCATGTAATAAATCAAAAACCAAAAAGGGCGTTATTTTTTGGAATCTTTTGAGCTTTTTTCTATTTCCCGGACTTTAATGAGGGTTGAAATTTGTAATCAGAGCCCTCAAAACCTCAAAGAAGCAAAAACTCACTGCTTCTCCGAAACTTTCCGGGTAGACCGTTTTTTTAGTACTGTATGACTGGACTACTTTGTGAGTTACTAACGCAAAGAAGTAATCAGAAACGTCTGAGAACATACGTTTAATTTTTAATTTTTTTGAAAACAGCACAGATTCTTCAATGTAAAAAAACAAATTTTCTCAGTAGAAACATGTAATCATTTGGTTCTGCATAACGTTGAAAATAACTGTTTACGTACCTTCTTCCAGTGCGTGTTTGAATGCAAAGAACTTTCAAAAGAAAGTGAAGTATTAACGTAAGCACATCCATTTAGTGCCTCAGGAGATACTGGGAGTCTTTTCAACAAGGTTATGCTTATTTATCCCCTGACTAATAGTAATGACTTTACTCACAAAACTCAAGAATGAATCCAAGTACTCTCAGGGCGTCAGCTTTTCATTTTTGACAAACGACTGAGGTACACACTTGACGACACACACGAACTTCCCTGCATATTTCTCACTATCGAAAATTAACATTCTTAACTCCTACACAGGGAACTACCTGGTTTTACACGAAAAATAACACAGTAACCAGTTATTTTGGTCGTAGGTACGATTTACAGATATCCATAAAAGTGAGAACCTGAGTGTGGGAACATGGTGCAGAACTGAGAAAAATACATGTTTAATGACATTTTTATAATACTTCCGATGATATATTAACAAGAAAAAATGAATGAGTATGTAGCAAATAAAAGGTAGAATATATTATATTTTTTATAATTTTTAGTT
This sequence comes from Laupala kohalensis, assembly GCA_002313205.1. NCBI lineage: Eukaryota > Metazoa > Arthropoda > Insecta > Orthoptera > Trigonidiidae > Laupala > Laupala kohalensis. The sequence continues at coordinate 343,531 of NNCF01126736.1, read as the reverse complement.
TACTGTCAAATCACTATTTTACTCGCCGAAAACCTAAAATGTACTATTATTTGTGAAATGACCCAAATGTTTATTTTAATGCTTAATTTATATCGTATTGTCTAGCGAGATAAAGACTTCAGTATCCTAAGGACGACGAAAATTCAAGATATCAAACAGGTGTCGAGAAATGAAAGTGTTTTCTTTCTTTGTCTCTTCATAAAGCGGAAAATAGTATAAAGGGGCGCAAAGCAAGTTACCTACACGCACCTGTCATTTTGTATTCGTCGTAAAATGAACGACTTCGCATTTTTCCAGAGGTGAGACCATTCTAAATCGCTTTTACATTCCCAAAACCCTCCATTCCTGAATTTCAATCAAATGGCTGATGCCGATTCTGGAAAGGAGGAGACACATACACAAACATTTCTCGTTCAGTCGTGTACACATATGCTCTGCGATTCTGTACAAGAATCTATAAAAATAGCATTATGATGTTCAATTACTTCTAAATAATGATCACTCTACAATCCAAATTTGATTTCTTATTCAACCGTTATTCAATAGAATAAATGTAATATAATTGGTTTGTTTAGTTTCTCACAAAATCTTCGAAATTTTGTACTTACTTGCACCACATTGAAATTACTTGTATCGAAAATATTACTTTTTATCTTTCCGCGATCGTATTAAATGTTAATTGTTATAAACTAAACCGCTCTTGTTTTTTTCAACAAATAATTGTATCTCGGTCCCTATTGGTCATAACTTCTTTTTTTTCCTTCAAAATATAAGTTTTATTAAACGCAAAATTTCCACAACTAACAGCCGAAGCTCCTGCACTAAATGCATACAAGCAAATAGAGACCATAAAAATGGGGTAGTTCGGGGGAAGACGCAAGTTGAAGAAATACGCGAGTTTCCTTCTAGTACCTTTATGCGTCGACAGATGGCAATCCTGACACTTTTGTGTGAAGTCTTGTCCCAGTGTGCACGTGAATTGTGAATTTACCTTTCTTTATCGCCTTTATTTTTATCTTATATTTGGATTTCATGAGCATTTAGCCCTGAGAGTGAAACACTTTTAACATTTCATTGCTCGTATTTAAAGTCAATAAATTAATGTTTTATTTCAAATAAGATATCAGTAAAATAAATGATTTCCGCATTGTCACATATGAGGCAAGCAGAAACGACCGTAATCTTGAAGCCATACGGAAATAAGCATATGTGGCCTTATCCCTAATCTGGGGGGGGGGGGGACGTAACACAGATCAGAAATAAATTAAATTCAAATTTTGTTCTTCACTTTTTATATTGTACAATTGTGTAAAATATAATTGCAATTAATAATTATTATTATAATTATTTTCATATTATTTTAACTAACAAAATATTTAATATTTGTATAAAATGTTTTGTCTATAACATGTAGTTTAACACTTCTTCTTATGCTTTTTAATTATATTATTAATTTTAAATAAATATAATTCACATTATATTATTAAACATACTCCAAAAGATATCATAATACCTCGAAAATACAAAAGAAAAACGGATAGAACTTTTTGGTCATAATCAAATTTAATTCAAGCTGTGAAGATGTAAATAATGTAACACAGACGTTCTGGAATGCAGCAATGATGTATGAAATTCCATACCAAACGCTGAAACGACGCACAGAAACTTCGGAAAAGGGAGAAGAGGAAAACTGTGCGGAAAAGGGTCAGAGAGAAGCGAGAAAGGGCGGGAAAGGCAAAAGAAATAAAAGGAAACCTTCCAAACAACAGAGATATGTAAACTCATCTTCAAGTCAAGATATTCCTCTGTGTACCAGTGGCGACAGTTTTGATGAGAACAATTATGATAATTTTCGTATTACATGCAAATGATTCTTTTACGCTAAAAATGGTCTCTAGTGTGACTGGATTCAGTGCATCAAATGCAAGAAATGGTTTCCTGATTATTGCAATGGAGATCATTTGCACTCAGTGAAATGTTGAGCAGTCTAACATACAAACCTGTTCCCATATTAGTTTTCACAAAATAATTATGAAATAATTTAATTCAGATTACAGATTTGTTTGTATCACCAAAGTTATTGTTAATTCACTGGCAATGTTTCAATGTTGCATTATTTGTTTTTATTTACTGTGGTGTTGCATCTTACCCCATTTCTGGTGGTATTTTCCCTGTATCAGTCGAGAAATTTACCACAATTACATGAGTTCATGTAGCGTTGAACTCGTTGAGTACGTAAGAAAAGGAATTAATAAGTATACATAATCAATTAAATATTGAAAAGTATGTTGTTTTTTTCATTAACTTATTTCAATTTTGAATCTACGAAACAAAAAATCCTAATATGTAGCGAGTTCCCCCGACCTATCTTGTGTTTCAAAAAAGACTTTCCTTTAATACCAAAAGTAAAAATATCGGTAACTGTTTAAGAATTTAGTGAACTTCTAAAACTCGCGAAAAATTTCACAAAATTTTGTATGCGGCGAAAATTAAGAAATTAATTTGTCTTTCAATTTCCCTAAAAATCCATTGTAGAATAATGATAGTAATGAATATTCGAAGTTGATGAAAAACAAACTCTGTTGTAGAGGTGTAGTGTGGATGATATGTGGATTAAATAGAGGATACTATATCAAACAACGAAACGTATTATAAACTGCATCAAAAAAGTAATTAGTATGTTTAGTAGCCGTGTGTGAACGTAGGCAATTTTTGTTAATTATATTAACATATGGTATCATAGCTATTGTATCATAGGAGTCTTGTGATTGCGTAACATTCCTATTTGTACATGTGGGAATGAGGAAATGTTTTACCGTGTGCTATTTTACCGTTATGTAGCTTTTATTTTGTCATTTCTACAAAAGTTCACTTACGGGGTAGGTAGCAACTTGGGAAATTGACTTTGGGGTGGGACTTTGTAGCATTATAGCACATCCTAAGGGTCGTCGATTGTCAAAGTAAGAAAGCGCAATAGCAGCCGTTTCCAAGAAAAAAAGCTCCAAAAGATTCCACATATTTTATAAAAATAGATTCACAGTGACAGAAAATTGGAAATGGGTATGGTCTGGAAATCAAACCCAGGATTTCTTGCAGTGAGCACTGGGTAATAATTCATAATGTAGGAGATTCAGAGTTCAATCCTCTGGGCATAATTTAAAAATGTATGAAAAAGTATTTTCAAGAAAATGAATTTCAAAAGAGTAAGAGAAATGTTTTCACTCTTAAAAACAAAAATAAATCTAGTAGGAAGTATAAATTTGTTCTCATGACAAACTGCACAAAACAAATCTAAAAATACAAATGAATAGTAACGTTAAATGAGAGCTTTGAAAGCAGATTTCACATAACAGTGGGAAATTAGTAGAATTTATTAGTGTTAGTCAATTCTACAAGATTTTGCCAACTATTGGCCACTCTAATCCAATGGTTCCATCAGAATAGTCATACAATAAATATTGATAAGACTTGTGCAGTCTCTTTCCATAACTTATATTCAACCAGACAGTGCACTTCCAACATCAAATTTTATGTGCATAATCTGGTCCATAAACAAACAATCCACTCTCTAGGATTCACCATGCAAGGTAACATGAAATAGAACTTACTCATAGAAATGCTGAATCTGAAATTCAAATACTTAAGAAACAAATAAAAAGTTTCTTGTTCTCACTTACAAGTTTTTCGGAGGAGCTCAGGTGGTAGCTCTCTCACATCGAAGTTTTTCGCTGATCGTATGTTTTTCGCTTATGTTAGTCTCATAGAGATTTCTTCGGCAGCGCTAGATGCGTTAGCTCACATCGAAGTTTTTCGTTCTCACTTACAAGTTTTTCGGAGGAGCTCAGGTGGTAGCTCCCTCACATCGAAGTTTTTCGCTCTCACGTACAAGTTTTTCGGAGGAGCTCACGTAGCAGCTCGCTCATATCGATTTAATCAGCAGCGATCAGATGTGTTCAGCTCACATCTAAGTTTCGTCGTGCTGACATCTAAGTTTTTTGTCGTGCTGACATCTAAGTTTTTCGTCGGGCTCACATTAAAGTTTTTTGTAGCCGTTCTGGTGCTGCTCAGATGCTGCTCTGATCGCGCACAGATCTTACAGTTGTTCGCGCGCTGTTCGCAACTCAGATCTTGAAGAGTTTTCGCATAGATGTTGACGCTGCTGACGTTGCTCAGTGGAGTCTTTTGGTGAGAAGCTGACAGCTCACAGACTGTTGAGGGGCTGATCTCCGGGAGGACCCTACTTAGCGGCGGTAATTGGTCATCTTGAGAGGTATGGTACGTCTGTTGGTAATTGTCTAAACCAACACCGTATTGCGCTTGCGCGTCATGGAGGAAATGGCATGAATTACGAAAGAAAGGCACGAACTTTAGAATAACTTAGTGCCCAGACAGACTTTAGTTGTAAATGAATCATGCCGTAAGTAAAGTCCGTGTTTTGTCATTGTGAAGAGAAAAAGAGATTTATTGTTAATTAAATTAAGATTGTAATTAAATTCAGTGCTTTGATATC
>NNCF01126736.1:236467-338985 GCA_002313205.1 Laupala kohalensis | reverse complement strand
GTGGTAATGAAGGACAGTTTACCATAATAAAAAACAACCGATATTAGTGTTGAATAAATAATTTTTGGGACAGCTGAAGTGAAGTGACAGCCTCTGCCAGGGCAGTACACGATCACCCCGTATAAGGAATCGTTACCCTTTGTAATGGGGGTGAGAAGAAGTGGAATGTAAACATAATCTAAAATGACTTACCTTAATGTTGTGATCATAGTTTTTGGGGCCGATAATAGTATTAGTGACATTTTCGTAGATCCGTAAGTCCAAAATCAGCCTGTGAGCTGTCTTTGCACACCATGTGCAGGGGATGGTATATACAACTTATCGAAAATTGTCGATATAAGTGACGTATTCACAGTTTGGATTGCTTTAAATTTTGGTTTAAAGTGTTAAGCAAGAGAAATCGAATGAGATCAACTTGAATGAAAAACAGTAATTAGAAACGACACAATGTAGGATTTCCAACAAACGTATTTTACTATTTTGTAACGGAATAACATGAAAATGGGTAACTGGCTAAATTAATGTCTCAAATTAACCCCTGTGGGAGGAATTTTCTTACAAACAAATCTGAAAGACATTACGCCCCCTGATGCTAGTAAACTGCACTTTTTATGAACGAGAATATCTTGAGATATAATCTTGTTTGTCCGGGACAAACCGCGTCTTAGTAGATAAAACAATCAACGTTTCGGCCATCATGCTGTGGCTTTCTTCAGGGCAATGTCAGAGTCGTACAGACCTATTGGAAGAGTACACAAGCGACTTAAGTCTGTACAACTCTGACATTGCCCTGAAGAAAGCCACAGCATGATGGCCGAAACGTTGATTGTTTTATCTACTAAGACGCGGTTTGTCCCGGACAAACAAGATTATATCTCAAGATATTCTCGTTCATAAAAAGTGCAGTTTACTAGCATCAGGGGGCGTAATGTCTTTCAGATTTGTTTGTAAGAAAATTCCTCCCACAGGGGTTAATTTGAGACATTAATTTAGCCAGTTACCCATTTTCATGTTATTCCGTTACAAAATAGTAAAATACGTTTGTTGGAAATCCTACATTGTGTCGTTTCTAATTACTGTTTTTCATTCAAGTTGATCTCATTCGATTTCTCTTGCTTAACACTTTAAACCAAAATTTAAAGCAATCCAAACTGTGAATACGTCACTTATATCGACCATTTTCGATAAGTTGTATATACCATCCCCTGCACATGGTGTGCAAAGACAGCTCACAGGCTGATTTTGGACTTACGGATCTACGAAAATGTCACTAATACTATTATCGGCCCCAAAAACTATGATCACAACATTAAGGTAAGTCATTTTAGATTATGTTTACATTCCACTTCTTCTCACCCCCATTACAAAGGGTAACGATTCCTTATACGGGGTGATCGTGTACTGCCCTGGCAGAGGCTGTCACTTCACTTCAGCTGTCCCAAAAATTATTTATTCAACACTAATATCGGTTGTTTTTTATTATGGTAAACTGTCCTTCATTACCACGTCTACCCCTGGCATGCAAGGGGTATATTATCTGCAAGGAGGACTGATTGTGAACTTACAACGCACCGAGGACGCTCTTATCCATCTGAAAGCCACGGAAAAGTATATTTTCAATCTAATACCGGATTTTTCCAAAATTATTAAAAGTTAACCCTTAACCCCTCCCTAGGGGCGCAAGGGATGTCTTTTCCTCATAGTGCATGTTGTCATATAGTCTGTCATCTCCGTATCTAGTTTTCTTGGACTCTCCTACTTTTACCCAGGAAAAAATCTATGTATATTATAAGATCAAATAATTTTACAAAATTTGTAAGAGATATTTTTAGGACGTAGACGGATGGATTATTTGCTTGGGAAATTATTTTCTTATTGTTTTGTTTTTTTTGTGGCTTTACACTCTAGGACCCGTTACATGTAAAATTGCCATTTTTTCATTAAAACCTGCTGAGGTAATTCGGCGATAACTGAAAATAGACACGATGGATCTTTCTGGGGACATCGGCATCGTTCTCAACTTTAAAAAAAACGTCGAATCCATATACCTGGGTCTCTGGTACAAAGAACTTGGTGCTGTGTTATCACTTTTCTGCCATGTTGGACAATTATTTTTGGGCGCATTCTACTTTTGGTTTCTTGTCATTGCAATTCTTTCGCTGATTTATGTTTTGCAACATGATAATTGGCACGCAGATTTTCAATTGCAGTACGTGCGGAGGCATTCCTGGCAGATCAATTGAATTCAAAAATTCTATTGGGTAATTAACCTTTTCATCTGCTTCCATAACATTGTCGACGGACTTGCGTTAATATAGATCTCTGACACCTTGACAACTATGAATCCGATGCAAATCGGTCCTTTTCAATTACTTTCTATTTTCACCTGCTCTCCACCCTCCCTTGGGACAAAGTGTGTCTTTTTCTCCAGGGGGGAGGTGAATATAGACTTGTATCAGGATGTCACTATCAGCCCAGGGATGACGAAAACCGTGGACTTGTCTCGGATGTCATATCTGGTAATTTTTACATGACATTCTGTTCCCAAGAGGTTCAAGGGGCTGATTGTGGACTTTCGTGTCATTGGGAATATCACTACTAATTTCAGAGACGCCGAAAACTATGATCTCAACAATAATATCGGTCATTTCGATTATTTTTACATTTCATTCCCTTCTCACCACTAGCCCAAAGGGTGTTTATCCCACACAACGGACAGCCCCACCGGTGGCGCAGGTGGTAGTGTTGTCGCTCATCACCTAGTCATCCCGGGTTCAGAAAATATGTAGCTTTTCACATTAATGTCCTAATTCATATGCTGTGACTACAGAAAAGCAAACATTCCTTCCTCTGTCCAGTTCCTCCTAGTATCAATAACTGTAACTACTACTATCTACTTCTGCCAACCCCTCCAAGCGGGCCACGTTGTTGCCACTAACTCCTCCAAGTGGGTCAAGTTGTTGCCACTAACTCCTCCAAGTGGGTCAAGTTGTTGCCACTAACTCCTCCAAGTGGGTCAAGTTGTTGCCACTAACTCCTCCAAGTGGGTCAAGTTGTTGCCACTAACTCCTCCAAGTGGGTCAAGTTGTTGCCACTAACTCCTCCAAGTGGGTCAAGTGGTTGCCACTAACCCCTCCACGTGCGCCAAACCCAGCTTATCGGCCCACCTACTAACAATGACCTACCACCCATCTCCTATTGTTTCATGTAGATAAGCTTCAATAGCACGCTACATTTCTCATTTACAAATTTAACAAAATAACGGACGTGACACTGCGAATGTCACTTCAGGGGCCCCCAAAATGTTGTATTCAACACCTATATCGAACGTCCTCTTACGGATAGAATCTCTTGTTTCATACTTTTCACATTTTACTAACATGCCCGAAAACAGATCAAAAATGAACTTTTATCTAAATTGGTGCATTCCAAAATTATCACATTAACGTAGATTTCGCCATTGCGATAATGAGGGACAATAGAGTATCTGTAGTGCAGTCCCTGGGTCAGTTCCTACGCTATGCGAGGGAGATCAGAGAAAGAGGAACATGTGCTGAAACCACTGATTCGAATGAACCGTATTTCTACCGCTTCGTCTTTTTCTTGTTTCGGGTGAAGACATGCTGAGAAGAAGTTCCAAGGCATTACGTCAATTATGATTTTTAGTATTGTAAATAATTGTATTTTATTTTAATCTTTACTTCTATGACAAAACTTGTATATATTACTTTATGATTCCTTTCTCAAAATTAAAACTGCCACTATCCATTCAATGAGAGTGAATACCAGGGCATTGTCTGCACAGCCCACAGCTCTCCTTAAGGGGCATTTGAAAGGCTTACAGGCAAAAAACCTTGCCACACATTTGTATAAAATTAATATTTTTTGTAAATAAAGCGCCCTATTGAAATTGAATAGAATCTCAAATTTGTAGCCTATTGGAGAACTTTAAAATTTCTGAGTACAAGAAAATTGTACATAGATTAACCTCCAAGACTGCAATTTATCCAAAAGCTAACAAAGCGAACAAAATTGTTATTTTGGATTTTGAAGACTACAAAAACAACATGGAAATTCTATTAAATTTTGTCAGTATGTAGACACGATTGACAACCCATGAAAAGGAAGTATTCGTGAGGTTGTCCGAAACAAAACTATTTGAAGATTCAGGAAAAATTTTTCTAGTAAAGAAAAGTTTATTATCAAAATTAACAACCATGTAAATGGGACAAGTTAATGAATTTTTGGTACTAACAAAATTATGTAACAATCAAACTTCTTCTCCAAATTGATGGAAAATTTTATTTCAAAGTCTAACAATTTGAAATACATAATACCATGTCTTGACACATTTGTTTTTGAGTAATTTTGAAACTAATATCACTAAGTATTTTTATTTTCTTATTGTTTTTTGGTCACTTTTTTTTCAAAGTTAACCCTTATCAACCCCTCCCTAGGGGCGCAAGGGATGTCTTTTCCTCATAGTGCATGTTGTCATATAGTCTGTCATCTCCATATCTAGTTTTCTTGGACTCTCCTACTTTTACCCAGGAAAAAATCTATGTATATTATAAGATCAAATAATTTTCCAAAATTTGTAAGAGATATTTTTAGGACGTAGACGGATGGATTATTTGCTTGGGATATTATTTTTTTTTTTTTTTTTTTTTTTTTTTGTGGCTTTACCCTCTAGGACCCGTTACATGTAAAATTGCCATTTTTTCATTAATACCTGCTGAGGTAATTCGACGATAACTGAAAATTGACACGATGGACAATTATTTTGGGGCGCATTCTACTTTTGGTTTCTTGAATTAGGAAGATAATAGAGTTTACAGTAGTGCATTGTGCGCAATTTTTGATATACCTATTTCCCATACATTATTTTCTTAGCAGGTATATTCACCTTTATTTTCTTTGTAATAAAATTTTTTAATTTAAATCTTTCCTCAAAGAGTGTTTAAATATTTTCCCGTTACATGATTACATCATATAACATGCATAAGGTACATAGGAGTAATATTTATTTTGGGATATTCTTTGAATCCGGTAGAGTATGCAAGTCATTTTAGGAAATTCTCTTTACTTTATATAAAGTATTTTCTACTTTTTCTGAACATCAAAAGAAATTCAAAATTTAACTGCGGAATTGTGCTACCCGGGACTGAATTTTTCTTTCTTTCTTTCTTTAGAGTATAAACACAGTGAACACTTAAAAAGCAGTCGCAGGAGTTACATATTATGCCTAACAATATTGAAACTATAAGTGATATTAATATACCAACTGCCCCTTCAATTCTCAACACAATAATCTCCACTGGGTGAAGTTCCTGTCACTGTCAATAGCTTTAGAAAAAGAATGAACACTGTTCTATCGCCAACTGCTAAAAGTCAGGCAGAGGAGCCTTATTGGTCTTTGCGTCACTAATACATATGAAGCGCAAGGTAGTTATCAAAACGTTTTCTGAGCAGTGCATGCCTTGCAACTCTTGACTTTCTTGAATCTGTCTCTATTCTTTAACTGTTGTTTACAATGACTTCTCTGGTGGCAGTGATTGTCCGATAAAAATGAGAGATTGTTGACAAGGAAGAGTGGAGATTGCTTTAAACTAAATAAATCTCACCTTTTGTGTGTGGTCACTATCTGTGGAAGTAATTTAAGTTTCAGACAGAAGAATTAAATAATAGTAGGGGAGAGAGGGAGAGATATGAAGAAGAAAACAATTATAATTTCTCATGAGCTTCATGAGACAATAGTTCTAATGCAGGTATTTGAGAAGTCATCTACAAAACATAAATACCAAAGTTTTTGTGTATCTATCAAATGAAAGAGACTGTTTTCAAAATTTCATAGAAATTTAATAACATGAAAAGGCTATAATTAGGGATGAAGCTAAACATTTTTTCTTCATTGCCATCACTCATTAAAAAAGGTCATGATTGTTCCTTACTCACACCAATTATAGTAAACAACCCAATACGCAATATGAACACTTCTAGGAATATTCAACACACACTGTTCCCAATTTGAGGAGGAGTTTAAACAAAACAAAAGAAAAAAAAGAAATGGAGATCAATCATTACAAAATAAAAATGAACATGAACACCAAATAAATGTTTTGAATCCTTCACTTAGGTTTTCTGAGCGATGCATGTCTTGCAACACTTGACTTTCTGATTCTGGCACTATTTTTTTAATGTCTCATAAAAATCCAAGTCCTGCACCACTTCCTCTACACTGCATTCAACCCTGCATTACACTTTTCCTAGCGGGTCCCTTTGGGTGAACCTGTAGGGTCACAAGGACACGATAGGCTTCTACTATAAGGTGGGGATGCGACTTTATCATAGACTTCCAAGCAACTGTCTCTGTAACTTCATTTGCATGCCTGAAAAGTATTAAAACAAAAATAATTAACCAGCTCTTTCTTAGCCCAAGATACGTGACAATCATCAGAGATAAGGGATTCTTTATTTTAAAAGAAAAAGAGAACAGAAGATTCAACACAATCTTTTCACACTCTTTATTGTTAGCATTCAGATTCTGGAAAAAAGAATTAAGTCTTGCTTCACCCTATCAAACTAATATTCCTGCTTGTTTGTTACAGAAACTAATTGCGCTTAATGATTTGCAAACAATTAAGTCACTGAATATTGAAAGTGGTGTTAAATCTTTGATATGTGCTAAAAATGATGAATTATTGAAAGAAGAAATTCTGAGAGAGTAGCATATATATGTATAAATACTTACATAAACAGGATTATGAAGAGAATTATTACTTACGCAGTAATGAAGTGTATGGACTGTTCTTTAAGATTGTCCGCATTATGAAGATCTGCAAATATTAATATATCTGCAACATTGTCTATTGACAAGTTTGAGCCCAGTGCTTCTTCACACATTATTTTTAGCCTATCAAGCTCATACTGAAAGAATATCTCAATGAAAAAATGAGTACACATGACATACAATTTTGCCTACAGCAATAATAATAATTGTTTAATTTACCCTTTATGATCATTTCACTGATGTACATAAATATATAATTATTCTTATACCAAAGACTTCATTCACTGTATTAAAATCGCTAATATATCATGAAATATTCCTAACAAATGTTTCCAAGGAGAAAGATCATAAAAATATTGCATGAACTTGCAGACCGGGGAAACAAAAGGATTAAAAATGATAAGAGGACAGACTTCTCACCTTATCAGCTGCAACAAAGAGGTGCTTAGCAATTTTTTGCAAATTGTCAACCTTTCCTGTGTAAATAAAATGAACCATTTCACGCAATACTTCATGATGCACATCAGCAATTTCAATTCTATTCAATTCCCTTTCTTCCTTTTCATGTCCAAACATTGCAGCAAAGACAAGACTCTTCGCTATAAGAAATAACAAGAACCAACAAAATATTAATACTCATGCAGTATTCTTCTGTGAGATCTGTTACATTACTAAAGGAAGTGGAATTAAACTATGAAATAGACATCCTTCAGTTGTACCTTAACAGATTTACTTATGACGATCAAATTNTCACCCCCGGTAGAAAATGTGGACGATATCAACACATCACCCAATTCCTCGTGGCATGAGCTAAAGTTGTTTATAATGCACTGATAAGTGAATGTCATAATGTTTCCCTGAAATGATAATGTGACATCACTGGGTTTCCGGCTTCCAAACACCATTCCTAAATCTTCAGACGGACAAAATTCAGGGAGNCAGGAAATATCTTACCAGCCAAAATTCCTTTATGCGCTTTAAATTCACAGCCACTGGCAGATAATGTGACATCACTGGGTTTCCAGCTTCCAAACACCATTCCTAAATCTTCAGACGGACAAAATTCAGGGAGTTGACACTGTACAGCATTTGATTGTCCTGAAATGTCTCCAACAACATTTTCTGTAACAACACTCACCTAAAAAAGAAACAAGCACAACTACAATTTAGTACAGCAGAAAGAAAACGATAAGAAGAAAATGACTAGTAGATAATATACTTACTACAAAAATTAATGTCAACTTATCATCAGGTAATAACCCATTTGCTTCATCTAAGAGAACATCTCGACGTATAAATTTTTTGAAACCCCAGTCCTCTCCCGGAACAAAGGTACAAACACTCTTACTCTCTGAAGAAGAGAAAAAGGTTGAATTTCAAGTTTTCTTTACACATTTTACCATCAACATTAAGAATGNTTAACCGTCTGCTTGTACCTGCGGCAAAATAAAGACTTGTTGTTGAGTTTACTCGGTCTACTCGTTACTCCCTTGTCGGGACACAACATCCTTACACATTTTACCATCAACATTAAGAATATACTCAATTAAAACTGTATCCTCAAAACCATTTTAGAACATGAAGTTAAGCTTTTCCAAGTTAAAATAATTCACCTCATTTAGAACACAGAACACACTTCTTACTCAGCAGTAATTACAGATTATATGAAGGATTCACAATTAATTCTCTCAATCTGTATGGGAACCGAAAAAGACGATATCATTCATTTAAAAAATGTATTAATTTACCCATTTCTTCAGTAATTTCTAGTTTGGAATTTAGAATAGAAAATTTAAATTTGGCTCGTGCTTCTGATTTGTTGCAAGAGTCTAATAATAAGCAAAGGGAGAGGTAGTCTTTGGTTTCTTCTTCTATACCTATTGGATCAACCCTTAGACGCCTGAAACAAGTGAAAAAAATCTCATAACAATGAACATAAAAAGAGTTTCAGCTATTAAGGGAAATGACAATTACCATTTTAATTTATCATCACCCCCGGTAGAAAATGTGGACGATATCAACACATCACCCAATTCCTCGTGGCATGAGCTAAAGTTGTTTATAATGCACTGATAAGCGAATGTCATAATGTTTCCCTGAAAACAATAAAAATTTATGCAATTTAAATACTGTAACTTAAATTAAGACTATAGTCTTCTGAAAGCTACTCCTGCTAGTTTGTTTTTGGTAATTTTACGTTCAAGCTAGCAAAACACATAAAACTTCATAAAATCATACTGTATTCCTTCCTATACATCAAACGTTCAAAAATAAGAAATTCATCTCTTATTTGCAAGCGTTAATAAAAGAAATTACTAATATTTATCAGTATTTAGGGGTAAAGGTGAATTTCTCTTTCACCAAAATACAAATAACTGGCACAACACATTTTCTAGTAGTAAAAGTGAGAAAAAGTGCCAAAACAACTATGAATATATTCTTGATGATGGCAACGATAACAATGGTGCACATGCAGTTTAGTTTAAACTGTAGTAAATCCAAATTTGCAGATAAATTATAGTACAAGAGAAATGCAAAATAACTAAAAATTATTAATTTAATTTAATTTAATTTAATTCAAATTTATGACGTTACAGAACCTGTACCACTGTAAATTCCCTGTAAATTTAAACTTTAGGATACCTAAGAATATTACTAATAGTTTCATAGCTTACAATGATGCTAAAATAATGTAAGACTAATACAATTATCAAGAGATACAAATAATTAATTCAGCAGAAGTGTTGTATTTTAGATGCTACTTTAATTGAATTTCTAGAGTCAATATTCATTCACTATGCCCAGAAGCGTAGCAACATCAAAACTAAACATCCTTAACCTTTTCAGAATTCCTCGACAGCAGCAAGGAAAGGAAATAAACTAACATAAGATGATTGACAAAAATTGACAGCTTCAGGAGGTGGACATAGAGATAACTAGCATAGTGGTTATGTATACATTGCAGTTAATTTTCAGTGGTCAGAAAATGAAAAGGAGAATTGCAATTCATGTCAATCATCTCATGTTAACTATATGTATGTAACAGAAGAAATTCTATAATTATTCAATGTATATTTCTTAATTTATATTTCTTTAATATCACCTGATTTCCCTACGAGAAAAGTGAGACAGGTGCAAATTTAAGAGCAAGTCAGGTCACGAATAATCTTACATAGTATTTTTTTTACTTTTGGTAGCAAAAACCCAGACTTGAGATGCAAATCAATTATAACTGACATTTACACATTTTTTGATGCTCGTCACAAATACTTGATTTCTTCCCAACTTCGATTCATCAAAGAAATATCATACCTTAACTATTAGGAAATACTAAAAAGATTGTCAACTAATTATAGAGTTGCTGTTGTTTGTGTAGAGTTAAAAGGTGTTTTAAAAGGAATGAGAAAATACTCTCAAATCTAAAAGATATAGAAATTTCTTTTGCAACGAAAGACTCACAGAAACTGCCATTGTAATGACTCTTTGAAGAATGAGACAAAATTTCGATTTAGCAAGATAAAAATATGGCTCCAAATAGACAATATTTTGTTCGAACACAAAAAACTAAATTACATTAAACATCTTCCACCAGCAAAGAGTTAGAAATTCTCCCGCGATTTGCCCAGTGCGCTTGCACCGAATTCAGGACGGTTCCGAACCGTTCGGGATTGTTTGCTGCTCGAACGCGTTTTGCGCGCTGTAGTTCAAATGTAGTTCAAAATTTTGAAAGAAGTGTAGGTTTTGTTGTTGAAATAAAGAACAGAAACGAACAATGAAAAATGTATAAAAGAAAACAAATTGAGAGTGAGCAAACCGACAAAATTACAGACCTGAGTATTGAGGAAAATCTTTGACAAGTTCGCGGAGTGCGCCGAACGGAAGTCATTATATGGAAAGTGATTGAGTTTTGGATGGAGGGGTGGCGGGGGTGGGGGGGGAAAGGGGCNNTTATTTGATTTAGCGTGGGAGGGGACAGGTAAAGAAGAAATAGATTTAGCACAAGGAGCTTTGTGATCGTTCATCCGAATGTTGAGGGGAGTAGTTTTTCTTCTGGTATTGCATGAATGGAACGAAAAGCATAATAAGATGATTGACCAAAATTGACAGCTTCAGGAGGTGGACATAGAGATAATTAGTATAGTGGTTATGCATATATTTAGAGGAAAAAGTACGAGACATGAACTTACAAATATTGCTTTCACCCACAAGCTTCCAGCTGCGCCATGTGGGTGACCGTCGCCGGGGCGGGGGGCGGCTCATGTCCCCCTCATCGTCATCTTCGTTGTCGTCGTTCTCGTCGTCCACCTCGTCGGGTGTCTGTGGGGGTGAGTCTCTCTCGAACTCGGAGGACGTATTCTCCGACCGAAGCGAATCCCGACGGATTAAGCCTCCCCTGCTACCCGGCTTTTGTTCCTCTAGGCCTCGTCTCCTCTAACAGTTGCTCTAACAACTGTCGAACTTTCTCCAGGATAGCAATTGTGCGATCTATTTCTATTCGCCGAGTCGTGACAACACACATGTCACGTCTACTGTGCGAGTCGTCTACGGAACTAGTTCGCAGCAGCGTATCGTCAAGGCAAAGGGTTCTAAGGGGCTCCGTGCCTCCAGATTGCTGCGACTCGTCTTCTGGTGGAGCAGCGGGAGGTGTCGGCGGCAGAGGAGGAGGAGGATTCGATGGTTCTGCAGGTGGAAGGAGGAGGCACACTACTACCTTCATCTGGCTTCACTGCCTCACTCATTCCTGGAACAAGATTCCCCCACGATTACGCGTTGAATTGAGAGTTGTGGGTCGGGTGGGGGGAAAGTGGCTGTCGGAGTTCTCCAGGAACTGTCGACAGAAGGCCGAAAGAATTTTTATAGGGTTTTAATTGTTGGGAGTAGGGTGCAGTACCCTGGAGAGTTGGGGGTGAGAGGTATGGAATTTTAAGGCTAATTTCATGAGAATGAAGTTGAGGGATTTGTTCCTTTATAGGGAAATGTTCATTAGAATACTATGGATATGTAAAAGTTCTAATTTGATCCGGGGCCAAAATTTATTTTCCACTTCCAAAATACAAAAATTCTTGTCAATGTTAAATGTGTGTGTGTTTTCTACTAGGTGGTTGGCGAAGTGTGAGATTTTAGTGTTATTTTTCCATGCATTTATGTGCTCTTGTACCCTTTGTTTGAACGTTCGTCCAGACTACCCCACATACACGAAAGGACAATCACTGCATGTGAGTGCGTTCACTCCGCTTCGGAGGAGTTGAAGGGGGGAGATGTGGGAAAAAAATCTTTTCACAACGTAATTGTCTCACGATGATACATCTTTATTGGAACAGGGATCGCACGCGACCTCACGCGCCGGTTGTCCGGAGGGGAAAACGATGAGACATTTCTGTCTCTCGCACATCGCTTTAGGTGGGGGAACTCGATTCCCCTCACAGACTGCTGACTGCGGCGCAGAAGCCGTTCCCTTCCCATACCAACAAACCCTACCCCCTCCAAGCAGATGTGCGAGCGAGAAGGCGACATCTCTCAGCGTCTCCTGTTTCATGTTATAGCCAAGTTACCGTAAGAGAATACACCAAAAACACCAAGATGGCTGACTCCGGGCGGACTCGATTGGTGTTTCCGGGCAGCCACCACCAATATTTTAGAACAAAAACCCGACACTCGCTTTGACTTGACTACATAATATCGAACAAAACACGCAAAAAATCTGTGCAATTTTGGTCCGATAAATTAAAAAAAAAATTAATTGAGCCCTTAACTAAAGATGAACTCGCAATTTTGAATAACATAATATTACTAATTTTAATTGGAATCAATTTAGTATTAAATGAATTTTTGATACTACATCGGAAATGTGTCTGACAATGTAATGGTAAGAAAATATTAAGCACCCTAGATAGAAATCAAATTCAAAGCACTTTATGAAGTACAAAAGGATAAAGAATAAAAAGTGTGTAAATCAAATTATACAATAAATACTATATTTATTAAATTTATTTACTATAAATACAAAGAAAAAAAGGGGGAACCCATTTACATTTAATGCATTATTAAACTGAACTAAAAGTGTTCATTGTTGGTTAACCTAAATGCACATACTTGTATTACATAGTATTTTAATTGATAACTTACGAATAACATGAAATCATAGATAATGCAGAGAAATACTTACACCTAATAGTTGGGCAATTCTCACCAAAACTTCCGTTTCACCACCAGTATCAAATATACTCTTTTCACGAGGGTCATTCTTAATGAACGAGTACATGTGGAAAATACTCTTCTGCAGTGAACTCTGAACTGCAGGAATCCTTTTCAGTTTCTCGGCCATGGTTGACAAAAGTAACACACGCTCAAGAAATTATTAAACGATAACACCTCGGCAAACGAAGCACGCACGTTAAAATTTCCGTGTGGTACTATTGAAACATTCGTAACGGGCGTACCAACGCTATGGAAACAACAAAGAAACTACCGTAAAATGAATTTTGTTGAAAGTAGATTAAAAAATAAAGATTTCTTGCATAAATTACACATGTATTTTGTAAATGGGAATTGTGATTTTCTGTTACTCTAAAAAAGAAAATTTTAAGAACATGTTCTCCTAGAGTTATTTTGTCAAGTTTGGTGGTAGTGAATCCAACGTATAAGATGAAAATATCACTAGTCGAGTTGTATACGACATAGGGGGAATCAATAGTGTAGGTTGGCAGTTCTCCCAAATTTGGTGTATACTGTTTTTTGAATTTTATTATATCATGGACAACCTGCAGCAGAGACGGTTGCTTCTATTTATATTTCACTCTATGGATTAGTCTCGGAGTAATACTTAAGTAATCAGTTGGCAACGTCCCATCTTGTAAACTCTTGATCGAGAAATGCAGTATTCCAAGAAAGTTCTTAACGTATCACGACGTTGATGATAACTAATTTGTAATGGTAACACTGACAAAGAATGTTTTCATATTTAATCTTTTACATACATTTTCATAACGTAATATACATTTCTGTACATGACTGTACATACACAAATATTACAACTTTTTTTAATGAAATATGTGAAATCTCTCCGGGAACAATTATTTCCTTCAGCATTACGATCGACACGATCTCCTAACACGGAATTGAAATATTCCGTGCAAAATAGTAGCATATAAATCATTAACAATTCGTCATAAATATATCTTTGTGTTCTTTTATGATTAACACCTGCCTCACGATATTTCCTCGTTCGTTAGCAATAGCGTCCGCATCATCTAAGGCAGTAGTATATTTGCTAGCACTACTACTACCGCAGGGTGAAGTACTACCACTACAATACATTTCCTCACTGATTTCCATAATGGTAATCCTGGATTTCCATAATGGTAACCCTTCCCAATTACTGTGTTACAGTTAAAATGTTACCATTCACTTCTTCTTGGTTATCACTTAATTATTATATTAAACACTCTCCGAAATTGCTATTAGATCCAATGATGTTCACGTTTATATATGATAATCACTTAATTTCGTAAATCCTAAATTGTGTCCTTCCCAATTAATGTTCTTTGAACAAAATGAACTCAGATGATTCCTCTTGCTTAATTCTTTCTGGTTAAATTTACAGCACTCAAAAATTCCAATTATATCGGAAGTAATTCATGCTTATAAAAAGTGGGATTAACATGCATCGGAAGGCATAACTTCTTGCAGATTAGTTTTTAAGAAGATTCCTTTCATAAGGGATAATTTCAGACTCTACTTTAGCCTGACATCAATTTTCCAGTTATTCCGTGTCAAAATAGTGAACACCCTTGTTGGAAATCCTAGATTGTGTCTTTCCCAATTAATGTTTTTTAATAAAATTGATCTCCTTCGATTTCTCTCGCTTATTTTATTTTTTCTTAATTTTACTGCACTCCGATCTGTGACTCATCACTGATATTTTCCGTAAGTTGCATGTAGCATCCCCTACGCTTGGGGTGCAAAGGGTGTATATTGGTTGATTTTGGACTTTATTAATGACATTTTCGAAGACCCTTATCTTAGCGACCCCGGAAACTATGATATCAACACTGATATAAGCAATTTTAGATTATTTTTACATTTCTTCCCTTAACCAAATGGAGTGTATTCCCTCATAGGAAGTGATCGTGGATTTAAGCGACATTGAGAGTGTGACTCTTCTTTTCTGCGACCGATGTTGTACGTTTTTGATCATTTTAACCAGCCGCCCTTTCACACTCCTACCCCAAGGATGGTAGGGGTTTATTATTTCTAATTTGTACTCATTGTGAAGTTACAAATTATTGGGGGCGTTTTTATGTATCTCAACGGCACCGATAACTAGGGTTACAAATATATCATAAGTTTTATTTCATGACACCCTCTTTCCACTCCCTCCCAAGGGATAACAGGAACCTCTTACCCGTACTGTGCTTCTTGTAGAATAGTTAGATGTGTATAAAGTCTGGTGGAAATTGCTCGTGATAATCAAGAGTTATGGTGGGATATATAGGATGCATACATAAAACATTTGAACCTCCATTTCACCCTGTTAGGGGTGGAGTTTCATAAAATCCTTTCTTAGCAAAAAAGTCTACACCCTAAAAGTAACCTATTTGACAAATTTCTTGTTTAGTCAGTAAGTGAGTGAGTGAGTTGCATTTCGCTTTTATTAAGGGATAGGTGTTTATTCATATTTTATCTATTTAAAGATAATCCTTTTATTACACGTTAACTCAGCAAGAGCATTAACAGAAACGTAACAGAAATCCTATGAAAACCAGAAGAAAAGTGGAAGTCAACGTCGTCTTGTGACGCTTGTCTTCAGCAGACGATGACGCGTCTAGCTACATCATCGTTGCTTGAAGATGCCTCAGTCCTCGCGAGGGCTTTGTTATCTGAAGAATGACACCATCCCCCCCAGAGCGCACTTCAGGTAGCTAGACTATAGTGCGAGAGAGCAACTGGGGGTATTTCCGTTTTCTCATTCCGCGTACAAGACATCGGACTCCCTAATTGCTATTAGCTTATTGGGACACAAAAGCATATAATGTAACTTGTGATCGCTATGGGGCGAGTTAGTGAAATTGCGAACTGCAATTTATTGCCCGAAGAAATTTATGTATGTTGTATTGTGAATATTACATCTAATTTTTGGCGTCAAACACCATATTTTAAATTGCCTTATATCATGAAATAATTATATTTTCGATTATCGACGGTATCAGATTTCACCGATTGTTTTCGGATGGATTATTCATGAAAACTGATGGAGCACTGAATATCCACAGCATGGAATTTTACTCCAGAGTCATCATGTATTACATGAGAAAATAGTGACCACCCTCGTTGGAAATCCTAGATTGTGTCCTTCCTAACTATTGTTTTTCATTCAAATTGATCTCATTCGATTCCTCGTTCTTAATTATTTTTTGTTAAATTTACAGCAATCCCAAATTTCTAGTAGATTTAAAGTTATTGACGTTTATAAAGGGGTAGAGTTATGTTCCATCACAACAGGTGACATAACTTTTTCCAAATTCGTATTTATTTCCAAATTTCAAATTTGTATAACTTTTCCCAAATTTGTACTGGAAATTATTTCAGACTCTACTTTTGCCTGTCATCAAGTTTGAAGTTATTCCCGGTACAAAATAGTGAACAGTCTTGTTGGAAATCCTACACAGTGTACTTCCCAATTAATGTTTTCAAATCAAGTTTACCTCATTCGATATCTCTTGTTTAATT
Source organism: Laupala kohalensis (assembly GCA_002313205.1). Classification (NCBI taxonomy): domain Eukaryota; kingdom Metazoa; phylum Arthropoda; class Insecta; order Orthoptera; family Trigonidiidae; genus Laupala; species Laupala kohalensis. The sequence goes on along the minus strand of NNCF01126736.1, from coordinate 322,466 downwards.
CATTTTTGCTACATTTACTGCACTCCAAACTGTGAACTCATCACTGATATCTATCATTTTCGAGAATTTGTAAATAGCATCCCCTACTCTAGGGGTGCAAAGGGATATAAGGGCTGATTTTGAACATTGGGGTCTTTGAAAATGTCATTAATATTCTCATCAGCCCTGAAAACTATTATCTCAATTCTAATATAAGTCATTTTATATTTTTTTTACATTTCTTCCCATAACCATATATTCCCTGGTAGGAAGTGATTGTGGACTTAAGCGACATTGAGAGTGTGACCCTTCTTTTCTGCAAACGCAAAATGGATGTATTACACAACTATAATAAATTTATTGTCAAAAAAGCAGTACAAATTGTGTATGACCACGTGGAGGACAATAAACTAATTTACTCTCCGGAAGCAAGTAAGAGACCATCCCATCAATTCCGATCAAGGACCCTAAGGCAGAGGCTGATTCAAAAATTTCAGTAAAAATTCCTAGAGAAGATAAAAAGTTAGTTGCGAGTTATAATACTAATAGAATGTCAATATGTTTGTAATTTAACGCAAAAAATTTACATGTACAAATTATTATCGAACTATAGATTATTCTGAGTATAGTATATTGTATGTTTTTGATAATTTAACCAGCCACCCTTTCCCACTCCTACTCCAAGGGTGCTTGGGGTTTATTATTTCTAATTTGTACTAATTCTGAAGTCACAAATTATTGGGGGCACCTTTATAAATCTCAATGGCACCGATAACTATGGTTACAAATATATTATAAATTTTATTTCATGTCACCTTCTTCCCAAGGGATAACAGGAATCTCTTACCCATGCAGTGCTTCTTGTAAAATAGTCAGTCATATGTGTATAAAGTCTGGTTGAAATTGCTCGTGATAATCAAGAGTTATATAGGATGCACACATAAAACATTTGAACCCCCATTTCACCCTCTTAGGGGTGGAGTTTAATGAACATTCTTTCTTGGCAGATGTCTACCCCCTAAAAGGAAATAATATGCCAAATTTCAATTTTGTAGACTTTGTAGTTTCTAAGATTTATTGATTAGTCAGTGTTATTTCACAATTATACATAGAGATAAAGAAATTTAAGAGACTAAAAACTGTACAAGAAGAAAACTCACTTCAAAAGTTTGAAAAAGACGCCATTTTCTTCAAATTTTCCTGTCACCCTTGTTTTATCAAAATTTTCAGAGTATTACATAGAGTTTTGGTACTTAGTAAACAAGTATTTAAAAGAACACTGCTATTGTTAATTTCTTGATTGACTATTCTGCACATATGAATAATAATTCAAAAATAAATAATAAATTTTATCTTATACTTTCCTTTCAATTGTTTTTCACGATACAAATTGCCAGCCAATAGAAATTTACATTATGGTATATCACCTTGAGTTACAGAAATCTGATTATTCTATCCTAAGTCAAACTAGTTAACTACAACCAGCAATAATATAATATGATGTCAACGAAAATGTTTCAATTACTTCACTTGTTAACCTCTTTAACTACTTAAACAAACCTTTTAGTTCACAGAAACAATTACAGCTCTATTTGGTCTATTCAATTTTAATGGATCATAATCAATGATGGGAGAACGACCCTCCAAACGATTCAAAAACAGTATTAACCATCGCACACCCATGTCTCCTCCTGAAGAAACTTTTGGAGAAAACCAACATCTAAGCAACCTCCTAACAACAGAATTAAAATACTTGTAAGAATTTTTGCACATTGTCAAGGAAAAGAAACATTTTGCCTGGGCAAAATTTTCTGGAGAGTGAATCATACCTTTTTACTTGGAAACGTTTCTCAGAGATTTGGATTCAAAAAGATAAAGATTTAAGATCACATATTGAAAATCATCTTTAAGTGATCATATTGGCAGCAAAAAAGTTTCAAATGTTTAAAACCTTAATGGAAATATTTTGCCACTTATAACAGANAGGCACTATTAATCTTAAGATTTTCCTCTTTTCTGTTGGAATTATTCCGGTGCTTATAAATTTCAATTGCCTCTCGTTGTAATCCAGTATGGTACTGCAACGTGGAACCAATTTTTACGGTTTCATGAAATTGAATATCGTGTCCCTTTTTCCATGCGTGTTCAGCGACAGATTTGTCTTCTTGGCGAAATCTGCAACATCTGGAATGTTCTGCAATGCGGGTGTTAACATGTGTGTCCTTGATGGGTCGGAGAACGTTGTGAATCTCATTGATAGGTTTAAAAATGGCCTTGACCTTGTGTCTCTTTAGCAGTTTACTGATGCGGACCGTGACTTTGTGTACGTAGGGCAAATGAGCAATGCCCAGCGTCTGATTTTCAGTTGTTGGATTGATAACCGTTGTTTTGTTGGAATGGAGAGTCCTATTTATCTCACGTTGTGAATAGTTATTAGATTGTAGTGCCATGTTTAAATGTCTATTTTCTTCCTTTAAATGTTTGGGCTCACAGATACGTGAGGCTCTATTAAACAGGGTTTTTATCATGGCCCTCTTTTGAGCTGGATGATGATTTGAGGATTTATGTAAGTACCGGTCCGTATGTGTCTTCTTCCGGTATACCTTATGGCCGAGGCTTCCGTCTTCCTTTCTTATGACCGTGACATTAAAAAACGGTAGTTGTCCACTGACTTCTCTTTCCATGGTAAATTCAATGTTGAGGTATATATTGTTAAAATGTTTAAAGAATTCCAGAAGAGAAAGCTCACCGTGGCTCCAAATTACGAAAGTATCGTCTACTTATCTTAGCCAACAAGTTGTTGGTTGAGGAGCAGAACTTAGTACCTCTGTCTCAAAGAATTCCGAGAAGAAATTCGCAACCACTGGGCTAAGTGGACTACCCATTGCTACCACGTCGATTTGTTCATAGTATTCATTGTTCCATTGAAAATAGGTAGTGGTGAGTACTTGCTGAAACAGCGCCGTTGTGTCCTGTGGGAAAATCTGTGATATATGTTCTAGTATGTCTTTGATAGGTACTCTTGTAAATAAGGAAACAACATCGAAACTAATCAGTAAGTCATTCCGTTTTCATTTCCAATTCTTCAGTTTACCGATAAATTCAGTGGAATTTTTTACGTGAGAATCAGTGGTGCCCACATACTTTTGTAGAAATCTAGACAAAAGTTTTGCAACAGCGTATGTGGGAGAATCTGTCGCACTCACAATAGGACGAAGTGGTATTTCCGGTTTATGGATTTTTGGTAAACCATAGAGTCTATGACGTAGTGATTCCGATTTTTTGATAAACCATTGATATACCGGATCTCTTGTTCATGTGGTGCTGTATATATCGGCACTACAAAGCGCAGTGTTAACACCCGCATTGCAGAACATTCCAGGTGTTGCAGATTTCGCCAAGAAGACAAGTCATCTGTCGCTGAACACGCATGGAAAAGGGACACGATATTCAATTTCATGAAACCGTAAAAATTGGTTTCACGTTGCAGTACCATACTGGATTACAACGAGAGGCAATTGAAATTTATAAGCACCGGAATAATTCCAACAGAAAAGAGGAAAATCTTAAGATTAATAGTGCCTGGTATCCCATGCTTCGAAACTTATATCCTAAACCTGTTAATACTAAAAAATCTCCAAATCGATCACCTTCCAAGCAATCAGAGAGAAGCACGCTCCCACTTCCCGCTCTTTCCCATTGTATAAGTAGCACTGTCTCCACTCTCCACATCAGTAGCTGGTGGGTCGCTGCTGAGGAAAGACCTGCGCCCACGTAAACATCGACACTGAAGATAGCCGCCGCAGTAGCGACCGAAACGTCTGTGAAGGACTCATCATCTGGACCACGGTTCAATAGCCCAGACGTTTTTACATATATTGTCTCCGGCCATGAAAGCCTGCAATCATTTATTGGAAATATCTATTACAAAAATTAATACAAGCAATTATTTGATGAATTTATCCAATATTTTAGTTTCATGGATAATAATTGTGTTAACAAATTCACATTTATTCAATTACAATTAAATTAACAAATAAAAATATTATTTGTTTTGAAATGAGCCGTATAAAATGTTAGATTTTGAAATGAGCCGTATAAAATGTTGATATTTCCAACATTGCAGCTCAATGAACTAGGCAATTCATGAGTTCCAACTGTGAGCTGTACAACAAATATCAAATGGACACAACACTTTACAAATGTTGATTCCATTTCAAAATATGGAATAATAATTTGGGAACAAGCACCAGAAAAAAACAAACCTTTAGGTCACAGAAAAAAATTATATGAACCATCGCTAACTGTAGTAAACTCACGCCATGCAAACCATAATATGACAAGTTAAAAATACTTTCCCTTCCAAGAGTTATTATTAACATGACACTAAAATTTATAAAATAATATGGTTCTAATAAACAAAGGACCACTTCACAGATTCAATTCAACTGTCCAATGCAATACTAGTCTGGTTAGAAATATTCATCAGTCACTGAGGTCATCTACCCTTACTCAAAGAAAGCATACATTATGCAAGTATGTGTGCTTATACTAACATCTACAAACAAAAAATTATGACTAAACTTCAATAACAATAATACACTGATGCCATTGCAAAAGAAAACTTGAAATACTAACAACAGAAACACTGCAAAACAATAAAAAATTCTACATAAAAGGAAATATGTATAAATATAACTAGTATAGATTTATCAGTAGATCGAAGGTGCAGGAGGTGGCCAAGGAAAAGGAAAATGAAAAATGTTAGATAAAACACATGAATAATAAAAAAGGGAGGAAAAGAAAAGAAACTTAATCAAAAAAGTTTTTCATTATAACTGTTTCTGAATGTGCAAAAGAGGTAAACTTTTGCTTTACTATAAAAAAAAGTTATTTATTTGATAGCCAATGAACAATAGAAACAGAAAAGTTTAAATCTGTGATTAAAGGATCAGTTTAAGTCATATTTCCAGCGTTAGCTCATAAGTGCATCTGTCCCGCAGGTAAGTGTGTTGTGTAGCCTCACTTTAGGTGGACTGTAACTGAAGGGTTCTGGTATGTCACGGTTAATCAACTTGAACAATAATATATCATGCAAACAAGAATTCCTTTCAAAAACTCTGTAAAATATCTAGGAGAAATGCTTAACAACATATAATTTATGGTGAACAGGTTATCTATGTGCTGAATGTGTTGGAAAACATTATACTTTGTCATGTGAAACATTATTGGGGAAATAGTTCATGTAAGAGAAAAACCATCTTTAATAAGACCAATAATTGAGTACTGTGGATCATGTTGAGATCCATGCAGGCTAACAAATATAGTAGGGCTAGAAAACATGAAAAAGAAAGCAATAAAATGTTGCTGATCTGCTCATAATGAAAAATTTCTACCCTTGGGAAACACAAGACAAAAAGTTACAAGGTTAGGTTTTATGCATTCTCCAGATGCATATCAGAAGATTGGGCTAGGGAGATAATTGAACCAAAAATCAGGAAACCATTTACTCTGTGTGAAGAGATCACCTGTATAAAACAGAATAGGAAACAAAACATCCATAAAAGTAAATATTCATTCTTCAATGGGACAGAGACTGGAATACTTTACCCACAGCAGTACTGAAGCCCTTGCCTGTCTCAATGAAGGGGTCTAAAGCAGACTTTGAGAAAAAAATTTCAAAAGTTATTATTTTTTTCTTACAATTTCATTTCAAATAAATTATAATTCAAGTTTAATTCTTAATTACACAAACCTTAATTTTGCCTATACTTAATAAATTGTGTTCTCAATGGTATTGTATATAGACATTGAGATTCTGATACATTGTGTAAAATACAAATATGTAACCAAAAGTTGCATGTTGAGAAAGTTGCAAGTTGCATGTCAAAAGTATATTGAGTTTTTACGCATCAGATTTTATTGGCTACTTTATACAATGTGATCTAAATATTGATATAAAATCCATTAAAATATATTTGTGAGATATGTGAAGTAAATTCCAGGACACTTTGGCTATCCCCATAAACAGGGCTCCATTCTCCACATATTCAAACTTTATTATTGGTATTGTTTTGATCTTTCCTTTTATTGAAGGGTATCAAACACATTAACAAAGCCAACAATTTAAAACATTGAAAATAGGCTCTCCTAGACTGAACTAGAAAAGATCTTAAGATTTAGAAACACCTTTTGGATAATTACCATACATTGAAAGTATGATTGGAACATAAATCATCTTTGGGATTTCATTACAATTATAACTCTTAAATTTATTTCTAAAAAATGTAACAATCATGATTTAAGACAGCAGTACCCCGCATTTTGACTAGTGTTCCACTTCCTACCTATTTTACTAAATTAATAACCCTCAACCTATACCCTTCACTTTTTAACACATTCCACATCCATTGGTCCAAGTTGCACCTTGTGTAAGTAATATGAGGAAATGAGTTTGAAATACATTAGGGTCAGGTTGAGTAATGGATCCAACTCACAAACTTCATCCATAAATGATTATTCTTATTTGTGAAACTTGACACGACATAGGATACTGCATCCAGAGTCAATATAAACTTCTTAGTCTCAGACAAACAGCAATGAAATGTACCACAGGATGGCAGAAACGTTGGTAGTTTTGTCTACTGAGATGCAATTTGTCCTGGACAAACAGCTTGTAAGTTTGATAATGCACGAGTGCACTTAGATAGGTTGCAAAAGCTAAAAGTTTGATCAGCGCAACCATTCAGTTGATTTTAAAATAATAACCTGTGCCAATGAGTAGAAATTTAAATAGAATGGAACATAGAAAATTGTACACTTTGAGACGTTTGAAAATAAATTCTAATTTTTCAATGTTTTGACACAAAAATGTGTATTTTAGAATTTTTAAGATCACTGAACATAAATCTATTGTTAAAAATAATTCTGAATTTCAACAACCATTTTTCCAAATATTCCTCAATGAAAATAACAGCGTGGCTTAAGATGAGTGGAGAATACAATAGTAGTGGCACAATGTGATGAAAAAAATATATACATAATCACCACAACCCGATAGATCAAAAATTCTTAATACCCCAAAGTCTACTGATAATATTTTATTAACAGATGTAATATGAAATTGCAATTTCAAGGAACAACTAGGACTCTCTTACTCACTTTACCTTGGGATCTAAGATACATTATCATTCCAAATATAATATTGAAGAGAATAAAAAAACAGAAAAAAAGACCCTCTGCACCTTGCATCCGATATTTTAGCTGCTCCTATTCTATAAAATAAACATATCTGCACCAAAAAATATTAATGATAAAAAGTGATTAATATTGTAGTACATGTATTGAATGGATAGGTGGAAAATTGAATTAACCAATCTCTCATACCCACACAAACAAACAAGCACATACTCCAGACATATGTTAAGAAATCATAATATGGGGAAAACAAGAGTGGAACATCAGATACATTTAGCTGCATGAAAGGAATAAAAAGTAGATGAGTACAAGGAAGCAATCGGTGAGAAGGGCGAGAAAAATACACTGAATGCTATGGGATAGTCTTCTTCCCATTTGAGCAGTAGGGTCAGGGAACATACTACTGAGATTGTCAAGGATAATTATACTTTAGTTCCAATATTCAATTAAGTCTTAATAGGCAACATTACATTTCACAGTGAGAACCTAAAAAATGCATACTGGAAAAAAGAATTGAACACTCAACATAGATTGGCAAGATTTTATTGAAAATAATACATTCAGTAGAAACTATAATACAATAAGACATAAATTGGTTAAAAATGAGACAAATGTAGAATAGAAGACATAAAGCACTTCCAAAATGGAAAACATTATTTTTCATTAGACTTCTCATCTTGAAGCTTCTTAACACGATCTAAAATATGCTGCAACCACTGTTCTTCAGGAACAACTGAAGCCCACTGAGGAACAGCAGAAGGAGGAAGCGTTACATTGGCCATAGCAGCAATCACATCTGCCACTTGTTGTTCTCCCATATCCAATCTAGAATTACATCCTTCAGAAGTACCCTGAAAAAATGAAACAAAAATTAACCATGAAACTTGTTCCCTTACGATGCAGAGTAATTCACAATTAAAAAATCAAACATTTTAATAGAGTTAAAAGCAATTTTTCAGATATCTGTAAATTTGAGAACTGGGCAACAAAAATCATGTTGAACTCTTTTATTTTCTTACACATCAGAGACAAAGCAAAAGTAACTCTCGTTCCATTTGAGTAAGTTTTCAGCTTAATAAAATAAATCAAATTAAATCATGAGCTTACATACAACTTCCCTAATTGTCAGTTTGGAGCATATTTTTGGGAGACCCTACTCTCATCGTCAGTCATGAATAACAAACTCTGCTACTGGACAACCTGGTGATGACTGGATATATCTCCCAAGCAAATTTTTCTCCTTTGGTAAACTTCAAAGTTAACCAATCGGGATTTACCTTTTTGGAAGTAAATCCTAAACATGAAGTTTTCATCCACTAGTTAAACTGATAAAATTTAAATCCAACAGAAAAATGAATGGGAGATACATCCTACCCCCAGGTTGTCCGAACAGTAGAGTTCCAGTTATGCCCTGCTGAAGATAGAATTAAAATTCCAAAAAACCTGCTCCTGACTGAAAGGTTATTTTAGTGAAATTGTGAGCAAAAACATGATTTGATTTAATATAATTTATGGGATAGTGAAGACTTCAGTGTGGAATTCCTTTTAACTAGACAAAAATTCATAACTGGAAGGAACTTGATGTATATGTAATGTTTGGATGCAAAACATGTAAAAGCATAGCCCATCATTACCGAAAGATGTACTCAACTTTAAAACTTAGCGTTAAATTCTGAAAAAATATTAGTATCTTTGTTTTTTCATGGTAACATAGGAAAATTATCACATCACTAAAATCTGTGTCCTTTTAACAGTCAGGAGAGTTCTTGACTGAGTACTTCAAAAAAAAAAAACTCAGAAAAACACTAATAATTATAAATAATCTAATTATAAGATGACTAATTATGAGAAAAAATTACAAACACAATACAGTATAATTTTTTAAAATTCAAAATATCGTTCCAAGTGACCGAATAAAACACACATCTCCTTACTACAAAGCTGCGTCATAGGTTGCAACAGGGACAGCGTTAGTTATACATTCTGACAAGCTCAATTTAAGGAAGTTAATTTAAGGAAGTTTCTAGCTATTTAGTTTTCTTATTTCAAGCCAACTGCTCATTCATGAAGTGCCTTTGAACAAGGGTGAATTAATTCTGTCTCTCTACATTTAGATAACAAATTTGAGTTTGGTCTTGACTTATCCCCTACATTGCCAATTCCCTATGTTACTCACCAGGTAATGCAAGAGACTATTTGAAAACATTGTTGAAAGATTGTTGAAAGCAGTGAAAGAAACTATTACTGTAAGCACTTCAAACAAGGCTTGCATAATAGGCAAAGAATAGGGAATCTAGATTTGACCACAAGGGAGAAGAAATGTAAAGCAAATACATTTTTCTAGACATTGAAGGTGGATTCAGTAAAGCAAATTTGGGGATAATTTTGGAACCAATGGAAAAAAGAGGAATATTGGCATATCGTTACAACATTTATTGCTCATACTATCAAGATAGATACATGGTAAGAGGGTGAAGAAGATTAGTCTAAGAAATGTATAGAGGTTACCCACAACAATCCAGCAGCAGATCTGTTTCGTGGAACATAAATATAAATAATATGTTGGAACATCTACATAAAAAGCAAATAATATACAAAGCGGATAATAGAAGATAGGCTAAAAGGTTGCGCAATTGATGGGTCAATTTTGCAAAGTACCCATGAAGACCCTAGAACGGTTTCCTCAACTGTCCGAGACAGAGGGATGTAGTCATAAGAAGTATCTGTTAACATCTACCCTCATACCGTTGCCATTGACTGAGGCAGTGTAGAACAAATACTATCATACAATAAGAACACTGACTCAATCCTTTGAGGGGAAATTTGCAAACGAACCCTAGTTCCTGGGAACGCAGTCAACAAGTCGGTTGTTCAGGGTGTCATGGCTCTTTTGAAAATAAAGATTCATTTTGAAATAGAGCTTCTCTGCACTTGGCTGGCCCATAAATTAAGGGAGAATGGAGGCAACCTAATCTGGCATGCCACTAAACCGCCTACAAGAATGAAATGAATTAACCATTTAATCCTCTCTTTTTAGTTGTTCATTACTTGTCAAGAGATACTAATATGTATTTAATTTATATGCATGGCAAAAGTTCTTAAGTTTTTAATGGGCTATCAATGTGCAAAACAGTGCAATACCCAACGCAGGTAAATCTTCACAAATATTTAGAAAATTAAGTTTTAAACCTAAGGAATTAATCGCATGGAACTGCAGATTAAAATATATCAAGGCATATGCAACATTAAAACATATGAGACACCAGATTCTATGAATCCCAACCTCAAGGAGGGTTGGATTTCTGTGCCATTCAGGAAACATCAGGAGTAGCTCTGCCTAATTAAGGAAAAACCTTCCACCTGACCCAGGGAAAGACAAAACAGAAATTTGTTTTGTCCAAAGAAATACTCACTGTAATTTTTAACAGGACCTTAATGTTTCAACAAATATTTGGAGAAAAAAGGGACAACTAAATAAAATGTTAAAGTGGAAAAGGTGAGGAAAGACCATTAACTATGGAAATGTGATTTTCACAGCAAAGAAATAGGGGAGTTCTTTAGGAAGTATTGTGCGATAGATATTTTTAATACAAGAGGTGAGAGAAGATTTTTGTCCCATGAAGAAAATTAAACCCATGACGTATATGCAGAGATGACAACACAATTAGGAGTAATTAAAGATGAGATTGAAGGTATAGAAATATGAAAATGCAAGAATATGAAACATGAAGGTACGGAAAATAACCAAGATGTTGATGTGTTGTGTCAGACATTGTGTTAAAAAAGACAAAGACACTGAAGAATCTAACAATCACTTTCCCAAGCATGAAGGATATTTTGTGTGTTTAGGTTTTTGCTAAGTCCGAAATTCACCTTTATTTTGCTTTAGATGTGTATAAAAACTGATGATTTGGATATGAAACTAACAACTTCAATTCAATGCATAGGAAAAGGTGTTTTTATGTTTAGAAAAGAATTTTAATCCATTCTGTCAATAAAACAGCTAAATGTATTTCAAGGATAATGAGTAATTATGTAAATATTTATAACACTTAAATACTAATATTTAAAAAAATATGCATAAATTTTAAGTCACACATTTTCAGTTTCTACTTTACTCTTGCTATATCCCCCAACACATTAGCTCTATCCAGCTAATTTAGATGAAAATGTAGGTCCACTATCCAATGAAAGCCAAATCTTTGAACTAATGTATTTGATGGTTGAAAATATTTTCATTCAGTCTGATTAGAAAAGTTACTAGAATATATAGTAAATATTTACCTGAGATGTACCAGAAAATGAGCATGATGCACCTTCATCAAGGTGGTCAGAAGGAAGAGGTACATTTTTATGGAAGTCAACATGTGTTGGCTTACTTTCACAATTTCTCAACCTATCACGAGCATCACTATCTGTATGTCTTTGTCTCTCAGAAGAGTCGCCATCACTTGGAGGCTGTTGCTCAGTCTCCTAGTGTAAATGTCAAATATCACATACAGAATTGCAAAGTAGGTTTAACATCCCTCTCATTTTCTATTAGAAAAAATATAATATTGATGTCAATATTAATAATGTTTAATGACATTTAATAAAGTTAATATTTAATCAAGTTGAATTCTTGACCACTTTGTATTAATTCCATGTATCTTGAGGATTGGTCATACATGGGAAAATATAAAAACTACTAACTTGCTTACATTTTAGGTATTATTTTATAATGTGTTACTATGTTTTCATTCTGCAAATAATAATGTCAATTTTTCAGTAAATGTAAATAGTATCTATGTTCTGAAGAAAACATGACTCAATCCTTAAATGACTTTGTTTGTATTCAAAAAGAGCACTTCTTGCAGGTTCTCTCTCCATCAAATGGTCAACACAAAAAAATTATCCAATGAAGGTACCAATACATTTCATGACTACAGATGTTATCTACTATTACATTTGTTTGTTTTTTATAAATTACTGTAAATAATCAGTGAAGAATTAGCAAATTGAAAATTTAATTTGAATTCTGAATTTCAATATAAAATACAAGAATACTATAAAACTCTACCTGATCCTGGTCACTATCAGCACTGGGGCTTTCACTTTCTCCTCCATCAGCCTCTGAAAGAGGTTCATAACCTTCATAACCCTCATCATCTTCTGAATCAGATGCTGTCACGACCATGACGTATCCAACCATACTTCCCTCCAATCCTTCAGGTTCTGGAGGAGGATCAGGTGTCCACAAACCAACCATGTTAACCTCTTGGAAGGACTATCAGATATTTTCATTCACACTGACAGATCTTGATAAATGATAATGGTCGTATTGTGACTTCCTACACTGCAAATCTGAAATATAGAAGTAAAAAAATCTCCAGCGGAGCACTCCTTCAGACATGCTGAGAATAAACGATTGCTATACCAAATCATAAAAGAAATGCAGATCAAGAATTTTTTTTTGTGGGGCTTTAGGGCTCGTCAACTTCGAGGAGATCAAGAATATAACAATTTAAAAAGTACACTTACAAACAGTGAGCATTTGCAAAACAATTGTTTCACTCAGATACTAGTTGAACTTCCCATAGCCGACGGGAATATTTTGACACACTATCGGTTGTACATGAATGTTGTATCTATCAGTTTCTATGCAACCCAATACTCGATTCACTTTGCTATCAGCACATTATTTGACGATGACGCACTGTAATATCACACTGACAGCCTGCTGACAGCCAACGCAAGGCCTGTAGGTCTCTAGGCTGTGTATACTGCACATCGATCAACAAATCTATCGATAACGTAAAGCAAATGGCTGCAAATACTCTAAATCGATAGTATATATGAATCGATAATCCATCGATATTTCATAACATCGACCAGTTCCCAAGTGTTGTTTTGTAGAGCAGCAGCAAGTTTGGCGGGTAAATCTAACAGTACGAATTATATGTAATTGTTTGTATTAAAGACGTAAATGTGTAATTATGTGATTTATCCAAGACACTTATAAGTATTTACTTTAATGTAGCAAATTCATCACGTGTTCTTTCAATGACACTGGGCATAGTTTAGATTAGATGGAATGATTTAGGAAGAAACTTCTTCCATCGACGATAACTTACATTTTTTTGGGGCGGGGAGGCTGTTTGGCTGTTCCAGTAACTTATCTTCCATTCTTTATTAGGTTTGGATTCTCCAATCCACTGATTTCATGAACTTCAGGTCATCCAGCATATCATATTTCTATCTTTGGTCTTCCAGCTTTCTTTATAGCTAGGAGTTTCCAGGAGTTCTTTCTTCCAGCATCCTATGAATGTGGCGAAATCAACTTTACCTGTACACTTTGATGTAATTTATGGTATTAAGTAACCTTTTGTGAGCTCTTCATTGCTATGAAAATAGATACTACACTAGCCCATTTCTGAAAATCTGGTGCTGGAAGCTGACTTAAGTGCTTTAATTTTTATCGTACTTACTAAGGAGGAAAAATATAGAATTAAAAATGCAGCAAATATTCCCTTAACAGAGCATAATTTAAGAAAACATTTAGTATAAATGGGGCATATTTCAGCAATTTTAATACATAATTAGCACATCATTACCTTTAATTGAGTTGCTTAATTTTAACATCTAATTTGCACAAATGTCCTGTCCCCAAGCAATAATAATGTACCTCTTGGAAGGAAAGATGAGAAAACTTCAAAAGGAGTCTGAAGATTCCTTGAATCAATATATTTTCGAAAAAACAAAATAGGGTAGGATGATATTGAAGAAATTAAGGTGGTTACAAAATTCAATTTTAGGCTCTGTGTACCCCTTTTGCTACTTTTTGTTTTCTCCCATTTCAGTAAAATATTACTTTGTAGTGTTAAAAATGTCTCTGTTGGTGAAAAATATTTCAAAGTAGGTGGTGTACAATTGAAAATCTTTCCCCACAATTCGGAAAATAAAGGAATCAAAATTTAGGGGAGCTACGAAAATACGTTCCCCAATTACTTTCAAGAATACTCTTTTGTGCCCTCAATCAACTTTCCATGACCAGCAAGTACTTATAGTCATATTAAATTATGAAATACTTGTCAGTTTCTCCATTACTTTTATGTGCATTAATTAAAAACAAAGTTTTATATTATTTTTACGGAATATAAAAATTCTAAAAGAATCTAAAAATTCTAATACTGACTCAACTTTAAAAGTTCCTCATTGTTTAATAGAAATCATTGTACAAGAAATTTGGGATATTTTACAGAAATGAAGTAAAGTCAGTAATTGTTTTGTAATTAGTTGCAATATTTTTGTTTTAGATGTGCAGGAGTGAAATTTCAACCAGTTTAATGTAATATGTAAATTATGTTTCAGATAGGTAATCCGGAGCACTATGACTGCTACAGGAAGCGATCTTCTTTTAAATGTTCATGAAGGCTTACCACCTTTACCCGATGTTATGAGAAGCTCATATATAAAATCATCTTATTTTTACTATCATTATTGTTGTGATGGTGTTAACGATGTTGTAAGTTGAAATCATTAATATATAATATGATATATGATATTTCAGTAGCAGCGCCTATAGAGGATGGGGTGGGACTGTTTGTCTAGGGATCTGTTCTATAAGAGGATTTGTGTTAAATTTCAATTTATACGTGAACTAAATCATACATTCAAACATTATTATACAGATTAGAGGAACCCAATGGACCTTTAAACCCATATCCCTTTAATTCTTTTGGGCTCTTAAGTGTATGTATTATGTGAGTGATCATTGTTTATCTCGTACTTTATGTTTCAGGGCTGGGGATGTGGTTATAGAGCCTTACAAACGTTTTGTTCATGGTTCATAAGAACAAAACACGTGATATGTAATCCTCCAAATATTGCGGGCATTCAACAGATCTTGATAGATATGAATGATAAACCAATTGAGTTCCTTGGTTCCCATGATTGGATTGGATGTATTGAGGTATATTGCTTTATCGAATGAATTCTTTTTTAAAATTACTATCTCCAACACTCTATTCCAAGGTACCACCAAATTATCTCAAGAATACAGCTTCTTTTAATCAGCCACAGACAGTGGCGGATCCAGGGAGGGCACAGAGAGAACGTGCCCCTCCCAACAAATGAGATAAAAAAACTTCGTTTTCTATTTCTACTTCAAAATAATTCAGTATGCCCGCTGGAAAAATTAAGTAATAAAATTATGTAAAAATGCGACTTCATTGATCAAACATATGGCTTACTTTGTTTTTATAGATTTCCACTCCAAAATGGAAACACAAGGATAGGGCTGTGATCACTGTTTCTAGTATACTCGCACTCCACCAAAAATCGGAGCAAATTATGTAACAAAAATTATCTAGATGCGCGTAAAATCATAAAGATAATCGAAAGAAGTGTAAATTATAAATTAAAAGAAGATAAATAATTTTTAATTGGAATAATGATACTTTATTAGTACAGTCAATTAATGGTGGAAATATTTTAAAATTAATGGTGTTCTTTTAAAATGTGTAATATTATTGTACGATTCATGAATGATAGGAAAAAATTTTATAGGCCCCTCCCAAAATCAAATCCTGGATCTGCCCCTGGCCACAGATTAGGGAAACATAATTTGAAACATGTGCTAAAAGGTTCCCTATTTTATCTGACTACAGTTTGTTGTTAAATATTTATCATGTCACTTTTAATTATTTTGGTTTCTTATTAATTACTGTTTTGATAATTTGCATTCATAGTTCAGGTTGAAAACTTTCTTAGGACACTTCCGCAGTAGCGTACTTACACCTAATGAGGTCTGGGGCAGAAAGTCATTTTGGACGCCCTTGTATTCATACCTACAAGTACATAACCAACCCACCAGTGAATTTCTAAAATATTGAAATTTTAGTTCTTTTGAATTAAAAAGCTAAGATTTTTTTTTATTTAACTGATATGATAAATTGAGAGTATATTTATGCCTAAATTTATGTCTACGTGACATTTGGTGATGCATTTAGAAGCCCTCTACTGGATGAAGCCCAGAAAGTACCAACCCCTTGGACCACGCCTAGGTACGTTACAATGCTTTAGTGCTGAATGGGTCAGTTAAGTCAACACTTTTTTACACTCTTTAGGTTATGTAGTTTTGACAGAGTGATTAAGTCCAGTCATATGGTAGTCNAGTGATTAATAGTCCAGTCATATGGTAGTTTGGAGGGGAAAAATATAAAAGTTTTTTTCTCAATAGATTCTTATGTTTTCGGAAGTGCTGAATCCGAATTTCGACATTGCCACCTCATAAACCCTGTGTTTTGAGAAAAATTTAAAAAATTCGAAAATTCGCACTTTTTGTAGTTTTTTNCCGAATTTCGACATTGCCACCTCATAAACCCTGTGTGTTTTGAGAAAAATTCAAAAAACTTCGAAAATTCGCACTTTTTGTAGTTTTTTGTTTCTAACTCAAAAAGTATGTGCTCTGGAGAAAAGAATACAAATACAAAATTAATGTGCATTAAATTTCCTATAAATTAAGTCTGTATATTTTTTTTGTTTGACAAACAGATATTGCGCTTGAGCGTCATGAATTTTGACCAAAAGTTTGAAATTGTCCCCCAAAATCAGTTTTTCTTATGTTGTTTGCTTCCAACTCGAAAATTACACACTTTTAGAGAATATTGTCCAACACTATAATAAAATACATTAAATTTCCTTCGAATTATGTCTTTTGTTGTGAGTTCTACTTTCACAATATCCTATTTGAAATAATTCAACATGATTCAAATAATTTATATGTATTTATAAAGTAAATAATTTAAATAGTTGATTTAATTTTAAGAAAATTTTTTTCTTCAGGTACTATTATTTTCTATTGCTTTTTCTGAAAACTTGTTCTGCTAGTATATATGATGTGATGCAATATTTCCGTATCTTATTACATGCAACTATTTAATTATGGGACTAGATTGTAATATAGTTTTTACTGAGCACATACTTAGGTAAATTTAACATGTAAACTTCTATTTTGGAACAGAAAAGCACTTTTAGAATATTATTGGAATATGATCCATTCCTGAATTAATGATGACAAATTGCGTTTTCATGAATTGCTTCCAAAATATTTCTAAGTTTTCAACAATTTAACTACTTTACCTACAATGAAGTATATACATGCATAATTATATGATGAATATAAAAATTTGGCCAAAGATGCTGGGCACTGGAAGGTTCCGTCTTCTCATCATCTTCATATTGTTCGATTGAAGGTCCATAATTCTCATTGTAAATATTAAAGAGAACTTTTCCTTTCCCTCGCTTCAAGAAGTATAAGTTATCGTGAGTAAGCAATCCTATCAGAGATCTACATCTTCCCCCACAACTATTGCTCTGTCATGATGGGGTGCCAGGCTATTGACTGTGACCACGATCAGCCTGTCTGCATCTTCCTGTACTTTTTTGCAGAGAATGTTGGACTCCTTGAATTTTAAAGTCAACTTAGAAATCTGTTGACGTTTGTTCCTTGAATTGGCTAGGAAGTTTTTCTGAGTTACTGTGTCACTGATCTTTAGATTGATGGAATTTATCTTGCTGGAGCTCCTCAAGCACTCCATGTTCTTACAGCTTTTTTCTGAATCAGGGTGTCCATCAAAAAACCACAATAGCAGGAGACTTGTACTTGGATTTAAGATAGTCAACATACGTGTCACAAATACTTGCGAATGTTGCTCCACTTGACCACACAACATGATGCAACACGATGCAACCCTCATCAATCACAAATCTACCGTGTTTCAGAACTGGTTCCTTGTATGGGTTTGAACACTTTATAGAAAATTGATTTGGTACCTTTTCTCATGCCACTCATCAAACAGGAACATTAGACAGAGTTCATAGTGCAAGAACTTCTCTGTATCTTCATCTGATTCTTTTGCAATATTCATTCTCTGAAACAGTGGTAGGATTGATAACAACAGTATTGAACACTTCATGGTGGCAAGGGATTTCACTCAGTCTTTCTGTTTGAATTTCATAGATCTGAAGTCACCATCAACAATGTCATTGAGTACCCACCTCCCTAGATAAGCGGAAGTTGATCCTTATATCATTAACAATCTCTGTGCTGTGCTTCTGTAGATTTACATGTTAAATTTTCATGAATAAAAACTATATTACAATCTAGTCCCATAATTAAATAATTGCATGTAATAAAATATGGACATATTGCATCACATCATATATACTAGCAGAACAAGTTTTCAGAAAAAGCAATAGAAAATAATAGTACCTGAAGAAAAAAATTTTCTTAAAATTTAATCAACTATTTAAATTATTTACTTTATAAATGCATATAAATTATTTGAATCATATTGAATTATTTCAAATAGGATATTGTGAAAGTAGAACCACGACAAAAGACATAATTCGAAGGAAATTTAATGTAGTTTATTTTTGTGTGGAACAATATTGTGTGAAAGTGTGTAATTTTTGAGTTGTAAGCAAACAACATAAGAAAAACTGGTTTTTGGGGTCCTTTTCAAACTTTTGGTCAAAATTCATGACGCTCTAGTGTAATATCTGTTCATCAAACAAAAAATCTATACAGACTTAATTTGTTCACATTAATTTTGCATTCATATACTTTTCTCCAGAAACACATACTTTTCAAGTTATAAACAAAAAACTACAAAAAGTGCAATTTTTACGAAGTGTTTTGAATTTTTCTCAAAACGCACAGGGTTTACAAGGTGGCAAAGTTGAAATTCGGATTCAGCATTTCCAAAAATGTAACAACCTATTGAGAAAAAACTTTTTTATTTTTTTCCTGGATTGACCTCTTTTATTCCCCTGGCTACTGGACTATAAACTTTAGATGAAGTGTGCTGTATAAAATTCAGATGATGATTCTTAGAAAAGAACCATTGTGACTAATAGGGTGATAGTGAGCACTTTTATTCTATATTCCTCAGAGTTATTATTACAACTGGATATGATGTAGCTGTGTTTTTTCAAACCTCAGCAAAATGTACTACGAGAAAGGGGGATGGTATTTATTTTGTTTGATATTTTCTCTAACTGATACAATATGAACTAATATAATGATACTATTTATGCTTTGTACCCTTTTGCATTATGTGCATGTACAATGAAAGTTCTTTTGGGTGTCAAGTTGTTATTGTCCTTATAACCTAGCATTTTGATTACAAGTCTATGTGAACTTGGTAGAAAATTTGTAAGTTCAAATAAGAAGTCAGACTTGCAGGGAACAAGCCATGGACTATGATGTATATTTGTTGTTTTTTTCTTTCATTATTTTCGACCTCTCTTGGTCTCCTTGTATGTATGGCTTACGCAAAACAAGGATCGCTTAATAGTTTTGTCTCATTTGTGTAATACCTGCTGCACAGCTCCGCTGTTATTGTTGCTGGTATTCCTACTATACTTGATGTATACATTTCTTAATCTATGTTTTATTTGCAGTGATATTAACTTTCTTTTGTTGTTAAAATTTAGTATGTCTTGTCTTATATTGCCTTTTAGATATTCTGCTCATTTATTCCCATACTTTGGACAATCCCATAGAACATGGTTGGGTGTTTCTTGGTCTACTCCACAATCACATTTGTCATCTGTCTCTATTCCAAATCTTTGTAAATATATTTTGAAATTCCCATATCCTGTCATAAATTCCTGTATCACTTTGGAGGGTTAAATCATTTCCTAATATTAGATGCACAAGTTACCTTTGGAATGCATATGTGACTCTTCCTTTTGATGTTATTTTCCAACGCTGTTGCCAGGCTGTGAGTAGAATTTTGGTTATTTTCCCTCTTGATTCTTTATCATCTTTCTCTAGTACTGTCCCATTAACTATAATGTGTCCTCTCTGTTTTAGGTAATACCGTCCCTTAATTTTTAGAACATAATAATTCTAGTGGCATGAGTCCTGCTAATATGTGTAAAGCTTCCGTGGAAATGGTTTTATAACATCCTGTTATATGAAGCAGACACTGGCATTCAATATATCTTTATTGCCTTTTATAGCTTACATTTGCCATCTTTTCTGTCCATATTATGCAACCATGTGTCATTATCTGTCAGATCGCTCCTGTATATAAAACTTTTAGATCCTTTCTTGCTATTCCATAGTGATGTATATATATTTGAATTATTTTTCATTTATTTTAATCACTGTTAATTGTGACAACCCTGTCTATGATAAAATCCCTACAGAGTTCTATATGTTCTATTTGGTTCATCTGTCAGCATTGTCTTTCTTCATGTTCATATATATTTGGATTGTTCAGACAGAGGGATACACGAGAGACTCTGTTCTGTGATTAAAACTGATAATAAGGTTTTGTGACAAAAAAAATATGTCAGCTAGGATAAAAAATAAATTCAATACTTCAAATTAATTAAACTGCAACCTGCTTCTTGTATGAATAGACATTCCCACATAATTGTTAAAATTATGGACGATCTGTCGCAGGAATGCATTTTGGGAAGGAGAGCTATTTTAATGGTGTCTTTTGAATGCTTTAAAAATTAAGCAGTTTCTATTTTTTTGTTATTTCTGTATACTTAATATAAAATTTCATGTCAGTTTAAAAAGGTTTAAAGTTTTCACATTGCTTGTTCCAAATTTCTTTAATTCAGCTTCTTTCATCAATCTTCTTCAGTTCATTCAATTTTCTTTATTTCAGACAACGTATGTTTTGGGGGCATTGTATGACATTCAGTGCAAAATATTGCATGTGCCTCAGGGAAGTGAACTACCAATGCATACCAACAAATTCTATGACCACTTTGAAAATTTTGGTAGCCCTGTGATGATGGGAGGCGAAAATGACAACAGTGCAAAATCCATAATGGGCATTGCAACTAGCAACGGGCAGGATTTTCTACTTGTTGTGGCAAGTAAATTTATACAATTTTTATTTAATTTTTAGTAAGACATTTCAATTTACAGGAATGAAGTGTTGAAAGAGTGTGATGAGTCTTGTGATGTGAACAATAAAATGCTAATGGTTTTGTTAGACACTATATGGCATATCTACCAAGTACTGTGGTGATTTCCATCATAACGGAAAAGGAACATCTTGCTTTGATTGAGTATAAAACAACTTTGTTGCGAAGATATGGCATGGAAGGTATGGAAAGCATAAAGCTGATCTGAGACAGGAATGACGACTTTAGAATGAAGTGAATTTAATCATGAAAATATTTTTTACTAGCAAAGCGTGTCTAGGAAAATGTGCAAAAGATGCAATATTGCATCAAACGTGCAACGGTTGTAGATTTAAACTGTTGTTTTCCTTAAATATATTAGAAATATATGAGAAAATAATTAGGCATTATAAAGCTGCATATTTGTGATATATTTAATAAATAACATAAATTAAAAATATTAGGAAATTGGTTTCATAATAAATCTGAAAATGCATAAATAAATAAGTAAAGAATGACTTTAATAGAATATAAGTGGTTTTCGACGATTTATTAACATAACTATATCTTATGGAACATATAAACACAACTTATTCGCTCTATCTACAAACTAGTCTTCGGCACTGTTTTCACTGATAACCGGCTCCTTCACTTTCACCTTCGAACAATTCTGTAAGAATTTCTGCGGGACAAATTATTCTAGACAAGTATCTGGCATGACTAAGAAAAATATATAATCGCATCAGTATGCGAATGGCAACCAACAGTTCGTAGACTGTAGGCACAATCGCACACATAATGCTTTACAGGGTTCTAATGACCTTGATGTTGACAAGCCCTAAATCCCCACAAAAAAAAAAAATGCTTTACTCCCGAGAATCCTATCGAATTTGGATCATATTTCACATAGCATTGTACTCTTTATGATTTATATGTCCAAATCTCACTTTGCACTTTTGTATTGTTTTATTTTCTACTAAATAATTCACTTCAATATCGCCGTCTTCTGTATAGAGTTCTGCTAAATATGACACTACTTGGGACAACTGATATGAACCCATGAAAGGAATTTTCAAATCCTATTCAGTCATTTCCAGAAAATCTTGTACGTCTGATGATGTCAAGCTTTGAAATGGTTTCTTTTCGCAATTTCAGTTTTGTTCTTCTACTTCTTCCGCTAAAGAGTTGTCAACGTTCCTTTTTGAAACCATGTTTTCAGTAATTTCATCTAGTAAGCCTGTGTCAAAGTTTAAACATTTACCAAAATGATTCACAAATAAACTAGCTATTCTGCAATAAACTCTCTATAAGTCTCAATGTCTTTTTCCGATTGTGACTTTTTGAAAATAATCATTGTAGAATCGGTTAATCGCAGGTAAAAAGGTAGAATTTAAATACAATTGCACGTTTGATGCAATATTTAATTTTAATGATATTGGAATATACCGGTATGCCATATGCATTTTTAAAGTATGAAAAATCTATAATAAGCAATGTATAAACAACAAATGACTAGCGTATATTAACATATTCACAGATTTTAATGGAGAAAATACATATAAGCATGTACAAACACAAAAATTACTATTATTAGGAGTTTTGAAATTTGAACTCCACATATCCAATTATTACATGTGCATTGTTTTACTAAAAATTGATTGTCGACTAAATGAAACAAGAAATTTAAATGATTTTTGGCTCATTCAAAATCTTATAAAATTCTCTAAATTTTGTGTGTGTCCCAATTTTTTACGACAGATCAAACCATATAAAACGATCAATTTTTCTGAAAAATGGTCCTTTTTCCAGTTTTTTTAGGTGATTTTAATTGCTGTCGTTGCTTTGAAAAATAATTGGAAATTATTCCTATGTTGTTTACAAATAGCGTTTGTTACTTAAAGTTGAGATACAGTTTGGTTTTCTGCAAAAAAAAATCTTTATTAAAGGCATATCAAAAAAACCTTTTACAGATTGTGTCTCAGTTTGGTAAAATGTTAACCCAAAAACCAAGCTAAACATGTTTTATTTACATAGAGTACGGCCATAACATTGGTTTTGTCGGCACCAGCGGGGGCCGCCATACCTTCTTTATCCTGCTACCCCCTTTATAAGAGAACATTCACTTTGATTTATACCTAAATTTAACATTGTATAGAGAAAAATGTAAATTATATTATAATTCATTTTTATCGAACCAAATTAACCATAGTTGTAAACAGTTATGAGATATGGTGTTCGTGGTGGATAGTATTAAAATGTCATAATATGTTTATAGGAAAGCTCTTGTTCAAATATGAAGGAAGAGAGTTATAGTTACCATTTGTAAATACATTAATGAAATTTCCATGTTTTGCCACGGTAACTACTTTATTTGCTTCAGAACAGGATTTTGATGGCATGACCGTCGTCATCAGTGAATCTAAAATAAATTACAAAAATTTATTGATAAAATAACAGAATTGAAATGAAGAAGATAAACATTTTTTACAGAATAATTAGAAGTGAATCGATAAGAAATTACAAAGATATACTAATAAAATAACAGAATTTTATCAGTATATTTATATTTTTTATAACTTCTTATCGATTCATTTCTAATCAATGTAAAAATGTTTACTTTCTGAATTCGCTTCTCCCCTCCCAGCATTACGGCCTACTCCTCTCCCTTGACCACACTCTTACCTCCGTTGTCCCCCACTACCCCAAACGATGAGTGGACCCTGAGTGTCTGGGAGATCAAGACCGCCCTGAAGAGAGTTAAAATCAACAAGGTGGGTGGATCCGTCAAGATCCGTGGTGTCTATCTTCATCTTCCTCATAACGCTGTACTTCTTCTCACCAACATCTTTAACTCTTGTCTTTCTCTTAGTTACTTCCCTCTTTCCTGGAAACATGCCACCATCATTCTCCTTCCCAAACAGGGAAAGAATCTTCGGAACCCTTATAATTATCGTCCCATCAGTCTTCTTTCTCTTCTCGGCAAACTCTTCGAGCGCCTTATCCTTGCCAAACTTATCCCGCACCTAGACACCACTCATGCCCTTCGTCCTACCCAATTCGGTTTCAAGCGTAACACGTCTGCAGCTTTGCAGACCTTGCACCTGACTCACGAATTAACCCTCATCCTCTCTCGGAAAATTGCCATTCCTGACATATTCTTCGACTTCTCTTTCGCCTTCGACACTATCCACCACGACCTTATCCTTCGCAAAACCACTTCCTTAATTCTTCCCGTTTTTCATCACTTACTGCGCAGTTGTCTCTCCGGCCGATCCTTCCAGGTACGCTACCATCGCTCCTTATCCACCATCCGCCCCTTTTGCGCTGGGGTCCCCCAGGGTAGTGTTTCGGCACCCACTCTTTCTCTCTGTTTCTTCACGATCTTCCAGTCCCTCGGCATGTTTCTGAATTTCTCTACGCCGTTGGCATTGCGTATGCGGCACGTGCCTTCAATCTTCCTTCTGCTCACTAATATTCAAGCAGCTACCTCTTGCCTGGACACTTGGAGCTCTTCTAATGGGCTCACCTTGAACCTCTCCAAGTGCCAGGCAATCATCTTCACTTTCCGCTAACTCTCCAGCAAGCCCTTTCAAAACCTGCCGTCGCTCAAGTTCAAGGACACCACTGTGACCTGGTCCACAAGTTTCAAGTACCTTGGGATCACGATGGACAGGAAACTTCGCTGGGAAGATCAGGGAAAGTCTCTTTATGATAAAGTGAACGGCACTCTTGCTCGCCTTTCTCCTATTTTCTATAATCGCAGGATCCAGTTCAAAATTAAACTCTTACTCTATAAAACATGCGTCCGTAGCCTGGCACTCTATGCCTGCGAAACTTGGGCTACCACTTCTAACAAAAACCATCGTCGCCTTCACATTCTCGAAAACCGGTTCCTGTGGATGGCTGTTAAACCGCCCAGGGGCACCTCCAACTCTTATCTTCGTCGAATTTCTAATTTAGAACCCATTACAAAATTAATTTTCCTCCGAGCCCGGAAACATATCCGGATGGCGTTCCACGACCCCACCCCCAACAATATCTTTTACAAGTACTCTCAGCATCTTGCTCGAACAGTCAATCCCCGTGCTCACCGTCGGTACCCTTCCGACATACTTCAACTTCCCATACCCTCATTCTACCCTTGAATATTCATTTTCAACTTCATCCTTTCACCTCAATCTCATCTTTCTCACCCAAACCACTGACTTGACTCCCATCAATCTATCCTTTCATCCCTACCTATTTTCTACTTCCACTTTACCACACTAATGAGTGCCTAAGTCGCCTGTTTCCGGCGGACATGGCACTCGTATTACATGTTACAGAAGGTCTTGTAACCAATTAAGCCGTGCAGCCCATCCACGATGTGCACCATTCCGGTGCAGGCGCGGATAACTGATACCACACCATCGAGGAGCTTCACTTGGCGTTGCGGTATTTGTGTAGCGTATTCGCTGTATTTGGCTAAATCTTTGACGAACTTACAAATATGCCGTCCTCATATGGTCCGAACACGCAAATAACACAATAATACCGCATGTTTTCTTATAGCAATGATGGACAGGATGTATATGATATAACTCAAAAAATATTTATGCTGTTTCGTTTTTCCATATATAAATGTTCCAGTCCATATTAAAGAAATTATAGAATAAGAAGTCAAAATATAGTTTAGAGAACCAGAATATCAACAAATCTCGATCACGCGCGCTCTACTGAGCGAAACACGGCAAACCAAGTGTGAACGGTTCACGCAAATATTGTCTTATTTGAGTCCTTTGATATGCGACTAAAAACCGACAACAGGACGGATACGGCTGTACGCGTATTTCCCACAGTACAGCAAATACATCGAATAAAGACAAATAGCTCATCTACACTTAGCCGTGTTGGCAAATACACAAATACACAACAGCAAGTGAAGTACTGGCATAAGAAGTAGCATCGTTCGCGAAGTGCTTCACTGTGGCGTGTGCGCTCTCCTCACTCGCGAGCGAACTAGAGATTGAGTTCAAGGATTTTATTCTATATTATTAAAACAGTAGGGCAATGTGCCTGAAAAATGAAGCCATTGGATTTCTACGATGACGAACCTAGTATTAATTTCCATTTGCAGAAAGTGGTTGTTGTGCAGAAGCTGGTTTCCTTCCCCCCTCAAAAGATGAGGGAGTTTAGAAAGACTCATGTGCTGTAAAGCTGCCAATCACCTGTTTTACAATTGTTTCTTTTTTTCTTTTAGCTTAAACTTGAGTGTTTAATATCTTGCTTACATATAAATCATGTGTTGCGATATTCTATTGATAAATTTTATTCTTTTTGTCTTGCAGGACCCCCATTTTAGAGGACATGCTACAATTCCAGATCTCATTTCTTGCAACATGGTTAGGTGGCAATCCTTAAAAGATTTTTGTGAGACTGGATTTTATAATATAGTTTTCCCATTGTGCAGTTAATGATGAAATGAAAACTTATAGCACAGTAAGAAACTTTGTTCTCAGCTCGGGCCTGGAAAACACAAATTTCAAATTTAAAGAATGTTGATGTTTTATTTTGTACCCTGAAATTGTTTTAGACTAGTGCTTACTGAATTTCAGTCTCGGATCTTAATGAATTATAGTCTGAAAAAAAGTTAGGAAGCCTATAGGTAATTTTGAAAATAAAACCAATCCTGTTGTTAATAAAATAGAGGACATTGTCGGAAAATGGGTCCATGGACCTGTATATATTCATTAGAATAAAGTATTTGATGACTAATTGACATTTTATTGTTTTATGGCTATTTTTTCATGTTTTCACGAATTGAATGTAACAACAATGTTGCTTTCATGCCTGGCAATAGAAGAAGTAAGAAAGTTTTAATTGATTACTAAATAATCGAAGGTGCCTTATTCTTTGTTCCCATATCGTAACCCGAAATGGGTCACCTATAATCCTTCTAGGCTCAATGAAACTCCCTGACTAAATTAAGGGCACATAATGACAAGTAAATTCGATGGTGGAACATATGAATTAAATATAACGTGGAAAACAGTTAATAACCTTTTACAGAAAACTTAATTCAGAAAGAATGATAAAACATGATTGTATCACTGAATTTCTCAAAAAACAAATTTCTTGAAAATCAAGTTAAATTGAATATTTAAAACAATTGAAATACAAAACAATTATAATCTCAGGAATCCCATTAACGCCGGAAGAGAATACAAGAATTTTCGTCCTGACTTCTTTTTTGCTTAAGAGTTCTTACAAATAATAAATGGTTCGTGTTACTCATCAGTAACACATTAAGTACTCATTGACAAGGCACATTCACGTGAAAGAGCTACTCAGCGTAGTATTGTCCCAAAACAATACTGTTGGCTTGACGTTGCACGAAAAACAGTCGCTGCACACACATGGGGCTTTCTAGTCACAGGCAGAAAAGTTCACTAGTCAACTTCGCGGGGAAATGCAAAATTGGTGCAGAAGTCGACTTCTGGTTTCGCGGATGCGCGCTGGGTTACTGAAATGCTTTTTTGAGGTAAACTGCCACAAAATGTTTAATAAACAATGAATTACTTGGCGATTCTTCTGATTCGAATTGTCTGACTGGACTCAACTCTCAGCCCAGCGCGATTCTTCTGATTCTTTGTGATTCNATTCATTGTGATTCTATCGATTATTCTGTCTGCGCTTAACTCTCCCCAGCGAAGTTGACTACAGTCAACTTTTTTCATGAAGAGAATGCTCGCGAAGTTGAGTAGTCGACTACAGTCAGCAGTTGTCGAAACTGGAAAGCCCCAACAGCTGTCCTTAAAAGTTCAATTAGATTAGTCGAATGCAATGGCTTGGCACATTGACCTATATTCTGTTGGCTCACCTATTGAGAAGTTACATAAGAATGTCTTAACGTAAAATACATAATCGCAAACTACTTCAAATTTTACATAAAATGGAATTCACTATATTATGCACATAGAAGACAATAATGAAAGATTTAAATGAACCAACAAATCATATTAGTTATGACACGAGTGTAAAATTATCACGTGTTCAAAATTTACATAAAACATGAATTCTATAATTACACAGAATAATCAATAAGATCATAAAATTTCAAATGAACGAAACGTTTTAAGTGTACTCTTAATAATATCATTACAACATTGAGTACCATGTGCTGAAGAACAACTCAATTTATACGATTCTATTCAACCGGTGAAAAATACAATTTTACGTTTATCCAGGTTTCAATTAAGCACAATTTTTACCCTTATAACACGTTACTGGGGATGAATATCAAATGATTGATATGCTGAGGCTCTATCTCCACATATTGTTCCCGACGGCCGGGAGGTCGGATCAGCAACGCAGCCTTGAAAATTTTCACCCGTACCCACACCGTTGCTTCCGCACTGAGCCGTCAGCAGAGGCTGCAGGGTAGTCGCTTCTCTATGGAGTGCGCTTCAATCCGGCGATTTAGATCCCTGAAGGAAGTAGAAAAAAATAAAACTTCTCAAAAGTAGAAAACATTTGTGTTGGAGAGTAACGGTGTTCATCAAAATAATATTGTATTTAATTTTCAAACGATGATATATTATTTCATATAGATGAACGTAAGTGTCCCAACCTATTGACATTAAAAAGTTTTCCCATGACGAAAAAGTGTAAATGAAAATACTGGAGAAGGAAGTGAATTGAAAGTTTTACGTGGAACTTTTTCTCTAAAATAATTTGTTTGATTGGACCAAAGTAATGAAATGAAAAAATGTCACAGTGAGTATACCTTCAAACAATTTTGTATGCCTTCAAATCAACTAAATTTGATTACTAATGTTTTTCGTTCTAGAAGCACAGTTAACTTACGTTAGTTTTCTCAACGTTTTACAACAGTGAATTATTTTATGATTAAATTGCAACAATGTAATTAATTCGATGAGATTTTATAGTTATTTGGAATACAGGCTTCTGTTATACAGATCCGTTTTATTCACTCCGAAATGTGTTGAAAGGTTTTGAAAGGTGACATTATTTCAAAGAGTACAATTGAAATGTGTAATATTTGAACAATATTATTTATATTTTCTTTCTTTAATATCCATTTTCATAATACATAGTGATCGATGCCTTCTGTAAAACCATATCTTTTTTCAAAATATATTTTTAAGGAATTATAGCAACAACGTCTCGCAGAGGTATTGTCAACATAACGCTTATAAATTGTGATTAACCCGTTCACGCATATAACTCAGAATTTGGTAAAGGAAATACGTATAATATTGTCAATTTTATGACAAATTTAGTACAACCAGTAAACTTTCGGATCTAAATTATTTATTTTTTGAAGTAGTAGATTTTTCAAATTTGGAACATCGATCTCCCAGAGCGAAAAAGATTTAAAAAATTGTCTTCTTTAAAGACAAAAGTAAATAGCAAAAATAAATCCATAAATGTAGTTTTATACGGAAAATAATTAAACATTTAAATAATGTTAAAATACAACGCATTTCTCATTTATTCTTAATTAATTCACTATAAAATGTTAAGGGCCAAAAAGGTAAATTCTTCAAACCCAGAAAATTGTCTCCATCTGATTTGAAAAAATAATGAAATAGTTTACGTAATAAAAATGAAACAATCATTCAATTACGTCCCACATGGGTTGCGGTCCGGTGTAAGCGGAAGTCTCTCCATGGGGTACCGACGTCATCATCCCCATGATTACGAGCAGCTAGGCCCACCGTCGACGCATGCCCAGTAGACTATTTCTATGACAAAATATGTAAGTCACAAATCAAAATTGCGTAATATTATGAGAACTGAAAAAAATACTCTTGTACCAATAAAGCGTTCTTGGTACAATTTTATTTATTTAACCATTGTAAAAAAACTGACATAGTATGGTTTTATTATCTGTCAAATTCCTTCCACTGTTTAACGTGTTTAGACCACGTAAATTAGCCTGTTNTATATATATATATATATATATATATATATATATATATATATATATATATATACATACATACAGTACTTCGCGCTAGTAACGTGATGTACAAGTGCTGAGAAACAAGATCGAAATGTGTTTGTTTTGAAAATAAAGACGGTAAATTGGTCAAGCTGTGGTTAACGTATCTACGATTCTCAAGTCTTATTTCATAACTGAACACGCGAGAGTATCGGGATTTTTCGCTCTCCCACGTTTCTGACTAAATGGTTTCTTTGCACTGCTGTTGACAATATATACTCTCTTCTATTTCGTTTCTTTGCGATTTCCAGGTATACTGTAAAAATGGTGAGTGTACAATTGTTCAAGAAGTGTTGGATAAAGAAGATGAAAGCCCTAAGCAACAAAAAAATGGGGACCTTTATTTTACTTTTTAAAAACATTTTTCTTTTTTAATTTTAAAATGGTAAGTGAAATTATAATATCACGGTATCGATGATCTACATCAATGTCTCAGATGAACAGATATGCAAACATTAATAAAATGAAATAATTAATAAACATATATTTTTATATTCAAATTTTAAGTGAGATCCTATACAACCCCTTTGTAGTTACTGCATCCAAATAAGTTATTCAAAGCAAATTTATCTACCCTTCTTTAAAGCACGGTGGTTCCCTGAGCAAACCACAAAAATTTTGACTTACCCTGCATGGTGGTTAGTAATGTAAACCACCGGGAAAACAACGTAGTGCGAAATCTAGTGGAGGATGTTTGACTAATGAACGTGTTTAGTTTCTTCATGCATATGCAGATGGCAGTATGATATTATTTTCTTCTAAAATTTACAAGAGAGAGGCATTTTTTCTAGTGAACATGCTCTTGTCATATTAATGTACCGGCCTGCACGTTATTTTATGTGTACGCTTTTTGTTAAATCTGAGGTGGTCAGGGAATTGCAGTGATTTTTATTGGAATATTTGAATGTGAGAACATTTCATATTAAATTTATGAAAGAACATTTTGCATGAAATATTTTCGTTTTGACAAGTAGTTAGGAGAGATGACCACCGCGGCAGTGAAGGCAATCTAGCTGTTTTCGGAGCTTAACATTTTTCCAAATATTAACCGTGTGTAAAGTTAATGGTTCAACAAAGATTGCCGAATTATTAGAGGAAATGTACAGGATTATCATGACCCTTCTCACGCAATATATGTATACTCCTATTTAAAACGGCTCAGGAAAATATTATTGGAATTTGGAGCCGTTTGGTTTGCA
This sequence comes from Laupala kohalensis, assembly GCA_002313205.1. Classification (NCBI taxonomy): domain Eukaryota; kingdom Metazoa; phylum Arthropoda; class Insecta; order Orthoptera; family Trigonidiidae; genus Laupala; species Laupala kohalensis. The sequence goes on along the minus strand of NNCF01126736.1, from coordinate 291,167 downwards.
ACGCCACGTGTCTGCGACGGGGCAAAAGCTCCTCACTTTCGTTCGACCAATCGTAGGTAAATTTGAAACGTCTTCCATATTTGGCGGACCAATAGAAGACTAGTACTGGCGAACATTTCCCTATTAAATCGTAACGAGAGAAAATGATTTATTAAAATATTTTGTAAATTTTTATTATACACATTTTAGACTTCCATAACAAAAAATATTCAGTGTATTCTTAACTGCAATAAATTTTACCATTCTCTATATTTAAATGACATCTCAAGATTCGTTGCCTCACAACGCCTTCCGAGAGAATATAAAAGATATTAGAGTTTCTATAAAAAGTTTGCACCTTACTGTAAAAAAATATTGTTTTTATCATAGAATTTGGATATCACTGCAAGATGTCGTGTGGATTTAGTATAATACGAATCAGGAATTACTCATAAATATTCCTATAATTTCCGAACTTTATACAGTTGCGTAAAGAACTCAAAGCTCATTGGCATGAAGTGATGTGTATTGTCTATCGTAATTTCACATAATTTGCAATTCTTTTATACTATTCTTATATATCAATCGGAATTCGAGAATTATAGAAAACAATTGTATAAAATATGAATGAATAACACCAAAGGCTAATTCTAGTGATATTAATAATGTTAAACCACTTAAAGAATAAGTAAATTACTTCTACTAGAAATATATTGATCCCAGATATAACGCTTTGGCTGTAATCGTGCAACATGCAGAGAGTAATATTACAAAAAACTTGTTTTAGATTTCAATAAGTATAACAAAAACACAAATCACTTATTCAAATGAAATTGAGTTGTATTCACACAGATTGGCTAAGATAATCACGCAATGAAACATCGCATTTCAATTATGGTAAAGTTAAGTAATTTACCAATACGAGAAAAATATTCCAGAATACATAAAGAGTAAAAAATTAATATTGCTATTAATTGAGTATCTTTCATTCTCACATATATCAATTTCATCATTTTCTCTGTTTTCCTTCTTTCCTTTTCCATTCATACTTTCTTTCTTTCTTTCTTTCCTTCCTTCTTTCATTCCGTCTTTCTTTCTTCCCTTCTTTTCTTCTTGTTTTCCTTCCTGTACACTTATATAAATTAATTATAATTCATTCGCGTAATTTCAAAATCGTACCACTTCTATTCTTCACAATAACAGAATTCATTTGAAACACATAGTAATAATAATAAAAACTCATTCTTTATTTAAAATGTTTGCATCCATATTCAGTATTATTCATTGATTTCAATAGCAGGGGACGAACATGGTAATTTAGATGCATTCTTTACGAGTATATAACTTTTTACGAACCAACATGGATATTTATATTTGTGAAGATAAACGTATTAATTAGACATTAAGCATAATATTTACAGTAAATTAAAATAGTAGCGAGGCAGTTGACAAGATACATAAAAATTTAAATATGAAGATATTGTAACTTGTTGGTCTCAGCATTCCAGATTAAGTGTCATATTTTAAGTACTTTTTACTTTAAAACTAGAAATCTCTAATTAGCATAATTTTCTACCATCAATACAATAGATAATTTCGTATTTTCAGAAAGCATTGAACAAAAATATGAAATTATACGAATAAGGTTTTTCATTGGAATATTTATGTGACTTATGCGGAGTATTTAAATGGCGTTCTACTTTTTGCTGCCTTATAAAATAGAAATTTAGATCGCAGAAGTGTTCATCGCGGACAGACCACGGAGGCGCGAATGACACGGCACTTTTGTTTAACAAATAGAACGTAGAATTAAAGAAGCTTTTATATTTAGTGGTCTAATGGTAGAGCAGAAACAACGTAGAGATTCCTAATAAAACTGACGGAGATAAATGTTGAATTTTGTCATTATTAGTGGAATATTTTTTAGTTGGACACTTTTCGAAGTATTTATATAAAGTAATACTTATGAAGACAAAAAACTTAATTTCTCCTTGCAATTTAATCAATTCGCAATTATGTGGTCTCACTACGACATGCCATGGAATAAAATATATTGGAAATTATAGTACTGTTTAACTGAATGATGAATAATGCAGAAAAATCGCTATTGTTCCACGATACAATCTGGATTCCATTGTGAGACTTCAATCACATAAATTTGCCAGTCGAGCCGTACGTTTACGAAATACTTAGAATGAAGCTTATATCTTGAGAATTCTCTTTAGTAAAGTCAAGTCAAACTGTCTCCTTGTAGGGCCCAAAGGTGCCCATGGCATAAAGAAATAAAAGCAAATTGGCATCAATTAAGATGTGTTTGTTGTAGATCCAAGTGTTTTTCGAAGATTTTTTATTATTTGCAATTATTACTTAATAGCAAGATATGTAACACATATATTAGTTTACGAACAAACAAGAATGAAGAAAAACTGATATCAAAATACTTATAAATTTATAAATTTTATTGTCAAAAAACAGTACAAACTGCGTATGACCACGTGGAGGGAAAAAAACTAATTTACTCTCCGGAAGCAAGCAAGGGACCATCCCATCTATTCCGATCAAGAGCCCTAAGGCAGAGGCGGATTCAAAAATTTCAGCAAAAGTTCCTAGATAAGATAAAAAGTTGGCTGCGAGTTAAATACTAAGAATGTCAATATGTTTGTAATTTTAAGCAAAAAAGTAAATGTACAAGTTATTATCGAACTATAGATTATTCTGAGTATAGTGTTTAAAAATCATAAGAATTGAAATAACACTAAATTCACGATTCATTGTTACAATAAACACGCCCCTAGACAAAACCTAGAGAACCTGTATGATAAATCCGCCTCTACCAGAAGGAAAAACGGAGAAAAACACGGGCCAGGATGGAAATTCTCTCACAAATTGGAAAGCACTGATTATACATAAATATATGCATAAGATGTATTAATTGAAACACAATATTTATACGCATTTAACTTATAAAACTCTGTCCCCAAGAATGTTACTAAATGTAGTTTTGATCTGAGCAAACACAATTAAAAAACCACATTGCTTTTATTTAAATTTCAGAATATTTATGCTGGTCACGGAAGATGAAACTTTCGTTATTTAATTCAGTAGGATTTCATGTTTTATAACCCGAAGTAACACCACTTTAAAATGCATCGATCGAGAAGACAAACATAATTATGGAGAGAGATCGCAATGACAAATTTGTATCATTCATTCGTTATATTCCTTTAGAAATATTATGTTTCAACACTCTCAATATTAGATCCCACTCTAAACCATATACCTTATTGATTTTCTGTCAGAATGTTAAAATACATTTTTTTATTTATAATTAGTTTGATATTAGTAAATGATTGGGTTGGTTGTTCTTGTAGATTTTATTCAAAGACACACATGGGGACTAATATATGTTGTCTCTAATGCAAAATCAGCAATATCAAATTTAAGTGTTTCTAAAGTGAGAATTGGAAGAACCACATTACAAAGAGTGAATACAGTACAGTTACGCGAGACTATAGTATAAAACAAACTTAATACTTAAGGGAGATAGGTTATATTAAAACAATAAAGAACTCAATAAAACGTTGCCCAATTCGACTTTCTTAGCATTGAATGTTTCGATTTTTTTCAACACGTTGAACAAAAATAAAAGTAATGCGAAGACGTTCATATGATGATACGGAAATGAACTGCGAAAGCTTGTTATCTGCTTAGATGCCAACAAAGTTTTTGAAATGACGCGATATGCGACGTTGCCCAGTAGCATATTTAGATTTTGTCAGCTTCGTGAGAGCTTTCATGAAGATATCGTTTATTTCGCCTCTCCTACACACATTCTCAGCTGCTTTATGATTGAATTCGCTTTCAAATATTTTTTCTCATATATCACCTGGGATTGAACCAGTGACTTATTGATCGTAACATTCGTGGTAGGGCTTCGTTCTCCTGTGCCAGGTCTCCCATGCAGTAGGAAGGGCAAAAACACTTCAAATTAATTCATTTTACACTCAGAAATTATGATATTCTTTATATAAAAATATTCTTTGAAAACAAAATTTCGTCAGTCCATAGAAAAATATACATAAGTGTGCAAACTTTCTTTGTATAGTTATTTGTTGAAATTATATCTTTCATCTACGACTGTAAGTAGAAATGTTCGTAATACCTTACCTTACCTGATCAGACGACCTCGTGTTTCTCTGTGGAGGGAGAACTTGACTTAAACGAGCTTAGCAAAGTGAACCTTGCGAAGTATTCTGCTGCCATGTCTCATCACAGGCGCACCGTTAGGGAGAAGGTGATTGCGTAGGTGGAAAAAGCCAATTTCAGTGCCTCGGCAGCTGGAAGGCAATATGGAGTAAGTCGGAAGAACTGCTTGCAAGTGGATTCGGCAGTATCGCGAATCTGGGGAGGTTGGCGTGCTGGTACTGGATTGTTGCGAGTATTAACCAACGTCCAGGACGCCGTTTTGGTGAACCAGGCTAAGGAGAGTCCTTTTTCGCTCTTCAGAACAGTTAAAGACGCCTGTCTAATTTTCCCATTTGCGCGAGAAATGTCGGAAACTGTCTGAGAGATAATGGACTCTGATCTAGGAGGGCAGCGACAAAGGAGGCGCTTTCCGAGGAACTTAGAGTGTATAGGTTAGCATTTACCGAAGAAAACACTAATCGTAATTGAGAAAACATGATTTTTTCCTCTGCAAATTACGGACCTGTGCGCGTATATCGACCTCGGGGAACCCGCCACTGTCCTGATTATGTGTGAGAGAGAGAGAGAGAGAGCACGATCTGGACGCGTATCTGTGGCGTGTTGGGGCTGGATAAGTTCTCGCTGTGTAGGCGTACTTCACAGAATACAAGGTCGTCTTGATGGGCATCAGTATCTCCAGATCTTGCGAGATATTATGATACCCCCGGTGCGGCAATTGAACTGCTGAAGAACAATTTTTTTAGAATGAAAAATTCATCTGTCCACACGTCTCGATTGGAGCAGGAATGGATTGCAGTGAAGGAGGAAGTGTAAATTATCCACTGGCTTCCGCATGCCCCTGACCTCAACCCAATCGAAAATGTGTGGGCGTAGACGAAGCCTGTCATGGCCGAAAATGGTCCTGATCCACCTCCCAGAACCACTGATGCGCTCTGGGATGTATGTGAAGCGTGTGAGGAAATTGCTAACAGCACGACTTATGCGTTCACCTTAGTTCATTCAATCCCTAGACGGTTGCAAGACGTGATAGACTGACGGATACTAGACTCGTTATTAAGCGACTAAAACAGCCCTTTCAAGGGCTTCAAAAACACAAACAATGAAATCCACAACTTGGTGAGCGTTAAATACTTTGCGTAGAAGATATATAGTCTTCTACGTTAAAGTTTGAAACTAAAAATATACAAATAAAAGTGGATTTAAACTAGGTAAGGTCACTTCATACTTTCCATCTAGCGAGTAGTTACTTTAGCAATGTGCCAAACCGCCTGCGTAAAACCTATCGCTCTTCTTGATTGCATGCTATTAAATTATAAGACCTTTTTAATTATACGAAAATCTTTGTTTTAAATAAAAGTATATTTTACCCGTTCTTTAACGCTTATTAATTATCATTAGAGTAATACGGCTATTATTAATTTTGTTCATTCTACCGTGTATAAAACTATCAAAGTGTAATAAAGACCTGTATTTTTTCATCCTTCTTATTTCTATTCTTAGCTAGACATACAGATACGAATGCTATTTTATTGCTACAAATACTGTTAGTTTAAACTAATAAGTGCATGTAACTTATTTCTTTATTAAATATTGTGCTCTAAATGTAAAATATAATAAATCTAAATGCTGTATGAATGTACTTTTATTGAAAATATTGTTTGGATAAATTAGACAACTTAGTGCATATCCATTTCCTACTCAATATTATTATAGAAATCTATACTTTTACATATTTCCAACTTATATTTTGGTAAGCTTAGTAACCAATGCTCTGGTGTATTATCATATCATACTTACTTTTCGGTTAGAATTAAAAACTCTCGAATTGCTTTTTGTATCATTGTCTTCTTTAAATATTTGTATAATTAATTGCTTTTTAATTCAATATTGAATAATTTCTGCTTAAGTTAATTGAAATTTAAAAAACATTAAAAATTTCTCGTGTAATACATTATTGAATATTTTTTCATTCTCAAATGAGAAAACTAAAAATACTGTGACTTAAGAGTTTATGTATAGAAATTATTTAATAGATACGTTGAACTAATGTATTAAAGTATACGTAGGCGTCGTATACTTAGCAAATGATTCAGCGCTATGCAGATTGAACTTCGAAAGTGTTCCAATTAATCTCCTTGTTGCTAGCCCCATTGCCAGATTTGCTGTAATGAATTTGTGTTTTGAATCGTTGATTTCGGTCAGTTTAACAAAAAATTGCACTTTTAGTCAATGGAACCATTGACATTTAACTTGCGACCCACAGACCTCTCAGGTGATGTCATAGAGATTAGTATTCTCATACGTGGGGACACCCTTGGGAAGAACTTGAATGTGGATCGATATTTTCCGATTTTTGAGATCAAAAACATACAGAAATCTCTTGAATTGCGATTAAACCGAACAGTCAGGAATCGGATTAAAATACAGAGTGTATAAGTTAACATTTGTTGAGAAAAGCATGAATTAGAATTGTAGAAATGTTTTCTCAGACGAAAGTGATTATATAATGTGTGAGGCCGTTTGATTTGATTACAAATATCGATCCACAAGGGAGTCCCTTCAAATTCCCTTCATATCAAGTACTTTCTATTCAAATCAACGATTCAAAACACGTTGAATTGACTGCCTATTTCTGTGATCGATAGAGACGTCGAGTTTTTCAACAAGCATTATACCGCGTGAGTAAAAATACATTTGACTGAGATAAATAAAGCTCCACTGTAACTGTGGTGTCGCTACGCCGCTGGTTCGATTCCCGGTGACTTTTGCACACAGGTTTTTGAAAATGGTTTATACCACAAATCAGCTTGAAATATCTGTTTGGGAGCTGTAATAAACGAAACAATTCATGCTCTCACATTGCTTAGGAAAATCTTAAACATACGCTGAGCAATTGGCAGTTCGGCAACGTCGCATTACGACAAACCTGGCAACATTCCTAGCAACTGAAGGAGATGAAATTGGAACACTTTCGAACTTCAATCTCCATTGTGCTGATACATATCCTAAGTATACGACGTCTCCGCACACTTTAATACTTTTGATCAACATTTATATAGAATAATTTTTATACATGAAGTCATAAGTTACGGTATTTTTAGTTTCTTCATTTGTGTATAATAAAATACAATAATACATTTCATGACGAAGTTATGTTTAGTTCTTAAAATTGAAATTACCCGATGACTATTCTTAAATATTCCTTTATGAAGAATATAATCTACAAAACATTACAGAGAATCATGATAAAAGAAAGAAAACGATTCTAGAGTTTCTAATTTCTATGAAAATTATGCAATATACTTTGTTGTATTGAAGTTACCAGAAGTACGTGTGATATAATTATACACCAGATCACTGTTTTCTGAACTCTCCAAAAGTTAAGAAATATGTAAAAGCAAACTCCATTTTAATAAGGATATTGAGTAGAAAATTGATATGCTTTAAATTGTGCTATTTATAACCAAACAATATTTTCAATAAAACTATGTTAATATAGCATCTCAAATTTATGTTCTAATACTTTCGGAGCACAGTGTTCTTTACAGAAAAATCTTATATGCACGTTCCGAATGTCCTGCTACGAATTGAAATTAGGTGGGTTTTTTTTATAAACTTTATTTAAAATACAAAACAATGTTTATAAGATGTTCGTTGTAAAAAATAATCTAACTTCTTCAAATACGATTTTGGACGGTGGTCTCGCGGGTTTTTTGGTTTTCAAGTCGATAAACAAAAAAGAAGTGTGCTTTTTCCACACAGTGAAACGTATGACGAAGATAAATGGTAATTTTGATAACTCCTTATTCACAACCTACAGTTTCAGCACGGTCCTCATAACGAACAAAATATAAAAAACCTCTTAATAATAAAATAGTAATAATCATTTTTTTCTATCGTAGAATCTTCCAATAATTACATTAACCTCATATTAAAAAACAAATTTGTTATTGTTTCATTAAGATATAGATAAATGATTTAAGTATATACTTATTGAAATTTTTAAAGCTTCTTGTAATATTCTATTTTTCAATTCACTTTAATTACGCTAGTCACACTCACATCTCTCCTTCTAGAAGAACACTCGAAAAGCGAAGAAACCAATATATCCTGGGGCAGTACACAATCTGAGAAGTAATGAGTGATGACCAAAATATAAATATTTATAATTTATAAGAAAGCGAGTGTTTTCCTCATTAAAATATTCGTTGGACTGCCAAAGTTTTGACTTTTAGTCAGACTTTCTCAAGACAATAATTACATATATTTGGGGTCTAACTTCGCTTACAAGAAAAAGTACTTACAAGGAAGAAGCATTCTATCCATAAAAATTAACGTCGGAAACGTTTAATAAATCCAAAACCACAAAAGAATTTTGGTAACTCGTAAATTTGTTTTTGTGTTTTTTCTGCAGGTATCATTTCTTCTTCTCTTACGAAAAAATAACAAGACTAAAGACAAAAATAATCTGGTAAGTGATGTCGCACTATAAAAACGTATCTTTGAGACCATAGAAATACGTAGAGATGACAACAAGTCGAAAATATTTGTTTTTCAGGTCAGTGTGAATGCGTGTAATCTTATATTTTTAATACTTCATTAAGTGCAAAATATAATGTGCTTTCAATAACGAACTACCATTATTCTAGTTTACTTCCTCTGCACGCGTAGTAAAAGAGTGAAATGGATGGCTGATGACTACTTTTCTATTGCGATCGCTCTCCAAAATTATATTTGCCTTCTAGAACGATGCATTCTAAGGGGTATTATTTCTGGTCATAGAACATGAAATCCTACTAATTCCTCCTAAATAACGAAAGTTTCATCTTCGAAGACCAGCGTAAATCCAACAAAGAAATATTCTGAAATTTAAATACAATTGATGTGGTTGTTTAATTGTGTTTGCTCAAATCAAATCTATATTTAGTATCATTCATGAGTTTGAGAGCAGGTTTCTCCTAAGTCATATATTATATTTTAATATTGTCACGGAATATTAATTTCGTTAATTTAAATAAAAGTAGGACGTTGGAAAGTGGAGAAACATTTTAAAAGCAGGCCGTTGAGGAAGCGATGATTGGCGAGGCGTCGCAACAGACCACGCGACGCGCCGGCGTAGACGGTCGCCCCTTTCAAAAGTGAAAGACCAACATTTTTCAAAAGGCTGTGAATAACATAATAAAAATCCATTTCAAGGGAGACGGTTACGCGCAGTAGGCCGCGCGGAACCCGCAATAACAAATATAATTGGAAACATGGTCAAAATTAACCAGAGGACACTTTGTAAACATTTAACAAAGACGTGGGCGGCGAAATTCAAGAGAGACGGTTACGTGCTGTAGCCCGCACAGGACGAAAAAAGACGTGACAAATATAAAAAGAAATCAGCCAAAATTAACCAGGAGTCGCTTTTGTATGAATTCAACAGAGGGTGTGGGTGGTTCAAGGGAGCGGTTTCTGGGACATCTCAAGCCGGCACCCAGAGCCGCAAATCAAGACCATAAAAGTTGGGAGTTTACAAGTTTCTTTATTATCCATATATATATGATACAAAATTTATAAATTATGTTTACAATAGAACTTTTTACATATACATACTTCACATTCTACCCATTAATACATTTCCCAACAAATTATAACCACACTTCCCATTTACAATAGTCACAATAAATTGTATCCACATTACCAAATTACAATATTATTGCATTTTTTTAATCTTTAACCTAAAATTCTTGCACAATATTTATCTTGTTTTTCCAACTTGTTTTATCTATTTCAATAATCCTTTTCTTTTTACAATTTTAATTTTTTACAAAATTAGACACTACATAATTTCGATAATTCTCGAAATTGTTCTTAAGCATAATTCATTTTCATCCAGTTCTACTTCTTAATACATTTACAACAATTTAAATTTACACTACCTGTTTTCCAAAATTTTACTTATTTTTTATTTACCTATATTGCTTGCGCAGTATTTATCTTGTCCATACATTATTTTTCCTTATCCTACTTATTTCTATTATATTTTACCTTTTCCAGAAATCCTTTTCTTTTAACAAATATACTTTTCACTAAAATCCTTCAAAATGTAAAGACTCTATAAATAACTTTGTATAAACTCTTAAATAATTTGTATTTTCCAATTTTCCGGTCATACCATTATTTAGTAGTTCTCCAATCTTGAAACATAACTTTTCCCTCCCTTTAAGTTACCAAGTAGCTTGTCAAAGGGAGTTGTACTAAAAAAAATTTTTTTTTTTTTCCTTCATAGTGAGCGAACTTTCATATGCTTATATTAGTCTCCATCCCATATGATAATTGTATTTATATTTTATATTTCTAGGCTATATTTCTACTATCTATGTTACTCCTACTAAACATTAGTAGCAGTATTAGTAGTAGTTATAATGGTAGTAAATTATATATCTGCCTACTAATCCGCTACCAGTTATTTACATAGTAGTAGTAGTAGCAGCAGCAGTAATTTTTTTCCCTTTATTTTTTATTTATTTTTTCTCATTCCTCTCTACTTCTTTTAATTTTATCATATATCTTAAACCAAAGGAATTTTTTTATTATTATTATTATATTTTTTTATTACTACTCTTATTCTCTCTTTTAATTTTTTGTTTATTATGCCTAAGTTTATTTATTTAAATACTTTGACCTTTGTTCTTTTTATTTATTAAAAAAAAATTTCTTTTGTTTCCTTCATCATTTTACATTGTTATGTTAATTTTTGAAAATTTTCTGTTAGCCACTTCTTAAGTTCCTTTCTTTGCTTATATTTATTTTGTAGGTCTATTATTTTATCCGGAATTTTATTTAGGCTTTTGGGCACCATCGCTTCAATAGTTCTTTCCCCGTATTTATTAAAGGTTATAGGTATTTGATATACATGTTTTTTTCTATTTCCATGTTCATGTTGTACTCTATTTAATATATCTTTTTTATTAATGTTTTTAATTATTATTTGCTGGAGATACATTTGTTTGCAGTTTAGAACATTATGTTGTTTGTAAATATCTTGTACCCTAATTCCTTCCCCACCCATTAACCCAATCACCGTATCCTGCAAAGATTGTAAGGGGGCAACATACGATTTTGATGCTGCTCCCCATACACCAATTCCATATCTTAATAAAGATTCTATTAATGATTGGTATATATTTTTTAGGGTTTCTCTATCCAAATTTTTTTCTATATTTAGAACTTTCTGGTAACACAATCTTATTTTCTTTACCAACTCCTTAATATGCTCATTCCAAATAAAAAATTTATCAAGTATTAGGCCTAAATATTTAATTTTGTCTACTTGTTCTATTTTATATTCACATTTTTCTATTTTATTCTGTATACAGTTATCATTATGGTGCCAGATGTTTATTTCTTCTCTTTGTCTCACTCGTGATGTAATGTGCAATAATTTAGTTTATTTTTCCATTCATTATAAGAGACTTGTCGTGAAACCATATTTGTAATTTGTTGAAGTCTTCCCGTAAATTATCTCTGGCCTTATTTACATCCTTATTATACGCCATGATTAAAAAATCATCAGCACATCCATAATATTCACAATTTTTTAGACATTCTGTGGCATCATTTATATACATTATAAAGAGTAGGGGAACCAAGAAACAACCTTGGGGTATACCTGTCTTTAGTAACTTTTTATTACTATAACAGTTTCTGATTTTAACAATGAACTCTCTATTTTGCAGGTAACTTGCCAAGATCTTGTACATTTTTTCTCTAATTCCCATAATCTCTAATGTTTCCATCAGTTTTTTACCATCTATCATATCAAAGGCCTTCGACAGGTCTATTGACAATAACAATATTTGCATCCCTTAGTTTAGTTTTCCATTAATTTTATTCCCTATTTTCTCCAACAGGTCAGTTGATCCTTTCTCCATTTGATATGCAAATTGATCTTTTACTATAATTTTATGTTTGTCGGCAAAGCTATACAATCTTTCTACTAAGTATTTTTCGTAAATTTTTCCTATGGTTGACAATAATGATATAGGTCTGAAATTATTAAATTCTTTCCAATTCCCACCTTTGTGTATAGGTCTTACCACCGCAATTTTCATATTTTCTGGAAACCTCTCTTCTTCTATGCTTTTGTTAATAATTAGTCTAATTAAGGGTATCATTATGTTTTCATTTTGCTTTATATCTTCTAATTTAATAAGATCTATTCCTGGTGCTTTCTTATTTTTTAGTTTGTTTCTAATTTTTTTAATTTCATTGTTAGTTATGTCGGGGATGAAAATCGAATTTTGTATAATTTGATTACCGTACATCCCTAATTTTCTATCACAATTGTGTATACTTTTCTCTATATTTCCTTTGAATGCTGTAGCTATTTTTTCAGAGAATTCCTGTAGGGTTACATTGTTTTCTAGGTTTTTTTCTATATTATCATCAATATTTTCTTTTCCTTGTCTACCCATTATTTGATTAATGATATACCATGGTTTTTTATTATCTTTTTTGTTTTCATTTAGCTGTTTTTTGTAATATTCCTTTTTTAAAATAATTCTGTGTTATTTTATTCCTTATCTCCTTATATTTTATCCTGATATCTTCCTTTTTCCCTATGTCTGCATTCGGTGTTTGTTTTTTCATATTCTAAATAGCTCATCTCCTTTATTCATCATTTCCATGATTTCTTTACTTATCCATGGTTTAATGTTAACCTTTTTTCTACTCCTATTAGGTTTACTTTTCATTGATTTTCCAAAGCTCTTTACTATTACTTCATAAATCTCATTTGCTTTAAGTGTTTTTATACTCTCACTATTTATTCTTTATAGGTTTTCCTTAAGTGCTTTCTTATCAATCTGCATTTTTTGATCCTTCCTTCCACCTATTTTTTCTATTTTGTCCTTTTTCCTTTTCATATGGATTCCTATTAAGTAATGATCAGAAATTTTTGTGAGAATCATTATTGGTTGGATTTTAACAAATTCTCCACTCATTGCAATGTGATCAATGCATGATTTGTTTAACTTTTTTATTCTGATTTCCTCTCTTGGGTTTTCCATTATGGTCTGTATCATTTTATATTTTGTTATGATGTTTAGATATTCTTGATTTTGGTTGTTAATTATCTCCTTCTCTATATTTATATTGATGTCACCTATTAATATTTTATTTTTATTTATTATTTTGCTCAATACCCTTTCCAAGTCCTCTACAAATATTTTTTTCTCCTCTCCAGGCATTCTATATATGGCTATTACTGTCATATTGAAATTTTTATTCGTGTGCATATTTCCTATAATTGATTCAAAGCTATCTTTCATTATATTTAATCTTTCAAACCTAAATTCCTCTCTATAATATATTATAATCCCTCCTTTTTTTATCTATTCTTCTGTAACCTTCTCTTTTAAATTTTTCCAATTCATACTCTTTTATTGATTCATTAATTTCTACATTTATTTCCATTAATACAATTACATCAATCTTTTTTAATATAGGGTTTATTTTAACTTCAAATTCTTCACAGTTTTTCTTTATTGATCTAATATTTAGGTGTATAATATTCAGACCTTGTTCATAATTATCTATCTCTTTTTTAGCCTCCTCAAAATTTTGTAAAATGTTTATTTTGTCAATTTCAGAATTTTTGATGATGTCAATGTTCATGGTTTTTTTGAAAATTTACTTTAGTCCTCCTTTCCATGCAATATTATTTAAATCTACTTCATTTTTTATTATCCAGAATCTACTATCCTCTTCCTTTCTTATAAATATCTTAGAGTTTTTGATCCAGGTATATTTAAATCCATTTATTTTTGCATATTCTCTGGTTTTCCAAAAAAGATTGGCTTTATCTGGAGTTAATTGTTCTCTTATGTAAAAAAATTTTCTCTCCTTTCTTTAACCCTCCTTTTGTTTTTGATAGTTTAATAACCTTTTCTCTTATTTCTTTATTTTCAAATTTAATATATGTTTTTATTTTGTCCTGTTTATTTTTATATTGTTTGTTATTTTACATCAATTTCTTTTATTTCATTTAGTCCCTCTTCCTTTATTAGTTGTCTTATTTCTTTTTTGTCCATAACTTTAGTTAGTCCTGTTATTTCCACATTTTTAAATAACCTATTATTTTCTAGTTCGTTAACCCTTTCATTTAGTTCCTCATAGGCCACGGGACTTCAGCGAGGTGGCTGGTGGCGTTAGTGAATGAGGTTACGAGAGGCAGTTGGTTCCATTCAGCTGGAAGGCGAAGCAGCAGGAAGCTCAGAGGTCATCGAATCCGACTACCGCCTGGGGGCGACCACTCAGTTTGGCACAAGGCGGCTCTATCTTTCAACCCATGTTAGTAATTAAGGTAACTGCACATAGCTGGTTGCATCCAGCTTAGGTAGATGCGCGCAGTGCGTCTTTGGACGAAAATAAGCGTGTGCTTCATTATGACGGACTTAATAGGAAAGACAGTAATGTCGCCTCACTCAGGAATGAACTAATTAGCTTTGTTTGTTTAATCATTAATGTTTAACATCAATATAGGATGAAAATGATGTTTTGGGGACTTATCATTGAACCCACATCACTGTGAACCCACATCACTGTGAACCCACATCACTGTGAACAATTGTGTAACATAAAGCGTGTGAATTTTGGGGGATAAATAAGAGGAAAGTGTGAGCATGTGTAAGATAGTGATGATAGTTTTAGGAATGTAGTAGTTAGTAATTAAAAACCAGTTTTACTTTGACGCTGCGCGTATTTAATACCAAAAGTGTGTTTCTTTTAATAAATGGGGACGAATCCCGCCCATATATCTTTATTTGGTAATTAATGTTGATAGGGTTATCCACTACCCTATTATTATTAACTAGTTTTGTTACAATTGGTGCATCAACGTGTGGGCTAGCATTATCCGCTAACCTATTATTGATTAACGTGGGGCTAGCATTACCCACTAACTTATTATTAATTAAGCAGTTGTGAGTATTACCAACTACACTATTGTATTAATTAGTTATGCTACAATTGACGCTTCGACGTGGGCCTGAATTAATTAGCAGTACTCCCATGGGTATTTAAAATTCATAAGTGGACCTTTAGTCGTAGATGGATTTGGGTATGTTATAATAATTTGTGATTACGATTAACCATTGCCCTATTAATTATTTAGTTTTGTTACAGTATATATATATATATAGGTTGTATTAATTAGTTATCAGTTTTATTTCAAATTTGCGGATTGTTTTGATACCCATTTCTTTTTCATTCTTCTTCGTTCGTTAAAATAACAACTTCTTTCAAAATGACCATGAATCTGGAATGCTGGAACCTACTAGTCACAATAATTTTGTATTTAGTTTTGTATTGTTATCTCATCAATTGCTTCGCTGATTTTTATCCTTACTCTTAAAATCATGTTTAATGTCTAATCAATATATTTATCTTCACAAATATGAACAATCATGTTGATTCGTAAAACGTTATATAAATTACACTTCTGAATTGTCTCGTTTGCCCCCTACTATTGAAATCAATAAATTCTACGGCATGACGATAGTGTTTTGAGGAGATAGGGGATTTGTTGTGAAACCCCACACGGACACCATTTTTCGTGAGGAGAGGGGGGGATTTGTTGGACACTCGCTAATGGACCCTCCTCCGACGTTAGTTGTTAATCGGTCGCTTTGGTTCTCGAACTAATCCCTTACTCAGAGTGACATGAAGGATGAGAGGGAGCGAGAACAAGGGATTAGTCTAGTTCTGGCAACAGTTGTTTATTTGGTTCAGGCGTTCACTTACATGGCTCCTTCAGAGGGACGACCCAGAGCTCCGGTTTGCGCGGTGCCCCGCGCTAGTGACTCGCTCCAACAGCCCGTGTTAACGGCAATAGCCGACATGAATTAACGGGGACTCGTCGGCAACTAGGACGAGAGTAGCTAGGACCGGGAGGTATGTCTAGTTACTCGCAGGAGTTGTAGCTAGGAACTGGGAAGTCTTACGAAGATTCGTAGCTGGGACCGTGGAGGTCTGGCCAGATACGACTAGAAGACAGAATGTGCACGGCGTCGGGCGCGCGAGCGACAACCGTTCTGCTTGTGAGTATCTGGTTTATATAGCCATAACGAGCTGAGTCACCAGGTTGGGCATGGCGCGTCGTTTGAATGGACACGCGAGTGCCGCTGCTTGTATCTACGCGAAAATAGTAACGAAAGAAAGTGGAGAAAATAATGAAATTGATATCTGGGACAATGTAAGATAAAAAATAAAATGCAATATTAATTGCGATGTTTTATTGTCTGATAATCTTAGATAATATGCTTGAATACAACTCAATTGTATTTTGAAGTCTAAATAAAAATGATATGTTTCTTTTGTTATATTTTCTGAGAACTAAGGATACACTTTTTTGTAATGTTACTCTCTGAGCATATTGTTTTATATGTTGCACGATTACAGCCAAGCGTTGTATCTTGCATCAATGCATTTCTTACAGAGGTAATTTATATATTGGTTTAAAATGATTGAAGATATAATCAGAATTAACATTTAGTGTTATTCATTTTATATTAAATTCCTTTCTATAATGCTTGATTTCCGATTGACCTCTAAAAATAGGATAGAAGGTCTGCATATCATTTGAAATTATTATAAACAACACAATAATTGATGCCAATGACCTTAAGTTCTTTGCGCCACTGGGTAAAATTCAAAGGTTATAAGAATATTAATAAATAATTCCTGAATGGGTATCTCACGAAATTCACACGATATCTTGCGGTGGTATTCAAATCTGTGATTAAACAATATCGATTTTTCAGTAAGAACAAATCTTTTTACGGAGAAGTTTAATTTGTTTTATATTCCCTGTGAGGGCATTGAGATAACAAAACTTGAGATGTCATTTAAATATAGAGAGTAATAAAGGTTATTGAAGTTAATAACATAAAGGATATTTTTTGTTATGGAAGACCAAGTCGTGTACAATAAAAATTTACAAAATATTTCTTTAATAGGGATGTAATAAAAAAAATTCACTCGTTACGATTTAATAGGGGTATATTTACCAGTACTAGTCTTCTATTGGTCTGCCAAATATGGAAGCAGTTTCAAGTTTTCCTACGATTGGTCAAATGAAGGTGGGGAGCTTTCTCCCCGTCGTAGAGGAGTGGCGTTGCAAACCTAACAAATTCAAACTGCTAAGAGCGCGGGACTTAGAATATTTTCGTGGACCCTTTTATTATTCCAGGACAGTACAAAGGAAAGATAAGGACAGACGTGTAAATAACTTTTCTAATCCACTGATCTTGAAGGACTATTACAAAAACATGAAGTTTGTAGACAATTTTGATTGGCTCAAATGGAACTTTAGTTCGAAAACAGTAAGAAGTAGTTCATAAGAATGTTTTTCCATCCTGTAGACGCCTCCGTCACTGATGCCTTCGTTGTCCAGAAATTCTTGAAGGACACAAGCAAACGTTTCTGAAGAAAAGTTTACTAAGAATTATTTGCCGTAAGAATAGTTGAAGAGAGCAATGTAAAACCGACTCCAGCAACAAGTGAAATGAGACGTCTCAATTCTTATGTTGATGGGTTCATTCCCCAAGCATCAGCTTCACATATGCCTGTGCATTCAAGGATGAAACGATGAGCAAAATGGAGTACTAAACAAAAACAAGTTCGATCTACATGGACCTCCTCAACATGCTACATGGCCTTGTGCCTGAACGAAGATAAAAATTGTTTTCTAGTTTATCATCAAGCAATGGAGTAAAACTCTTATAAAATATATTTCATTGTGTTTTTAGGAAACAAACAAGGAAAAAGACTGATTACTGTTTATTGTAATTGAGATAAGGTTTTCTTGACAGTTTCTATTCTTACAAATGTGACATTTTATTTTGTGTCGATCAATAAAATATATATGTACCTAAATTACCTAGTTTAAGCCCATTTAGTATTCCTGTCATCATCAGTGGCGTAACTACCGCCGGTTCGGCCGGTGCAATTGCAAGGGGTGCAAGGGGCCCCCAGTACGGATTATTTAAAGATCAAAAAATTATTTATACGATTTTTAATTACCTCCCTTCAGAAATTTGTTAGAGGGCACTTTGGCATCATTTGAAATAATGTTTCAAAAGAACGTTGTGACATTCATGAATTTGGCATAACTGTAACATCTCACCTCAACCCTGATGTGATGTATTGTTTCTTCTGGTAGAAGCGGGATTCAAATACGTACCAAATGTCAATGGTAGTTTTCTCGCTGCCACCAGCTCGGTTTCCCGAGCAACCAAACTCACGAATAATAATAAATAATGGTTTATTATAAATTACATAAAATCTGAATTGGTTACAAACTCAAACTCCCAAAATCATCAATACATGAAATGATCTTTGACTAGAAAAATATTGTTGTATAAAATATAGCTGAAGACAACACTTTTATAAACCCTCAGGTTATCAGTTCTTTCGAAATGGAAGGTTGTTTCCACCCAACAACTAACTGAAACTAGTTACACCTCTCGCACCTAGTACTGAATACATTAAGTCTACCGCAGCAGCCTTAATAAAACAAACTGGTCCCCATGACCAAAACTTAGTACAGACACTGAACAGCGCTGACGGATCTCTATACGTTCCTTTGTACAGAATGAATCCCCGAGAGGGTGCACACCTCTCAATATATCTAGTTTCAGACGTCGCGTGATCAGCGAATGACCACGCTGTCGCCACCCCCGTGCCGGTATTTTCCAGGAATGCCGAGGACGCGCCGTAGAGGACGCCTCGCTATACGCGTCACCCCGCCGCTTCGCAAACACCTGTGTAGCTCCTTTCTTTTCTTCGTGGAATTAGTGTTTTCATTACATTGGCACAAACATTCCTTAAGATGAAAAGGTTTATTTCGAACAATGCCTCCACACGGAAAACTCGTTGCACGTCCGTCTTAGCGCGGGCCGGCCACTTATTGTTCTATGCTTAACAGCATCCTGCTTACAAACACAAAATAATATTAATATTGTGCAAGTTGCTGGCGTGTCCTGGTGCCGACGTTACAATAACTAGTATTCCGACGAAACATGAGTTTTAACACGAAATAGACAAATCTTTCCTGGGTCAGTTATTTCCCAAACACCCAATACAATTTTCAATGGGGCTGTTACATCACACCTCAAACCCTGATGCGATGTTATTTTTTTTTGGTAGAAGCGGGATCCACGTAAATACCAAAATCCATATGGTAGTTTTTGTCGCTGCCACCAGCTCGGTTTTCCGAGCAACCAAACACACGTGTAATAACAATAAATAATGATTTATTACAAATAAACTAGAAATCTGAATTTACAACAGAGACAAACTCCCAAAATCATTAATACATCTAATATTCTGTTATTACACAAATAATGCTGTCAGAGAGCATTGTTTACACTTTGTTAAATATAGTTGAAGACAACTAAATTGTAAAAACCCTCAGGTTATCTGATTCTTCGAAATTATAAGTTGTTTTCCCCAACAACGAACTGATACTAGTTACGATTCTCGCACCTAGTAGTGAGTTCATTAAGACTACCGCAGCAGCCTAACGAACATCTGGTCTCCGCGACCTAGTCTTTAGCTCAGTCACATGTCAGTGCTGACGGATCTCTATATTCCCTCGTAAAGAATCTCTGAGGAGCTTCACTCCTCCCAATATATACTGTACCAGACGTCACGTGATCAGCAAATAACCACGCCTTCGCCACCACCGCGCAAACACACTTTTTGTGTCACCCCTTTGGCTTCTAGGAACGCAGAGGCTGCGCCGTAGAGGACGAACCGCCATGAGCGTCACCTAAGCGCTTCGCAAACACCCTTTTCATTGTTCTATATTCGGCACGTACTTCATTCATAACTTCGTAGAATTCTTCTTTTCTTTAGGTACACCTAAATTCCAGTGGGTCAACATCGCCGGCTGCATTCTTCGAATACACTTGTACGTACTTTCTTTAAAAGTGAAAGGTGTTCGTTCAAACAATATCTCCACACGGAAAAGGTTTAGGGAGAATACCAAGCTCGTCGCACGTCCGTCTTAGCGCTGACCGGCCACTTATTATAAGATTCTTAAAAGCATCCGGCTTGGAAAATACAAATAAATATTAATATTTCACAAATTGATGGCATGTCCTGGCGCCGACGTTACAGGGGCCCCGTGGTACTACAATTAAACTAATCATTCCTTATATTTATCTTAAAAATTTATGTCAGTTACTATATAAATATAGTTAATGTTATTTAAAATAAAAGCCACATTGTCCATATTCTTATTTCAAAATTTTAATTGTTCAACTATCTTCAATTCTTTTTGTCCTGCCCCCATTATAAAATGCTCCATTCAAACTGTACAATCAATAATATATTTGAATGTAAAATAGCTTTACTTGTAAAGTAAATCGGTTCTACATTAATTTATTTGTTAAAATTCCTAAATTCTTAAGAAAAAGCATGTCAAAAACGTTTTCACTGGGGATCCCCGATGTGTCCATTAACCGGGGCCCCGGAAGGGATAGTTACGCCACTGGTCATCATATATTAGACTGCTTTAATAGGTGGTTAGAATAACTAACCACCAAGTAAGAAATCTATTTTGCTCGGTGGTCATCACAGCTAACCACCTTTTATGTCGTCATAAAATGTACACAAATGACAAAATGAAAAATTAAAAAAAAATTCACCAATATATAGACAGAAGCTATCTAAAATACTAGAGTTCTGCGAATGATTTGAAGAAAAAAAATGTTTATGTGCTTGAAGGGTTGTAAAGTACATAAAAAGTCTGTGCTTCAATGAGTTAATTAGCAGTATCTTTAATTCAATCTTCAAAGTTTAGGCGACGGATAGTATCTAATTCAGTTGAAATGAACTTCCTTTTGTCTCACACGAAAAAAAAAGTTGGATAGCTCAGCCTAAAGCACAGACTATAAACCAGACGCCCCTCTCCCATACTAACGGTGTATTAACAGCTTTCAGCGCTCCTAACATTATTCTATGCTAACTACCAAGTTCAAAAACCGGCCACAGGGCGCGTGGCAGTTCCCGATTCCCCTCCCCCTTCCACCACCAGGTACTGTACCCACCCCACTTCCTCGACCTCATGCTTCATAATTTCACAATAATTTAGCTGAAAATACTTTCCCTACAAAAAATTAACATTTGTTAATAGTTAACAAGATGTATAACTGAAATATTTTACTACACATATGAAATAGAAAATGAAAACAGGACAATTGACAGGAAATGTACACAAAGAAAATACATAATTGCTCTTAATTCTATTTATTCATAATAAAGATTCAGGACATTCTCATATGAATGGAAATATACAATCCAGTATACAAAAATTGGGTATACTTGCAATAAGATACTCATTTATTTATATCCACCAACTATTCATATCATTAATAAATAAATGAGACTGTTAAAACAAGTCACATGAGAAAAGCTGTATAGAAAGCAGTCAATGGAATCTTGGTTTTGCTTTAAGCCACAGTGGTGTGATAAATACCTCCGCTCATTGCATGAGAGAATTACATGCCACAAATCTAATGAAGGTCAAGTAGAAATAATTGATAAAGAAATGAAGACAATTCACCAGTACCATGTCATCAAAAGCGATAGATATATCATAGTATAAACTAGTTACAATAATCTATGAAGAAACCATACAGTTTTGATTTATACAAGTTGAATATCATTCTGTTTAACAAATGAGAAAGGTGTTAATCAATTCAATAGCACACTACATTTCCCATTTACAAATACAATATAAAAAAAAAGTCTGAAATTTTCCATTCTACAAACTGAATATCAATCCATCAAGGAAATGGGAGAGGTCTGTCAACCTGAGAATATCTGTGAGAAGACTGACTTCACAATAAGAAATTCACAAAATTTGTACCAATGCCAATGTTAATTTTAAAGAAAAGTTTACTGTAAAACCTTTTATATATCCATAGGATAACGTGACTAGATTTATCAGTCTCATGGTAAAAAAACATTACCTAGTTACAAACACCACAATATACTATAACTTTCATAAACTATCAAAGTGAAAGTAACATTAAATAACATGAAACGGAAGTGTTCTCACACGTCTTCTTCCTCCTTCCTCCTCAAGAGGCAGGCAGAGATTGATGGGTTGGCATTTTGCTTGAGGTATCCCGAACCTGGAAAAAGATCACATAGAAAATTTTATACTTCAGTTCGGACTACACAGGAAGCAAAATATTGATATTATAATACGCATGTGATTGTGTGGTGCAACAATAGGTATTCATATTAATAAATTAATAAAATAAAAGTAAAAAAATAGAATTCTTACAATAGATATCTAATAACCGTAGCCTAAATAAATATTAATATTCCGTATTAGTACAAAATAATAGTATTTTATATTAATTTCTCTTCAGGTATCCCGAACCTGGAAAAAGATCACATACATCAGTCAGAACTGGAAGCAAGAATGCAGTGTCACAATTTTACTTCATTTCCATTCTAAAATATGGTATAATATTTTGGGGACAAGCACCAGAAACAAAACAAACTTTTAGTTTACAGAAGAGAATAATACGAACAATTACCAACACTAATAAAGTTTCTATGTGTAAACCATTATTTGAAAAGTTGAAAATACTTCCACTGCCATGCATGTACATTTTTGAAACTTTGTACTTTGTAAAAAAGGATCTAGTAGACAAAGGACCATTCTACAGATTTAATTCCACTGTTCATGTTCACAACACTAGACAGGCAAGAAATATCACCTACCACATACACTCTTAGCCAAAAAAGCACATATAATGAACGTATACAGCTATATAATGCGTTACCACTGAACCTAAAAAGCATTAATACACTGAAAGCATTCAAAACAAACCATATTTACGACAGAAACTACTTCAGTAAACAAGAATTCCTCAGAGGCAATAACTAAGTCATACAAGAATTCCTCAATGACAATAACTAATGTATGACATACAATATATTGCAGATAATCATTAGAAGAAAGGTGCAGAAGGAGCATGATGCGAAAAATGATTGTTTTAGCATAAATATAGACCTTGACATAAATTAATAATATAAAAGTAAAATAATAGAATTCCTACAATGGATATCTAATAACCATAGCCTAAATAAATATTAATATTCCGTAATAGTATAAAATAATTGTATTTTATATTAATTTCTACGTAGTCTAAGTTAAATGAATATTATGAAATGTATCAAAATTATTATATTGTTGTTATTCTTATATGCAAATATTATTGTCATTGTTGTTAGTACTATGACACGCCATACATCATTGTTATGATCTATGTGGTTCAATAGAATATTATTATATTATATTTATGTTCATCATTTAATATACAGAATTCATTCATGAATACATTACTTAGATATTACAGATAATAAATTTTAATACTTCATGTAACATTCGTTTTCATTTAACATACCATGGAAGTCGTCCGGAGTAAAATGTGCGGAGCACACTCTCGTAGTTTGTGTGATCCGCAAACCCGTGAGGCCCAGAGATTTTAACCATTGTCGTCGTCTACAAGAGAATGTAACAAATATATTTATAAATAAATAAACAAACAACAATAATCGCAGCAAAGCGACTGAGCTAAGTACGTCTGCCCATGTGGGTAGTGGCGCTAAGACAACAAGAATTACTTACCTTTCTGGTGGGGTAGGGAAGGCGTGGAAAGTTATTTCCGGGTTGCCGCTTGCATTGAAGCACCCCGGTACGGAACACACAAAAATTCGAGGCATTCCACTATATAAAATCAACTAAATGTGCGGATTTGGACTACGGCACCGTACAGCCTGAACACCACACGCAAAATGTAATGTAACGAACAAGGAACTCTAGCAGCCAATAGGAGATGGGTGAACACGATCTTGCAGCCATCTATTGAGCGCTGGACAAACTGGGTGACTGGTAGCGCAGTCTGGTAAATATTCTATGCTAACTACTTGAAGCTTCAAACCTCATACATTTAGCGGCTATCTAGTTTCCTGGCCCTGGCCTAAAGTTAGCTGTGATAGCTCATGTGTCCGCTGTCTAGCAGACAGAGTACCATTAGCGGCCACAGCTTACGCAGTAATTTTCTATCACTGCGGAAGCTAAACGCCGCTTTGTCTTGGAGGAAGAAAGTTAAAGTGTAATTTAAATTTGTGTAAAATATAAATGTAAAAATTCAAGAAAATAAACTGATTCTTATTCTTATTCTTTGAAAGTTACATCAACAGCTATTGCTTATAAGTTATACGCTCAACAGCTCAGTTCCACTGAAAAATCTGACATAGCTGCAAGAACTGTAGTGTGTTCCTCCTCGACGATCTTGTTCGTAGTTGCCGCTAAATGACACTCGGTTGCGCTACCATCTATGTATACGGTTCGTTGCCTCATGACTGAGGCGGCGCGGCCTCAGCAATTGTTTTACGGAGTCAAATCGACCATGGCTTTCGCAATTATGAATAGTTGTTTACTTGAACAAAATGATTCATTACAACGCCTAAACGACGCCATCCCGACGTCGCGTAGCCCGAAACGTGAAATCTAGACGACGAAAATTTAGTGTTTTCTCGACGTCGAGCAACCGTACACTGATAATATTTTGAATTTCTGAAGCTTAATGTTGGCGAATACCTAATTATTATTTAAATAATGATATTTTAAAATGTATATATCTCATAAGAATAAATTTCAATTATATTCAAAATAAAGAAACGACTGGACACATAAAAACTATTTTTTTAGATATATTTTTCAAGATTTTAGATACGATTACTATTTTACATATTTACTATTCATGGTACCAATACTATGGTGCCGACACGTAGATAGCATAAAATCTATATATTGCTGCAGCTCAGTGGTAGCATTTGCGCCTTCTAAGAAAGAGGACCCTGAATCGAATACTGGCGCTGTCGGATATCTGAAGACGGACTTGAAAGTTATCTGTACGCCTGGGATTAAACAAAGAAAGACCATGGAGTTGTAATGAAAATTAATATGGAAAATTATTATCGTCAAGAAAGTCGTACTGAGAAGAAAGTATGCAGATAAGTCGACGTCGACTCATATCGAATCAACATTACATGCCTACTATAGGTTCCCCTTTGTTATCTTGTAGACTAGCTACTTGAGCTGTGAGAGCTAATGCTGTACGCTTTGGTACAGAAGGACGAAAATTACGTCATAGCAGACAGATGTTAGCTCTGCGAGCTCTTGTGTTGTTTGTCCGACTGGCAGTCAATACATTAGCTATTCCATTTCAGGTATTCTTTTCGTGCATAGTCGTCCTGAGAGGAGTTTTAAATTTTATATCTGTAAAAAAGTTAGCTTTTAAAAGAATTATTAATCGTGAAATTTAAAACTCCGAGAGAGGTTTTCACGTAAAGAGGTATTTAAAAATGTTATTAGTATTGTTTCAACTTCTTTCACTTTAAAATGAAATAGAAATTGTTTGCAGCTATTTTAAGATATTTATATAGTGGACTTAATAAACATACATACTCACATATAGAAGACTACATCTTTATTCAACATTGAGATTCCGTTTCAATTCCCACAAATGCACTACAAAGTGCAAAACCTTTTTAAAGAAACCCTCTATTTCAAAAGGCGTGTTCAGTTCAACCTTCGAAATCCCCACTAGGAGTTTGATATTGAAACATCTTTATTAGCTTATAATGCTCCAAGTATTTTGACTTGGGACAAATATTCATCGCTAGATGGATTCATTTCCATTAAGAAGGAAATTTTGTCTTCAAGTGGTTTTATAAACCATGTCACTTCTTTTCTTCTGAGTTTCGAGAACGTCATTGATTATATTATGCGTTGAAATACGATCGGTTAATCCCGGATTTCTATGGTCGATCGGCCCGCACCTGAATTTCTTTTAGGTATATACCCAAAGGAAAATTAGCCCTAAAATATAACTTGAGTTAAAATTTGAGTTTCTTAGATGGTTGAGGGCTTAGAATACGGCAAAAATCCTGTTTTGAGAAATTCTCTCTCGTGTAAATACTTTAGGGCTCGCCAAAGTCAAGGTCATTAGAGCTCTGATACATTTTTCAAAAAAATTATCAAAAATACTTTTTGGGTTCCATCCAATGAAAAGTTTCTCAAACATATTCCTGCTAAGGGCTCCTCTGTAAATTTCAGAAAAAAAACATGTTTTACAATGAATAGCAAGATTATTCGTAAAAAAAATTGTGGATCCTTCATCACCATTCGTTTTGTGACACATGCTGAAAACAGAATAAAACCGATAAGCCAGTCTGCGACAATCTATTGTGTGTTGGCAAAAGCGTTGGCAACAAGTCCCAGTTAGTCGTGAGGCATTAACTATTGTTAATGCCTTAGCTCAAGAGTTTTTGTAGCTTGGGGATAGAGAACAGAAAATAACTCACCTCGTGATAGACATGTTGAAAAAATCGAAAGAGACCAGCGATCACAAATATCAATCAAGAACATTGAAACGACATTCAACATAATTGAAAGTGCACGTCCTACGGCGGAATATCAACTTATCCAAGGATTCGGAGAGGAATTGACGCACGTACTCGAAACTGAGAATAGCGATAATTTCAAGTTCGGGTGGATTCCTCCGTCGCAACAAAAAAGTTCGCTGTGAGAAGGAGATAATTCAAATCTGACTAAGACTTTGTTATTAATATGTCTATTTCTATTTTAAAATTAGTGGTTCCAAATTTGTATTGCCTTAAAGAGTTATGTCGAAATAAATGAATATTTTGTAAAAACGTCCAATTAAAATTCCGAAATTTAGCAACTTCGTGTTTTTGTCTACATTTCTAATTCCAGTGACTTTTTGTTTTTAGATGACTTCGAAATTTTACTGCCCTTTAATTTCAGTATCTTAACATACTTTTCTCTGAATTGAAACCGTTTTATCACACGAAATATTTTTCTTCCGTGCAAGGACCACACGCCAACCCCAGAATACCTCGGTATTTACTCTATATAAATAACTACTCTATGCTCTTCTGTAAATAACTGAATATTGAATGCAAATGCACGAGAACGTAGGAAGAATAAGTGGGACACTCCAGATTTTTACATATATCATTAGCGCAATATTATTGACCTTCGTTTCCAAGTTCGTGCCATTGCCTTCAAAGATTGATTTGCCACTTCAATTAAATTTTTTAATACTTTGTCTTTAATAATGTAACTTAGTTAAAAGAGAATTCTTCAAACTGAATATTGAAATACTATTTCGTCTGTTACAATTTCATTGCAAATACATGTGCAAAAGGTTTTCAATAATTTAGGAAATTGCTTTACGAGGAAATCATGACTTGATCATTCATTACTTCCTTAGAAGAGAAAAAAAATTAGAATTGAATCTTACTTTTTCTCCTTGGGAGAGGGGCATACTCAGGATATTTTTTATTCCTAGATTCTACACACACACATACATTTTTAGGAGAAATACAATAAGGACAATTCCAAGAGAAAAAATTAAGGACAATTTTCGTTTAATTTCGGTATGTGTGTGTGTGGAGGGGGAATTTGTACCCTTATAGGTACGCCGTAAGATAAAATTAATATGGTATTATTTACACAATTTCTTCTCTTCTATTATTGTAGGAATAATTATGGCTTTACAGAAGAAACGAATCTAGTTTGTCCAGTATCCAGTAGAGTGCAGGCTCAACGAACCACTAACGCATTCGTGGACTTGTCAGTTGATAATTCTGCCGCTAGGTATCGTGAGAAGACACATTGCTCCCACTAAATTTTCACAAAAGGTTAATTATGAGATAGAGATTTAAATACGTAAACAGCTACTTAAAACACCTCAAAGGAGGTTGGATTGGAATAAAAATTCAATTACATGTCACAAGAACCTGAAAGGTAATATGGGCATGAAGTACATGAAACTTTTTTAGCAACTGGGGAAGCAATTTAGGCGATACTGACAATATAAAAGCCCTCAATTACATTATCAATGTCAGAAACGATACAACATAATTTCTCGGTGTAACGAGCAGGAGCTGACGACAAGGAAAGGGGAAGATTAACGTGGAAATAGGAGGGAGAGGAAAATTGGCGCAATTTGGAGCGTTTAAACTAATCGAGAGCTGTGAAATGCGAGAGTTGTGATTCATACTTCCTAAACGTAATACGGCAGTTGCGTTTCGTTATTCTGTGCACCCGTGCACCATATTAAAACTCTAGACGTGTCTGTCTCTCAGTAATAAAGTGCCAAAAAATTAATGTGAGCTCTAAAACAATAAAATCATATAGCGCCGTTACTGAAGTCATCAGGGAAGCAGCATTTGGAACGTTTCACACATTTTTAACGATTGAGGTATCGCAATTGAACAAATATTGAAAATAATTAAATAAACATTTAGACTTGCCTAATGTTAAATTAATGGGGTTTCATATATAGAATATAAAGTACCATTCAAGTTAATGCTGTGAAAGAGAAACTAAACTGGTTCTTCTTTAGAATATCGTGTCTTAAATTAAAGATCCCTTAGAGATGACCATAAAATGAAAATGGTTTACAGGAAGTCATGGGATTTTATTTTCCGCCAAAAAAGGTGAAAAATCTTACCATCAGCGGGGAATGGCGCAGTATGCAATATTGTTAAGCGAAATATGACGTGAAGACATCGGTTTAAAATGTTAATAAAATCATTTTCAAAGCGTGCTACAAACCATTTTAAATGTTGCGTCCACATTTTCTGAAAACATAAATCACTTTATTGCGATAACAACAGTGGCTTTTAGTATATCTGGAGAAATGTTACGGACATATTGGTGTACCTCATTTTTCAATACCGTCAAATTGTTTTTATCACCATAAACAGTGACTTTGAGGTAACCTCATAGTCAGAAGTCACAAGGGTTGATGTCTAGTGACCGGGGTGGCCAAGATATTGAGAAGTGTAGAGTTATTGCAAAGCACACCATTCATTGCTATCTCATTCATAATAAAACTTTAGAAAAGCACTGTCTTGCATATTTACAGAGATCGTCGACTGGTAACAGTGAGAGCTCAGACGATGAAGCTCACTTTAATAGCTGAAAAATAAAACGACATGTATTGCATATAGCGCCATTTCCTGCTAATTATGAGTTTTTGTACTATTTTGGGGGGAAAATAAAATTCCATTTCTTGTTGTAATCTATTCCCAAGTTTGATTACATTTTGTCCCGTAGTTTTACTTTTATGGCTATCTTAGGTTGGAACTTCAATTATAAAGATCCTGTACTTCACCATTCATACCATAAAGAATAGTTTCGGAAACATTATTTTTGAAAGTAATGTAATTTAACGAAATAAAGAAACTGGATACTGTGGTAATCATATTATATGTTTAATAATGTGACATTATCTACTTCAGTTCCTAAACTTGTGTGGTTTATAAATATGGAAATTAATTTGCAAAAAAAATTAGATACAATTATTTTAAGAAAAATAAAACTTGTCATGATACACTAAATTAAAAAAGTAATTTGACCACAGAGTATCAACGCATCTTGAACCTAACTTATCTAGGTCTGGGTATAAATGGTGTACAATTGTAGTAGGCGAACGGGTGGTGTAGTGGTTAACACCCCTGCGATCACAGCAGATGTCCCGGGTTCGATTCCCCGCTCGTCACCATTTTCACCTGACCGAAAGTTATCACATATCTTCTCCACGTGTAGAGTGCACGAAAGAAATATGTTCTATCTACTCATTACTGTTTACTATATTTCAACACATTTATATCGTGTCTTCCTATATATTTTGGAGGTTGAAATAAATATAATTCTGCATGCTAAGCTATAGAACAAAATTCGAAGTAAAATTATTTGGGGACTGACGTTTTTCATATTTTTCGTCACTTTTATTAGCCTGAGGCCACTATTAACAAGGTTTTTTAATCTGGTATAGCAGAAAATAAATTTATCGAAAATTTGGAAATATTACTTATTTAAGATATATCACTAACAATATTCGTAAAAATGTGCCTTCCTTCTTTAGTATTCCTCAATTCAATAAATTATGCAACTTATAATAATGCGAATTAATGTACTTACTTCACAATAACATAAGCACTATAAATGATTTTTAACCAGTTCCGAGATGGTCGAAAACTTCTCTAACTCGTCACGAAGAATTACCAAAATTGTCCGGTATTTTTGCCGTCATGTCGTTAAGTTCGTAAGTAGATGGTTAAACGTTCTGCCACATTCATAGCAGACCTGGTCCGAATACTACCCGCGGATTAGCCTGCTCTCATCCTCAAATATTCAGCTGCCAACCCTAAAATTGACACATTTTCTATGGTATTTTTTTGTGATTCCAACTAATTTTTTTCTGTTTTATTACGTACTTTTACCAGTTGCGGATGTATTGCAATGTGTTCGCAAAAATTTGTGTCTTCTCTAAACTTTTGTCACTGAAACTTCACTATTATATTTATTTTTTAATTTATGTCTTTGGGTTATGAGGTTCAGGCCACGAGGCCTGCTCTTCCACCTAACCGTTGGACTTGGGTAAGGGAATTGGGAAGGAGAGATGTTAGGTGGCCGAGGAACGTATGGTACCGAACCGACTGGATTAAATGAGGGAAACCCCGGCTGAAAACCTCGCCTAGTTCGGCCGAGCAGGGTTTGAGACCACGCTCTACTGTTCAGCGTGACCATGGAAGCGAAGACGCTGCCACGCGACCACCGCACTCGGTAAATACATTAACGGGTGTATAAATGAATGCCTTTTTTCACGTGCAATATCAAAATTACTTTTTCCAAATACCTTTGCATCATACTGTTTATCGAATAAATTAAAAACGTAAAATTTTTATTCCACGTGATTGCAAATAAATAAAATAAAAATTTAAGTTGAAAGACATAAATAGTAATGCTCTGTTATTTTCATGTTAAGTGGTTTAAATTAAAATTTTAACCATTGTATTATAAATTTTTTACATGTTTTCTGATGTATTTTTTGATGTGTTCCCTTCATGTATTCCAATGAACACACTGTACTTGACAGGGACAATGAAACATTTGTTTATAAAACATGACGGCTACACCGTCATCATCATTTGGTGGGCATTTGCTTAGCGCTGTAAAATCCCTTCGAAGTATCCGGGAAGAAATGATTTCCGACAGATGCTCCGAAATTTAACTTATTTTGAAGTTTACCAAGTTTTTGGGGTAGAGAGTATATTTTGTAACTATTATTTATATTTGGAGTATTGACTGTATTTGTGTGATATATACCAAGATTTAAAAAATAACTTTAAACTTTTTGTAATAAGTTTATTTTTAACTTCAATAGATGAAAAAGTATAAGTATTGCCGCTCTCAGTGTTGCAATTACAATATTTGGAGTCCATTATTGATTGGGATATTTCTTCATTTAAAAAAATTATTTTTCATATTTAAGAATATTATAATTGTTTCAATTTGTAACATATGTCGGGGTAGTTCCGAACATAATTTTCTATTTTATCTCACCGGACATGCCCCATCAGATATGAATTCTGTTAGTATAGATTTATGTCTCAAAGTTATGCCTCACAACGTTTGATGAAAGATTCGATGTAAAATGTGCTATAACTTGCGGGCCGTAAAAGAAGTTCCGCCCGCCACACATGACTCGTGGTGGACTGCCCTGATATAATCGTTATTAGGAGGATGACAAGAAAAATTAATTTTATTTTTTTCAAATATTCTTTTAGTTATTATATCCCACTAAAAGAACACGTTTCACTTACATCTTCTCTGAAAAGGAAATCGAGGACTTCATACCAAAATGACAAGGAAGTTCAAAGACTGATCTCCATAATTAATCGGAATTTTTGTACATTTGAATCATTAGGTAGGCCTACTTCATAGCATTACTTCTGTTTAGTCGAAACTATCTACTCTTGTATTATTGTTATGTTCTAGAAAATTGGTAAGTTCTGCAGCCTTAACACCTTGCCAATATTGTATTCCATGTGAAGATTGTGACAATCTATGCACGCCAAACCTAACATTTCAAAAAATATTGACACATGAAATTATATTAAAAATAATAATGGTAAATGTGCTCTTGCCCAACGTTGTATTAACAACGCACAGTACAAGAGTTTAAAATAGGGAGTGTTAAGGTTTTATTATGAACCAAATTACAAAAAAAAAGACTCATCAAAAAGTGATCCATGGGTCACATATCTAGCAATAACTGTTGTAACTTTAAACAAGACATAGAAAATTTATATAATGGATACTCTAATATAATTGGTGTATTAAGAAATAAATAATGTCAAAATAATAAATAAGATTTTGCATGTTTTTTGTTCATTTATTGGAAACTATTTGATTGTATTAGGTATTTATTCTAAGGGCAGACTCAATTTGAGAAACTATTTTGACCGCCAAAAATGGTTGGAAAAGGGTCTACTAATCCCTAGGCACGAATTGAAAAACTTCCTTGCTTACCTGAGAGCGGACTCCGGAAATTCCAAATCCTCATTAATCATACCCGGCCACCCTCCCCAGAGCTACTCTGAATGGGGCACAAGTTCTCTTCATAGTTGCGGTTAAAATATTCTGTATAGTTTAAAGAAATTCCTATATTGATAGGTTTTAGTTGTCATAATTTAATGCGAGTGTTCGACACGCATGAAAATTGTATTTATACGATGTTCAGTCAAATACGAAATTTAAATTTAGTGCACAGGAACTTTCAGTATAAATTCTATCATCCTGTCGTATTTTACTGGGAACGTGGCTGGATATGTACTAGAAACTCTTGAATATCGAATGTTTTACCATTGGTAAGAATTTTTCTCGTTCGGAAGATACCCACAATCATGAACTAATGCCTGAGAGAGTAGACACACACAAGCATGTCAGATGCTATCACCAGGAAAGAAAGAGAAGAAATTGAAGGAAAGCCATCGAAGTTGTTCCACGGGGAGCAAAAAACCAACCAAATGCGTTTGACACCATGACAACCAAGGATTTTAAATACTTACGATTGAATACCTTAACTAAACGTCCAAAATCGGCCAATGATGTTCAAAAAGCGCTGAATAGATGGACATAAAGACCACCATGAGCGAACAGTCTTTACTTACGAATAATGCTCAAATTGGAATTAAGTTTTTCTGTGATACAAATATTCATTATTTCTGTGAAAATACTTTCTAAAATCATTTGTATCAGACACATAACTATTGAATATACATGTTTCATTATATAACTTTATTACTATTATTGTTATTATTATTCGATCGAAACAAAATATAAATACAATAAAAGAAGGAGCACAATCTAAGTGTTACAAATGTGCAATTATCTTAAATTGTTCATAAGAAATTTAAAAAAACTTTGTTTTGATGACCCAAAATTGATACTTGCCTCGGTATCGTTGGAACAACGATCTGGATCGTTATTTATAGAAAAGTAAACTCTTTTAAATTGATGTCATAACGCTATGATAATGTGAGATATTTATAAAAATTTTGGTAAACATTTTTGAAAATGTGTATCGAAAATTTACCATGTTTTTCAAATTGTAGATAGTGCTATAAATTCTTACAATCCTAGATTGCAGTTTCAACATATAACAATTTAATCTATTTTCTTAAAAATTAAAGCCAATATAATGAAACCAAAACGGTCGAGTTGCGCACCTGGAAAGTGGAATGCAAGGATTATCCTCGCTAATAGGTTGGAGTTGCACCCTCTGGTTACTCCGAGGGTCCTGTCGAGTTGCGCACCGGAACCATTCTTCATCCTTTTTCTCCGCCAGCGCAGGTAAGGGTTGGGAAACAATAGCCTTTCACTGACTCATTGCAAGACGCTCAATATGTCATTCCAATTTTTAATATTTGTTAATTATTTTTGTTACGAACAATGTATTGGAATCTGCTTCAAATTTCATGAAAATAAAGTCCAAACGACCACATGGCGATAAATCGTAAAATATTTATTGATTAATCTATGCATACACGTCGGCAGTAGTACTTACTTTCAAAGAATAAAATACAATTTATTGTTTTAATTGCAACGGTAATTTTAATTGATACATGACGTCTATGAATTTATTTATTAAGTGTACAACATTTAGGCAAACTAAATGATTCGTTATTTCTTTACAAATCAGATTTATTTTATATCGCAATTGCTTATCGACATACCATAACATTTGTTTGATGTATAATGAAATATCGGTGATCACCCCATTTTGGCATCGTATTTCCTCCTAATGCTATTATATGATTTAGATGTTTTTTTTTTCATTTCAAAGATAATTTTAAGTACTAAAATACCGAGATGTCAGATTTTAATTTAAACTTCAAATTTCTTTAAATACAATTTTAGTTTTAATTTTTCTCCATAAATGCATTGAAAATGTGGTCAAAGTCTGAGGAAGTATGAAAAAACTGAAAAAGTCAGGGAATTTTAATTTGAATAAATACTGGCCTCACTGATGTATTCGAAATATTTGGCTCAAAACTGATGTTTTTTATTTCTACGATCTGTGTAATAATTTACACCAGAGCAATCGAACTTATCTTATCCCGTGGGTCATTTGCTATACTTTCGATCGATCGGACCCGCACAGGTTGGAGTTTGGTAAAATGTTGCCCGAGAAATACAAATTATAGGTCATATTATTTTAAATGTAACGTGATATTTTGATTATCATCAAAAAATTTATACAATTATTTTATTTTATTTCATGTCTTAAGCGAGGTTCGGTTATTTCAAGCTGGAAAAATTAAATAATTAATTTATTTACTTTTAAATATATTTAATATTCAGTATGATGATAAAATATTTTCATATAGTAGGATGAATAATCCCAAAGAGAGTTTTCTATTAGTTAAAAAAGTTTCACGGTACACTGATTTACACGAACTGAAAAAACCATGAGCTGGGGTAGCTGGTGTATTTGCTGCCAGTCGGACAGACAATACATGAGCTCGCACAGCTAACATCCGTCTACTATGACGTGAATTTTCGACCTACTGTATCACACCGTACAGCATTAGCTCTCGCACCTTAAGTAGCTAATCTATAAGATAAGGGAACCTGTAGTAAACGAAGTTGCCAACTAGTAAGCATGTAATATTGATTCGACGTGAGTCAATGTCGACTATCTGCGAGCTTTCTTCTCGGTATTTTTTTCTCGACTTTCTTGACGATGTTCATTTTTATTACAACTACATCGTCTTCCCTAGTCTCATCACAGGCGTACAGCAAACGTTCTTTTTTTTCGATGTCAGTCTTCAGATATCAGAGCGCGCCAATATTCGATCCAGGGTCCTTTCCCTCTAAAGGCTCGAACGCTAGCATTGAGCTACTGCCGTAAGATATTTCATCACCTTGTGTTACGTTGTCTAAGAGTTGACACCATGAAGAGTAAATTCGTAAAATAGTAATCATCTCTAAAATCTTGAAAAATATATCTTTAAATACCAAGAAAATAGTTTTTATATATCCAAACGTTCCTATCTTTTGAATATACTTGAAATTTACTCATTAGATTAATACATTCGAAAATATCGTTATTAAAATAATAATTAGGTATCCGCCAACATTAACCTTTAGAAATTCAAAATATCATCAGTGTACGGCTGCACGACGTCCAGAAAACACTGAAAATATTCGTCGTTTAGACCACGCAACGTCGGGATGGTGTCGTTTAGTCGTTGTAATAAATCATTTTGTTCAAGTAAACAACTATTTATAGAAAGTCATGGTCGATTTGACTCCGTAAAACAATTTCTGAGGCAGCGCGGCCTCGGTCATGAGTCAACGAACGGAATGCATAGAAGGCAGTGCAGTTGAGTGTCATTTAGCTGCAACTACAATTGAGATCAGCGGCGAGGAACAAATAACAGTTCTTGTAGCTATGTCAGATTTTTCAGCGGTGCTGAGCTGTTGCACGCAAAATGTATAAGCTATAGCTGTTGACGTAACTTTCTTCCTCCCAGACAAAACAGAGTTTGCTTCCGCAGTGACAGAAAATTGGTCTCATTCAGACGAAAATGTTTTAGGGCAGCTTCAGCATAAGCTGTGGCAGCTAATGGTAGTCTGTTCGCTAGATAGCCAACGCGTGAACTATCACGGCTAACTTTAGGCTGAGCTATCTAACTTATTTTTTTCCGTGCGACAAAAGCAATTTGTACAACATAAGATCTGGGTTTGTTTGAGATCACTAAACTGAAATAAAATTATTTGTATTCTTACTAATGTACCCATAAACTACAATCGTTGCATCAACATGCATCGATTCTTTTCTATTTTTTATTGGTATATTTATCATGGCTACTTGTAATAATTTTCGTTGATGAAACTAGTAATTTGTTTGTCTGAGAAAATCCGTATTGGAAAACAACGAAACGTAAGAAAACATTCACACAGAACATACGCTGGTCAAAGTCAACAGAGGGACGCGGAACATAAATTTATAACGGATGTACGATGCAGTAACAAGAAGAGAAAATGGTTTCAGCCATCACGACAACTGCTGGAAATACTAACTGGACATGGAAATTTTAAGATGTACTGACAGAAAAGGAATTTAAGAGATGATGGACCTTGTAGTAAAGATGAGAATGGAAACCATATATTGTTTGACCGTGAACTCACCGGAGAAGAAAGGATATGGTATGGACAATTAAAGAGGAGATGAATTTTCAATTTCGATACATGGACAAAATGCATTGCGAACAAAGAGGTATATGCTGAATGTGAAGAATATGTACTACATACTCTTTGCGTGAGACAGGCGTTTAAGCAACCCAGCTAGGTAGAAGAAAATTCCATGAAAGGTGCAGTGGATAGAACACCTATGGCCATAGTAGGAACCCGGGTTCGAGTTCCGTTCCTTTTTTTGTGGAGTTTTACGGCTCGTCGACATCGAGGTCATTAGAGCCCTAAAAATTCTGTACAGGTAGGGAAAATGCAGCTACGCACTAAGGAAAGCCAACATGACTCTCCTCGCATGTGGGACTCGCCGAATGACTCAACCATACCCACTAAAAACCCTCCTGGAATACAATATATCAAACCATATCTCAAAACATACATCAAAACATTGAGGACAAAAAAAAATGACGGGGGGGGCAAAAATGAAGAAAATGAAAGATACCCTAGCCCTAATAGAGTCGGGATCGAAAAGAACAAGAGGTACCAAGGAAGTTCAGGAAAGAGAAAGGAGGGAGCCTAGCACAAGTAAGTGGAAGTAATGCCAGACTCAGCTCGGGGCCCCGTGTTTGCCAAACACGTACTTACTAGATGTAAGTCCCCTGGGGGAATGAGACCTGTTCCGTCGCAATTTTCACCTGGCTGTTGACGTGGTATTATAATGCTCGTGGGATGACACAGAATGGCCGTAGGCCCCACGGTTGGCTGTGAAGAGAAGGAAATTAACGCAGGAGCTGACCTCGGGGCACAACTCGACACCGACCTCCCGCGAGACGCTTATAATCCTCTTGGACATTTCTTGACCATGGGGCGAAACTGCACCGTACTCAATAAAACTGTTACACTTATTGTTAACATATTCCAGTGAATGTAATCAATATTATTTAGTAGCAGAAAATTCTCTTTAAGATTATCCGGCGGCCGAGAGTCAGCCTCTTTAAAAAATGTAAATAAAATAATAAACAAGTAATCCATTTTATTAACTGGCGGCGAATGCCAGGCACTCTATAAAGAGACTGAAAATCTTTTGCCATTTAATAGAAAAAATGTATCATACATTATCGATCGGCTGTTTATACATCACCTCAGCTCTATATAAAAAGACTGATTTTAGTATCGGGCAGCGACATATCCCAAGTCGTCAAAAGAGTGAAAATGAGAAGCTCTCTTCTTGATTTGCAAGTAGGGACAGGGTAAAATGACTACATGTGAGGTTAAGAAGGATTCCTATTGTCTCGAATGGACAGGTAAAGTAGTTTCTCAAATCGTGTCTTTCGACAACCAGAGGCAGGTAAAAGTTTCTCAAATCGTGCCAGTCCTTTTTCTAAATTTTAAAAGATAAGATGATATAATATATGTTGTTTTGGTTGAATATGTAATAGTCATTTCATTATTTATCGACATAAATAATGGTTGTATTTTTAAATCCTGAATATGAACAGTATGTCACATAAATATGTCGAGATTAGTACTTGAGATAGGCACTGATTTTAATTTGAACATTTAATTGATTGTTTCAATATAACTATTGGATTAATTGTATTATTTTAGTTTGATTTAATTCTGAATGTTATGTGAATGTAATATAATAATAATGACAATATTATTACACGTGAGTCACATAATGAAAAAAGTTTTTAAGATGGAGAGAAACTTCATGTTTGTAAGTTGACAATGTTAGACATGGAACGGTCACACATTCACTACCTGTAGAAACAGTGATTCGAGGAGATACCAGAGACGGGGATGCTGTATACGTGTTAAATGTACAAAAACAACGTAGTGAGTAAGTATATTAATTCCATTCAGAGAAGTATATTGAATTGATTTATCAAAACTGACGAATCTGAATGTTGTATTTAGCCCCGGTGATGGACATAAAATTTCTATAACTTTGGCGAGATGTTAATGCTGCAGAACCGATCAATACAAAAGAAAACAGTATAATTAAGTGGTCAAGAAACAACAACTTTTATTATCTTAGTCGTAGAAATTATGGTCGAAACCTAGAGATGAGAGAAAGCGTGTACTGTTTGATTTGACATTACAAGCAGATATTCCTGTAGAAAAGACCGTACAGGATATGATGATAAATTAATTAACGAAAATTTCGATGGCAATTTATTTCACATTCGTCAAAATTCTTGCAGAGAAGAATTCTCTGGTGCCTGGAGAGCGAGTGAGAATCACTCAGTGGGGATTGGGTTGGCAGAAAGAGAAACGAAGTGGAAACGGAGGGCGATGTATTAATTAAGCGCAGGGCGCGGCGAGTTCGCGACGCCGCGCCGAGTCTCGCACGCCAGCAGCGGCGTTAAGTGATTTCTATCCGCCAATAGATCCACATTAGTATCCGACATAGTTTCTCTCCCTCCCTTGCCTCCAATTCGCTATCACCGCCCGTTGTTTTCCTTCTTCCTTCCCCATGTGAGAGGGTGCATCATCAGTTAGAGTTCTGGGGTTCAACGGAAGAATAGAATGTTCGTGGATGTGAGCGAAGTTAACATGCATTATAGGAAAAACATGCTATTTTTAGTTCACAAAACCAATCATTGTCTACTTAAAAAAGATCGTTAATTATATAAATATTCTAAAATAATAGTAAATGAAAAATAAAGTAGGAAAAATACATTTGTGAGACAGTAGATATACATTAAAATTTTTCCCCAATGAATGACTAATAACTACAAATATTGGCCATTTTTCTTGCAATTCGTCACTTCATTAGTGGTTGTTTCTCTAATTGGTTTTCGTCTTCAGTCTTATTCCGTGAAATTGTCCCATTTATCCTTGGCCGTAGAGTATCACCTTCTTTCCAGTTCTGCATCACATATTATCGCCACCTTTGATTTCCCTTTCTCAGGGTTTATTTGGGTGCATTTCGTCAGCTCTGTTAATATCATCGATTTCGTTCTACATAACTCACCTGGGAATTTAATGTATCTCTGGTAGATGGAGGTCCAGTTGTTAAGACTTTTAGAAACATGTCCAGCCCACAATTAATTTTTTTCGCAATATGTACGTCGATGATCTTTGAATACACATGAATAATTAGGTCTGTGTGCTATCAACAATTGACAAAAAAATTTATTTATTTGTTTGTTCTATCAAAAATATTCATCCTCAAGTGCAGAACCGTAGTGTCTTACAACATAGAATCTGTTTCATTCATCAAATATTTTAGAAAGTTTGTGATTAGGAATGGATGGATCTTCCCTTGAGAATATACACATCTCTCGAGAAAGAGTTTATCAACAATCTCCTAGGCAAATAAGCTCCATGGAGTGTGACAATTTTATTAAGCTTTCCTTGGTAACCGCCGTCGTTGTTGAAAATATTTTTCTCCTGAACAATGTATTGTTCGCTACTGATCTGGTGAGGTTTATTTGCTGGGCATATAAATGCTGTCGAGTGCTGTCCGGAATAGTTCCACAGCGACGTGGATGTGGAACGTTTACCATCCAGTCTCCGTACTCGGTGAGCAGCGTTGCTGGCACCCAAACCCTATCCTGGATTCATTTTTTAAGTCGAAACTGTTTCAGTGAAAGTCAGGAAAGTTTCAGATTATTCTTCGTAACATCTCTCCGTATGGTGGAAATGAGGAGACATTGCTGGTGCTACGAAACTATGTTTCCTTCCGCTAAGCGTCAGAAAAACGTCTGGCGGTGTACTGTGGTATGGGATGAAGGATGAAGTTACTTGTTTGTTTGGATGAATGGCACCTTTGGCGGTGTTCAAGCAAGTCAGTGGTTGAAGTGACCTGATTAAGTGGTCAGTTTGATCTTGACAATTGCTTTTATGTACTTAATACTTTCATATCAGACATAATATACAAATTTTATGATTCAGCTGTTATTAAATGACGGGTTTCAACTGGATAGATCAGCATATAGTAAAAGAAGTCGCGAAAGAAATTGATAAACATCCTCATGAATGGTTTATCCCTGATTTTGATTTCGTAATAGATTACTCCCCTTTTTCCAAGGATAAATGTGACTGTGAATCTATTTCTTGAGATTTTTTAGAACAACGAGCATGATTTCTCTCACGTACATATTATACTTTGTAAAAAGTATGGCAAGTTATGTGCAAAAATATCTATCCCTTATGTGCAAACGATATTAAGAAAACTGTAATCTGAATTTGTGTTCGTTCGATTCAATGTGGTATATATTGTAATTACGGGTTATGGAATTAGAAAACACAGTTCTGCAGCAATTTTATTTTTCAGGGACAATTAAGTTGTAGTTTTCACGACAAACTTTTGAAATGGAAATGAACTTTAAAATTCGGAGCTCAGAAACACTTTTTGTCTTTCGTAAACCATCCGGCAGATACTTGATCATCCAATCACTTTCGAACCAACTGGTCAACTACCTTCCGTCTTCGCGTCGTGCCATCATTCAAAAGATGAGAATCTCGATAGCCCAGGTCGACGCGACACGTGTAAGCAAAGTTCTTCCCTGATGCGAGCGTATCAGTCCACGTCATCCGTGGAGCGCCGGCTTCCGCGCAGGACGCGCCACGAGGTCGCTGCGTCCATGGTGCGGGGGGCGAGCGGCAGCGACGAGGAACACCCCGTGGCGGGCATGGGTGCTCAGGGCGTGGCGCTCGCGGTCACGCCACCCGAAGAGCTTCCTAATTAATTACTGGGCTTCGGAGGATTACGATGGCGTTGCGCTCAGCCGTGGTTTGGGGTGTCGGAAGGGCTGCCAGTGAAGAGAGGGGATGGAAATGGAGATGAGAATGTAGGATGCGGAAGTGATCTAGTAGTAGGTGAATATTTAGATTAGAGAGAAGTGAACATTAGGGAGCATGATGATCACATTTTGGCAAATTGTGTAATGCAATGTTGTGAGTATACTCCAGTGTTTTCACGGCTGGCTTCGTTAGGATTTACGAGCACTACAGTCGTTCCTCGTCTCTCATTGCACGAGAACACGATTTAGTTTAATACAGAAAATAACTGTAGGATGAACTATTTACTATAAGCAAAATCTTGAAATATTTCGGGTGTCTATTAAGTTTCGAAATTTTACAAGATTTGCGGAATTATTTAATTATAAATTATTAAAAAATTGAAACGATGGAGACTCTTTTAATTGATACAACGCATGAAGCAAATAACTGAAATGAAAATTGACAATAAATCCACCATCATTTCCCTTTGCGAATTATTAAATCCGTCCAAAGACGTGATAATTTTTAGCAAAGTAAAAACAATAAAACACCGTAATTGTCCGTAAAAGAGATTGTACAATGGCTGATGACGGAAAGTAATTAAAAATGAGAGGAGTAAATTTTTGCAAATTAAAGAGGAATCGCAAAGGAATGCTAGATGCATATGTTGTGATGTACAAATTTATGAGGTAGACCAACAAAGATATTTGAAGCATTTTCTGGAAATTACGCAGCCTCATTACAAAGCACATTAATGTAAAAACATTTTCTCAGATGATTTCCAAAATAATCATAAACATTGTGTCATCTCTATCTCAGGAAGCAACTATGTCACAGCGCTGGGGTCAAATGTATAGATAAATCGTAATCCATTAATCGAGTGACACACGACACTATGTTTAAACGCGTTCAAGTCGATACCAGGATGATTCCGAGAATATGATGTAGTACAGCGGTACCCAACCTTTCTAGTATGAGCTTCTCTATGAGGAGATTCAATCATGATACGAACTCCTCCTAATTTTTGTTCAATGTAAAATATGTAATTAGTCCAACGTCTGTGAGATTTTTAAACATACCTAAAGAAGGCTAAAAAAAGAATTATACTTAAACACCTTATATGTCAGTAATAATTTGTTTTAAACGACTTTAAAACAATTTATTTGAAATAATTAAATGATTGAGTATTTCGGAAATATTACACATTATCACACAATCATTGAACCTCCAATCCGATAATCATCTTTTATCAAGTATTTGTCAAATGTTATACTGTGATACCTGTTTTTCTGTTCTTTGTATTTTTTAATGTTTGTATTGCGTGTCTATTAGTCGTGTAGTCATGTTTATTGTCACCTGAGGAGGGCCTGAGCAAAGGTCGAACGTTGTGTTTGTAAAATACTGAATTTGAAGTCTACATAAAATAATTTTCATCGATGTGCCGTAAAGACCCACAAAAAAATTCAGATAATTGAAACTTCAATTATATTATAGCTTTTATCAGCTAAATTACATTACATAGATTACAAACATCTAAAAATTGCAAAATATTTCAATAATTCAATGTCATACTCTGTTTTGCGTTGTTTAAAGAAAAGGTATACCTTTCTAAGCTTACGGGAATACCGATACCTGTACAAATTATTTTGTCCCCCCCCTACATCCCCCATGGGGTTACCCAACACGTAACAGTGTAAGTAAATCAATAATATTATACCGCAAGCAAATGTGAATTTTCATTGACTGATAGGTCTTAACCCAAATCGTGTGTCTGGAAGTGTACGTGTGAAATGTTTCCAAGTTCCAGAAAAACCTTTTCCCCTAAACTGCACTGAGAAGACATACGCACCGACAACTGTGGTGTAGTGGTAGCGCCGTATTGCTGAGCGGAAGGACGTGGATTGACATCCTGCTCGGCCGAACTTCGTGAGATTTTCTGCTGGGATATCCATTACTTCAGTCATAAGTCAGTTCGGTGCCATAAGCTCCCGACAACACAAAATAACATACCTCCTTTCCAGCTCCCTCAACCAAATCGCGGTTAGGTGGGAGGGCATCCTCATGACCTATACATCGCCATGAGACAACACTTAAATAATTATAAATAAAATATGTATCAGAATATAGAAATTTCCGAACACGTCCAGAAATGCGAAACCTTGCAGGGAAACTCACTGTATTACGTAAGAATAACTTGCTTAGAAAAGAGAGAGGGGTCATGATTTAAAAGTTCCGAGTGTCAGTTCCCCAGCACAGTAGCCCGCTCTGGCGTCAGCGTGTGGGGTGTACCTCCTTGCGCTCTACCGCCCTGCACAGCACGCCAAGCATACATAATCGGGAAACCTCTTATCTCTATCGCTCGAGCAATAACTATTATTTTTCCGTGATAGAAAGTGCTTTCCATTTCCACTTTCGAGACAGTGGTCCTGAATAGGAAGCGTTGTTTTGTGGCCCCACATATTCACTTATCTTGCTTGAGCTGCGAATGGTCCTCTGTTCGAATCTCGAGGTGGGCTCGTCACTTACGATATTCACCCAGCATCTCGGTTCGAAAAGAAACTCCTTGGTGCAATGCGAGGAACGATCTGTACGGGTAAGACATTGACACTGAGGCAAAAGAAAGTAAAGATTGAAAATGGATCGACCTGCGTTCTCTATGAATACCGATTGAGTTTTTATCGGTAAATTATTTATTGCACTTCATTATCATATAATTCCTTGACTCAACGGTTCTGCTTACCTCTTCTGTTATTGTAAATGTGAAGTTTGAAACCTGTGGTAATTTTACTTATGTAAACTTTCAAAGTTAAGTGTAACGTGAAATTAATTTTTATTCCAAGATTTTTATTTCTATTTTAACTGAATCGTTGTTGTATTTTTTTTTGTGGGGCTTTAGGGCTCGTCAACATCGAGGTCATTAGAGCCCAGCGTTGTTGTATTTATTGCAATTAAAGCACGTAGTTAAAAGAAAATATTTTTTTTTAAGGTTTTCGACAAAAGTTACTGGAAATAACTTTAGAATATTAATCCGTACATTAAAGAATTGAACACTTGTAATGTAAATTACTTAATGACGTGTTAAATTCTTTTTTTTTTTTTTCTTCATTCAATTACAATGAAACTTTCCTGGCGGTTAAAATTTAGCGGTATCTAAAGTAATTCTGTAAGTTCTACATTTCAAAACCCGAACCAAACAGAAACTTAGATTTTTCAATTCTCGTATTGGTCGTGGAATGGGAACCGATATTTGAAAATTTAGTAGATCCGGGTCTGAAAATTTA
Organism: Laupala kohalensis; assembly: GCA_002313205.1. Lineage (NCBI taxonomy): Eukaryota > Metazoa > Arthropoda > Insecta > Orthoptera > Trigonidiidae > Laupala > Laupala kohalensis. Next base: position 246,308 of record NNCF01126736.1, on the reverse strand, counting down.
GTAGAATCAATCCCATTCTTTGAATTCGGTCTGGGAGTCTCAGTAATCAGTTAATTTTCTTCTACAAATTCTTGCATGCATTTTTCAAGTTAGTCCTGCGTACCCGTGTATAATAGTGTGAGTGATGTTCTTTCACGTGAATTATGATTCATACGTCCTCTCCATCCCGATCCTGATTATTCTCAAGCTATCGTCGGTTCCTTTAATTAATCCGTAAGTTGATTCAGGACAGAAAAACAGACTTTCTATCCAAGTTCATAAGCAGCCTTCATTTCATTTTTCTGGCAATGAGTTATCTATTTTTTCATATTCCCATTCTCCTCTTTTTAGCCGCACCAATTTGTTCCTTATCTTTTCTATCTTTCCCTCATTGGAGATTTTACTTCATAAAATAAAATTAATTTGACTTCTAAACTTTATCAAAGGATTCTTTATGTTATACTACAGTTTACAAATGCAAAATAATCTTTATTTTACTTTTACCATAAGAAAAACGAAGAACCTTCATATATTAATTTATTAACCGATTTTGAGGTAATTTACGGGCGTGCGTATTAACATTTAGACATTTCTCACTGTCTTAAAAAACGCAAGTCAAACTCGACGAAGGCAGATAATAGGGTCTTGCTTCATCTACCACAAAAGTTCTTCTGGTCTCACTATCCCGTTTCAAAACAAACGTTCCCACATACTTCATTAGAAAAATATAAGTTGGAAAATAATTCTCCTAGCAAATTCATTTATATTTTTAATGAATATTTTCATTTTCTGAGGCAATGCAGTTACGGGAACTATAAAAAAAGCGTTTTATAATAAATTTATAAATAATAAATTTTCTGTCAAAAAAGCAGTTATAAACTGCGTTTGACCACGTGAAGGACATTACACTAATTTATTCTCCGGAAGCAAACAAGGAACAACCCCATCAATTCCGATCCAAAGGCAGAGGCGGATTTAACATTTCAGAACAGCTCTAAAGAATAAAAATAGTTTGATACCAACAAATTTGTATTTAATAGAATACAAAAGAGTTATTTCACAAACGCGTTATTATAAAATCTTTAAATTATTAAAATAGCTCTAAATTCAAGATTAAATAATACAATAGTATTAATGAGTCCACCGCCCCTAAGCAAGAGCCTGGGGAGAGTGTGTATAAAATGTCCCTATCTGAAGGAAAACCGGAGAAAAACCCGGGCCAGGGTGGGAACCCGGATCGGGATGGAATTCGAACGCAAGGTGTTCGAACCACTTAGTTGTAATACAATTAGTTTTTTTTCTTTTTTCTTCCGCGCGCTGTATCACTCACTTTGACTTCAGCAAAGCCAACTTCCATGATGGGAATAGATCCTAATATATTCCAGAAAAGCTCAATTATGATACAGACGCCTACGAAAGGTAATATAACAGGAATGAATACAAGAGGAAGCGTGGAATTGAAAAAGAGAGAAAGAGTCAGACAGATACATCAAAGAAAGCGAAAGGGAAAAGATTTATGGGAGCTGCATGATAGCTATTTTTTATGCTGGAATATAGCCAGAATTTCAAAAACATGCTCACAACACCCTTGGGCCCGAGAGTGAAACACGAGCTGGCTTAGGAAGAGAACGAGTCTGCAACTGATTAATTCAGCGGCTATTCCCCGTCATCTTTCTCTTCGGAACGTTAATAAATGTCTTCATGCCTGTACATATTTCACTCGTGTGCACTGAGTCCCGTATTGGCATCGATGCTTTGGAGAGCAAGCCACACAATCGTGTGCATTTATGAGCGTGGAGCCGAACCTTCATCATATTCTGGAAATGCAGCGTGAACGTGAATTTTCTTGGAGTAATCGAGTCTTCAGGAAGGATCTCGTCCATCAAAAGGGTCAGGGATAGTGAAGAAGAAGTGACTGGAACGCGGGGGAAAATTCATAAATTAATATAAATTCATAAATAATATTTTCAGTAATTATAACAAAGCAAATATTTTGTGGGGTGGTGGGAGCTGTTTCGCATCGTAATGGTAATGTTGTTTTACTCACAAAAACACACTTTCATAGGGCAAAGAGTTATATTGTATGAAATCTAAATCTACTGAAGATGCAATGTTCAATTGTTCCTACTCCCTGCCTGTAGCCAAGATATGAGCGTGGAGTCATTTTGACGTGACGCAACTGAATCATAAATTAGAGTCACGAACAGTGAATTACAGATATCTAAGATCGTTTCATGATTCCATATCGAAAACTAAATTGTATTTGCGGTATTCCTACTGAGTTTAATCCTTGTAGGAATTACAGAAAAAACAAGAATAAAGTAGAATTATGGGATTTTTTTTCGAGAACAAACTCAAATTTCACAAATTCCATACCGACTATGAAAGAGATTTCGTCGTTTTTATTGTCGACTTATTTTTGAAATTCGAGAAAAAATAAAATAAACAAGAAGAGACGTCTCATAAAAACTATTTATTTTACCGAAAACCTGTCTTGACGACACTGCACTAATCCTTAGTGGTTCCTCCCACGGAGAAGTGGGCGTGACTCGATATTGACCAATGAGCAAATTCCTCATAAACAGCAAGGCCACGGAGGATGACGAATACTTCGTTTTGGGAAAAATAAATCGTTTGATTGAGAATTCATCTTTTTCACATATTGTATTTTGAAGTCAAGCAATACGTCATCAATTGTGGAAGAGAATATAGTCTACTTAATTTCTGTTAGATATTTTATCTAAACACCACAAATGAAGGGAACTTGTCCTTAGAAAACCGTAAGACATTTTAAGACACAACAGAACTACAAAATAATAATAATAATAATAATAATAATAATAAACACTTCAGAGTGATCGGAGTGTTATCTCAGAAGGAATAGCGAATGGATATCACTTGGATTATCGATTTCTCTCGCGATCTTCTCGAAGATTCCTCGGTCGCAGTCAGGAGTCCGTGGTGCAAACGCTCCTTTCCGGCTCCGCGAGAACCTGACCGCAGTGGTCAGCGGCAACGGCAGCAACAACAGCAGCAGTGACGGCGGCGGCATAGCCCCCGCGGCCATGTTGCCGCGCTGCTTCATACATTAAACATCGGAAGGCGGTAGCGGAGGTGGCAGCGGCAGCGGCGCGCATACATCTCTCTGGCTGACAGCCGCCGAACCAGGCGCTCTGGCCCAGCCCCGACATCGCCGCCGCCCCCGCCACCGTCGCCACTGTGCGGGGAGCGGTAACCGCCACCGCAGCCGCCAACGTCAGCGTGGCCGTACAACAGCTTCTGCTCGGGTCTCGCCGATTATTCTGCAGACGCGACAATGATTTGTTCGTCGGAAGGGTCGCTTATGCTCTCCGAGAACCCTCAAGTGGATAGAACTTCCCTCACCCAGAATTCGTATGGTGAATAAAGGAAAATGTTTAAACTAGTGAAAATATACATCTTCTATAAAATTTGAACTATTTTATGGTAGAGAGACTTAATTTCTATAACCTAACGAAAGCGAAATCTTGGATCGTACATAAATTTTTAGCGGGTGGCGGAGAGGTCAAAGATAGGGATTGGTTAATTATTCTTTACTATCAGACATGAAACACACTTATGTAATATTTAAGGAATTGTCACGCATATGCGTTGCACTTTGCTTAAGTGACTTAAATAAAAGCTTGTTTTTAAAAAGGTTTTCTATTTATTATTGGATACTTTTGAGTATTAGAATTTGTTTATTTATTTGTCACAATAATCAATTTTGCTTGTTCGCATGTTCACAACACTGAAAAACTTTATAAACACAAACTTTTATTTAATATAAATAAGAAATAGCGTCCATGTGATACACCTTCCGATAACATATACAACCTTTTGAGAAGTGATCGTAATGGTAAGATAAGTTCCTTGGCTGTTCGTAATAATAAGATAGGAAGTTATAACGAAAAGTAATTATGCAATTCGTTATACTTATTTGTATGGAGAGACACATTGCATTTCTGGAGACGCTTCTCGGAAATAATTCACCGTCAGTTATCTCAGAATAAAATCGTTATTAAAAAGCTGATAAAAAGATTTTGAGTTAATCATAATATTGCATTGTCATCCGTTCTATATATGTGTCATCGCTTTTATATAGTAATTATTCAGCTCAATCGGTTGGGGGAACTGGTTTAAAATTCAGTTGCAAGATTTGGCCTGAACATACTAACAAGTGAAGTTAAATAAAAGCTTGTAATAAACAGTTCGTCAATTAATAGTATTTTCAGGATTTCAAAATACTCTTAAAATTTGTTTCAAATACAGAGGATTTATATCCTCAAATAATTCAACCTAATGATAATTTGTGGATTACGTGTAGTATCAATGTGATCTGAGAAAACGCAGAGTAATGCAAACGAACAACCTCCTATTATATTATCTTAATTACCATTGTGTCGCAGTTTGACTGCAAACAAATAAGTAGAACTGCTTGATAAAAAAAAGTTGAAAAACGCTGCTATCATTCACTACTAGTATTNACATCTAGATGTGTATAAGAGACAGCTCCAAGATTGTACACCCCTTGCTGCAAGTACCACCTATTTACTGGAGTGGTGAATGTTTGGTGGCGATGTTCGCCACATTTCCGTACTCATCTACGGCTTCTGGACCTTTAGTCTACCGTTCGTTGGTACTGTGCATATGTTACAAGATTTTGATTCGGAAATGAAAAAGGCTAAAATAAACCGAGAAGACCTTCTGATAGAAGGAACAACTTTTCCGTAGAGTGCATATTTTGATGAAATTTTCATATTAATGATTGCTCAAGTGGGCAAGATTGCTGAAGATTGCTAAACTGCGCAAGACAAGAATTCTGCCTTCAAAGAAGAAAATAAAATGTAACAATTTACTCCTAGAAGAATTTTGGCAAATCTCGGAAGAAACTTATGCTCGAGAATTAAAATTGATACCTTCTTCATTCCCCTCCCACTGCATTTTATGTTTAATTCCCTTCAAGATTGTTCTTCTGTTATTTCATTTAGGACCTTTTAAGATCAAGTAAAATAATTCTACATTTTAATTCTCATCAGTAAATTACCAAAACAATGCCAAGTAACCTAACTCTCATTTAGCACCTTATGAATTTAAAATACATAAAGTACAGAGTCCTACAATAACAGTGTATGTTAAAAAGTCAATCACAATGAATAACAAACGAAACACCCAATCACCATCTTATACGCATAAATGTACGTAAGGAGGTATATTGCTTGAGTAAAATGAGTAGACATATAGAGAAAAGAACAAATCAAAGTATCAGACGATAGAAATAACTGTAAAGTAGATAATGTAATATTTAATGTAATATCTATGTATATTGAATGACAGTAATCGAGGTGTGGAGTGTAATGCATCAAAATATTGAGAAGTGAATTTCATCAGAGTATGTATTCATCATATCGTAGAGTTGGTATGTTATTATGGCATAAAATACTCTTTTGTAATTTATCTAGAAAATTATTTGCTAAGAAGACTTTGAGGGCCTTCGCAGTAATCCCTTTTCTTAATAAATTGCAATTATTCTAACTATTCGTAACATGACGGAATAAGACTGAAAGAAACAAAGAAACACGCAGCGAACAACTTATCAATTACGCTTCAGGAAACATGTGACAAAATACGCACCAACGTAGCACGAAGAGGTCCCAGTCTCTTATTGGCTGAACGTAGACCCTCCGTTCATTACGTTGGAGCTGGTCCAACTTGGCTTGCTGCTCTTCTTACGTCCTATGACCGGAAGTGCGTCACCTTAAGTAGAGCTTACGTACTCCTTTCGTTACCTTTACGTCCATTGTCCATCAACCTTTATATGAAATGATCAAAGTGACCTACGAATGATATTTTGGAGTGGCAATGCCATGAATCATCCACGAAATCATGCTACTCAAAAAAAATAAATGTAGGTTGGATACTGGTAGACCTTGTAAAAATGCTATAACTAATTTGCTAAAAGGTGTATACTTGTTTTTGTCGAGTTATTCTTGGCTGAAGACACGATGTTTTCTTCTGGATAAGTTGGACGTCTGGGAGTACTCCTTGATGCGACGCAACCTGGACAGCCGAGATAAATTTCAAATTATTTGTTTTATGCAATACGAAGCAGCTCTAGTGCCACGAATGGAATCTAAATAATAAAAAATGAACTCTTGAAAAATAACAAAACTAGACTAATGGAAATCTTTATAATATAGTGTTGTATGATAGATAACAGATGCCAGACCTATATGGCTTTTTTTCCCATTCAACTCAGTCTCGTTATTACATATAGTTCATAAATTTTATATTCCATTCTACTTTCGTAATGTACGAGTTTCATTCTATTTTGTTATTATTATTGAATTTAAATGTTGCGAGTTAAAATAAGTGGTGACGAATATAAGAAAAAATGTTAACTAACTAAACTTTCAATTACCGAATGCTGATAGCTTTCACCGCATTTAAGTTAATGTCACATCTTGTTTTAAGAGAGCAGTAGGAAATATTGTCATCCTCATTGTTATTGTAGAATCAATTTTATTTTTACAGAAAGTAGACTCCTTCATGTACCTACGAACCTTTAGTTCTTCAGGGAGTGCCTAAATAAATCGTTATTTCTGTACATTCGTAGAAACAAACCCATGCAAGTGACTTGCACTTTACACAAGTTTTTAGAAATATATATTAGGAATAGCTTACTCATGGCACGCAATCGTCAGAACGTATGTATGGAATTATTAAGTTCATGAAAACGTTATCATATTTCTCATTTTTTGCGCCAAAGAGAATTTCCTCAGCTGTTGGGAAAATTTGTCGTAAAGGGATTATCTATTTAGTTATTAATTTTGCCCTAATCGTACTGAAAATAATCTCTTTTTTTACCTTTCTGGGTTGCGCAGGATGGGAAGAAAAAACTAAGCATCATAAAAACCATCTCTCTTTGAACATATTCTTTTCAAACTTTCATTGAAATAAATCGATCGTACTGAAGAGTAATACAAGATCTACACGCAATGTCACCAACAACACCTAATGGACTTAGCAAGATTCCCACATCTTCGGACAAATAATTCACACTTCTTCAAAAGGTAACCATTTTCTATCTTTGGAACATTGATTTGTAGGGAAACAAAGTGAAATCGTATTGTTTACTAATGAACAGTTGGTTTTTTGTATTACTATTATTTTGCACAAGAAAAAAAATGTCGAATGAAAAATCTAATTTTTTCTATTCAGATGTTTCAGAAATCATATTTTCTGAATTAGGAGAGAAAAAAACCCAATGATAGAACTATTAATTTTTTTTTCTTTCCTTTCCTTTATTTCCTAAAAATGTTCTCTATTATGTCATATATCAAATATTATTAAATATGACGAAATGTATGAAAAATAGTTGTTAAATTATTAATCTTGTTTAAACTCAACCTACTGAGGGGAGCAAAATTTTACCGCAATAAAAATATTTTACCCCCAGTTTTAGTTCTTCGATTTCAATTTTTCCAAGATCGCATGACGGTTAGGAATTTTTACCTCTTTGTTTCTAACTGTTTAATCTTAAAAAAGCATTGGGAATTTATGGGTTCGAGTGACCCCCGAATCGTAACCGCGGGTAGTGAAGGTTCAGTTCGCAACAACAAATTCAGTCTGTTACATATTTTCTTCTTCCCACTTGAATTGAAAACTGAATGAAATTCTTTGTCGAGGGGAGAAGAAATTGCAGTAACATACATGATGGGCTCAGTCCAACAGATAGATTAAATTTAGTAGTAGAATAAATTTGGATACTACTCATTTTGCCAAAATTTGAAAGACAGAGTATCTCAAAATAAAAATGGGTAAATGATAGGACGTTGCATTTTCAAGTATCAGTGTATATTTAGGTGCGGATCAGTTTGTTAACCCTGCCTATCCACAATTTTAATTTTTCATATTATCATGGATATTCACTAACCTATTTCGTTTGTCATGAAAGCAGGAACATTAAGAATTTACCACAGGAGGAAAATGTTTAAATTCCAGGATTTGTTCACTTAACAATTATAATAATAACAAATTTATTGTAAAAAAGCAGTACAAACTGCGTATGACCACGTGGAGGACAATAAACTATTTTACTCTCCGGAAGCAAGCAAACATACATTTTACAATTACAAGGAATGAGGAACAATGAATCAAATTTGGTTGGTAGGTTGGTTATTATGACACGTGCAAACAAACGATGGATGTGTCAAACTCAATCACGTTGGGGATTCAAGAAAGGGGTCGTCCCGTTTCACGTGCATTCTGTCGTGACTTGTGCTTTGAGTCCAAAGGATTCTTTGAAAGTGGTCTGTGTCCCGAAGGCAAGTGAATAAACTGGATTAACAGTTGGACGTGCTCAGAGGGAACGCATGTGCGAAGCAAGATGGCCCTTGCTATGTTTTGATCGTCTTACTAGTCATAACCATATTACACTGTTTGTGTTATGAAAGGTGGCATGAATAAGTGATCTTCAGTGATTGATATGTCGGACCATATGAATTTTGGAGAAAGAAAACACGCAGATTGTTTATCGTGTTTGGAGTGTCCTAACAAATACAATTATGAATATTCAGCGGGCATTGGTGCCCAGAATATACAGTCCGGGTAATTTTCAATACCGTTAGTGGAAGGATGCACTCATTTAAACTACCGATACGTCTTCTCCTATCTTCATACCGTTCTCACCTAATACTACAAACGTATTTTATGAGAGCATGTTGGTCTTTGAGCCACGCAGTAATGTCAGTGTGTCATCAGCGACGAGCGTTGTGTGAGGAATAAACTTAACCAATAAATCACCATTATCAATGCCAAGTTGAACATATTTTTTATGAAAAGAAGCTTATCCGAAAGACCTGGTATCTATTATCCTGGTGCCTTTCTCTACATTGTGAGAAATAAAAGTGGAAATTTATCTAGATTCGTAGAGCAATGTTGGGACTAAATGATTTCTAGGTAACAAATATTCCGTTTTCTAGGGTTTAAACTTTTTATCTGAGAACTAACTGATGAAACTGATGAAATTAGTCTTAACAAACACGAGAAATTGCAATAACCCGAAGTATTGACAGAGAACCTTCTGTTTCAGCGTGTTGTGCGATCGTAAACGATAAGTGTATAATATTTACATACTTGTGAGATGACATAAGTCATTTTGGGTTGTAAATTGAGATTGACATTTGTGTTTGTGTATAGAAGTGAAACCTGAAACAAATTTCATAAAGATTGCGATGAAAAATAGNTAGAAGTGAAACCTGAAACAAATTTCATAAAGATTGCGATGAAAAATAGCGAGAAAACTTGAGAAGGAAACTAGTATTCACTGAGATAAAACAGTTGGAATTTTAGTTGCATAGAAGTTGGTATGCCCTTTTCATATGATGCAGGCTATCTAGATGACTCTTGCACTTAACTTCAGAAGTGCATCTCTACTTGTTAAAGAGATGTTTTTCCCTGAATATGACAGCAAGATTTATTTAGTATATTACTTTATAGTAAAATATAAAATTTCTCGTTCCCAGCTCCTTCACCAAAGCATTGTTAGGTGGAAGAGAGGAGCTAGTAAGTCTGATAACATAAATCCTATAGGTAGTCCACCCCCCAGGGGACTTACATCGAGTAAGTACGTGTTTGGCGAACACGGGGCCCCGAGGAGTCTGGCATTGCTTCCACTTACTTGTGCCATGCTCCTTCCTTTCTCTTTCCTGATCTCCCTTGGTCACCTCTTGTTCTTTTCGATCCCGACGCCATTAGGGCTAGGGTATCTTTCATTTTCCTACCTCGCCCCAGGGGACTAACATCTAGTAAGTACGTGTTTGGCAAACACGGGGCCCCGAGC
>NNCF01126736.1:199899-236227 GCA_002313205.1 Laupala kohalensis | reverse complement strand
AGTTTTAAGGGCTCTAATGACCTTTGATGTTGACGAGCCCTAAAGCCCCACAAAAAAAAAAAATATAGGTAGTCCATGTAAAAAACTATTTATCTCACGATGTGTACGTGACAAAACACTGTCAATCTTAAAAATTTCTTTTTAATCAATATTGTAAAGGAACAAATAAGTAATTTTACTGTCATAAAATTAACACACAATATTTCTATAACAACCAAGTCATTATAGGTGACTAAACTCGTGTCAAGAAGCTGAAAAGTATTATTACATGTAATAAATATATCTTCATTTGACGCATGGACACCTTGGAAGAAATCGTGGTAATTCACACGTAAATCACTGATTCATAAAGTTTTACCGGTACTCACTCAAGAGTGAAATAAATTGCTTGACACTTGTTTTATGTTCGGGAAGAAAGTGAGCTAAATATTCAAGCATCTCATAATCATATATCTATAGGTTTGAAATTTATTTGATCCTTCGCCAATAACTTTTTATGCAATAAATGTTTCGTTCAACGATCGAGCATAAGAGAAGCAAGTTGCGATCCAGATTTTTTGTTGGACAAAGCCTTCCAGCCCTATTACTCTGTTCAGAAACCTTTGGTATCATTTTTTAATTGAATTTTCAGAGGCAAAAGCAAATTCGCATGGACTCCATTACTTTTTCAGATCATTCACTGAAAACAGGTAAATTCTTTTATGCATATTTATTCATTCCACTGTACAAAGGGGGATGAGTTTAGTTGGGCGAGTATGAAAAGTGAATAGTGGGGTGAGTACGAAAAAAATCATAACAATTTCGTAACGGAGTATTATTATTTTTATTTATAATTACACATCAAAAACGTTGAAGCACGTTTCACGGGACTGTTCAATGTGAGTTAAAGTTAAGTCAGTCATCAAAGGTTGCTTGAATGAATACTTCATGTGTATACTCACAAGGGAACCAATTTCCTTGGAGTGGATGGACATCGATGCGACACCAATAATAAACATTTGTAGAAACGATGGGGTTCAACTCTTCTCTGCAAATTTAAATCTATGACTGATATTGTGATATTATTTTACGACCTCGCGCTCTCTATTTGGTTCAACTCTGCAGTGCATGGCCTGCTGCTCGTAACAAGGCAATGTTTTCAGAAATGTGGCTCAAGATTTGTAGGATTATGCTATACGGTGAATACTACTGAGCTGCTGATGCGCGCTAAAACAATGAAGTGTGAATATCAATACATGCAACCGTAACAGATAGGATAAATAATGATAAAACTTCTAAAATAAAATACTTAGAATTCAAAAAAGTACTTTTTTTTTCATTTAATTTCATCTCGAATCCGTTACTTCAGTAAGTCATCACCCGGGTATCTTAGAATATAAAATTCAATGAAATACTTAAAATAAAAAATACAAGGGACTAAAGAACTTGAAACTATATTTGAATGTCCACAATGCTTTGCCACTCAATTTCACTTTGCCCACATTGATTGAAGTCCATTGGTCATCTGAAAATGTACGATTTGGACATTCAGTGACAATGTGACATAGTCTGTCTTTCAGCTCCACTGTCACATTCTGAAGATTGCGCGCGGCGCCAGGTGAATAATGAATCTGCACATCTACGATGTCATGTCTACCCCGTCCTCATGCGATTCAGCCTTGACCACAGGCAGTGGGGGAAATTTGAGCAATTGAAACCTCGTGTGGGATCACGAATTATTGATGTAATCGTGTAATGCGGAACCAGTCCTTACTTCTGCCCAGTGCTTTGTCACTTTGAAATAATCAAATTTTCACGCTGTCCTAATGGGATGATTTCTTGACTTGATCTGCAGGTTTTATAATGCAACATTTTGTATGTATTGGAAGACTGGTAAGAGATTGTTGGTTCGGATATATGAAGGCAACGGAACACCGCAGATACCCGCGAATACCGAACGTAGTTCCAAGTGAGGTGCTGACTCTCGCCTTCTCGGATGGCGTCCACGCAGAGGTCTCCGACGAGAGAACAAAGAACGATTCCAGCGTTTTCTCAGCTTCTCTCCCTGCGGCGGGGAGGCGGGTCGGTCCGAGGCGGGTGCCGCGCCGGGTAGCGGGGGTTGGGATGGAGTCTGCGACGACTGCGGCTGCCGGTAGCAGGGCGGGTGCGCGCCCGCGGGGACGCGCTCTCACTACCGCCAGGGCGCTAACCGCCCCCTCCTCTCCCCGCCAGAACGGTGTTATTACCCTCGGATGTTCCTCATCCCTCTCGTCGTCTCCACATGGATAACAACGCCGCCGGTGTGCGCATCGCGGTGGCACAGGATTAGTTTCTAATGCCCGTCATATTTGAAGTAAACAAAGTGCTGCCGGCAGATGCACGATCGGGAAGCTGAATGGGAACCGGGAAAGATATGTGGAAGATAGCAGGGTGTTTTGCTTCAGTGGTCTCCTATGAGCAGCAATGAAACTCTAACCCACCGCGGAATTGGGATCGTCTGGATCGCCCTAGTTTTGGACTAGCCACTTCATCGGTATTTCTGTAACTTTTCTGGTCTACCCACAATGACTTATGGAGTAATCTATACATATAATGAAAAACGTTCTGTGAAAGTGACTGATCCATCATCGCATAGCCTTAACTATTAAAGCTAAGAACTAAAGAATTTGACAATATATTACATTTATTTTTGGTAAGCTCACATTTAAATGATTTGTCAAAAATAGTACATTAAATGGATGAACTGCGGTAAACAATGGATTTTCGAGTTTTCACTATTTCCACACGAACTATTTGAGATATCTTCTTGGTTTAGGTTAGTTAACATTGTTATTGATATATCTAGTGACGTGCTTTGTGATTTTTCGATGTTTCTATTAAATTTTAAATCGGTGAAAAGAATTGAAAATATTTGGTCCGTTGTCTTGTATACAATGTTGGGATGTTATTTATGTATTGTTTACATTTACTAAGAAAGTTCTTCTTTTACATTCCATTCTAAAGGGATGAGTTAAAGTGAAATGTGTTTTTTTGTTTTCAAAAATCACGAACTGATAAAGATACCATCTTGGGTTTTGAATGTAAACGTGCAATTGTATCGACACTAAATTATTATGGAAGTTAAATCATATCACAGCAACAAAAACTCCAGTGCGTAGCCAGGCAGGGTCGACTAATAATAATATAAATCAGTCGCAAATATGTAGTCATTCCGTAATCGCCTCCATGTACCTTAGGTTCTTTCTCGTCGGTTTTCTCGAGGTTTTTCATTCTTCGAGTAAAAAACAAATCTGTCCACCCAACTTTTTTTTCTCGTTTACATATCGTAAACGAGAAAAAAAAGTTGGGTGTGGACAGATTTGTTTTTTACTCGAAGATTGTAATCCAAAAAGAATAAGCAAATGAATTAGCAGGGAAAATTGTTTCAACAATTTTGAGTGATTTAATTTTTTAATCTCTAAAAATTCTCATACGAAATAAGACCGAAGAGATTCCTCAAATTGTGTCAAATTAAGAGGGTACCAAAATCCTTTTTATTCTCTGTTGCTATTTTCAATCAGTTATTTCAATGTATTTACAATTTTTTGTTCTACATTCCATTACCTCTGGCCTTCCTGTTTGCATTATGTATTTTCTAAGAATGTTTAGTATCCCTTTCCCTTATAGTGTTTGTAATGTATTACATAGGCCACCCTATAACGTATTACAATAAGTATTATTGTATTAAGTACTCTCTCTTGTTATGGTATATTTCCTAGTTGTCCAAAACATTGTCTTATTTCACAATGTTTTCACAATTGCACAATGCATTTCCATTAATTCAAGAGGAGTGAACTAAATCCCCAATAATGTGAAGAAAAACCACAAAAATATTTTAGTATTGAGGTTTTCGTTAAAGTTATCCTCCCCACAAACCGTTGATCTGAAACGGAGTATTTATTCGCAGGAGACCTAATACAAATAATAATATTTTAAAGTTTTTACCATTGAGTTCAAGATCATATCTTAAATAGAAGAGTTCACCATAGTTGCATGACAGCTCATCTTATTTACGCGTCCTTACGATTAACTAACAATTGCCAAACGACACTACTATTACCAAGCAGTCATATATTGTGAAATGTTTCATGGTTTATTTCTGTTGTCAGCCTACACATATGAATAGCCACCTTGTCTCGATATGCATGATATTCAATTCAGTATCTTGCCATTAGCACAATTTTATTGACCACGCCCCATTTTAATTTACGCGTTAGGATGTGGAGTTTTACGGTCGCATGCCATTCAGCAGCAGACTTCTGGGGAACTCTCCAACCAATTCTCTTCTGCGAAGGGCTACGTCGCTACTTCAAGTCTCACAGAAGAATGTGAATAAATTCGTGCGGACTTTAATATCTTATAGTGGGCGTAGTAAACCGCGAAATCCTCCCTACAAACACGTAGTTCGAATGTACGGAAATATAGATGAGATATAGAGGAAAGCTTGAAGAGAAAACACGGGGAGGAGATTTGGACTGGGAAAGCGGAGAGAATAAATTTGGCGGTGATCCGTGCAGGAGGGCAAAAAGAAGATGATAGAGGGCAAGGAAGAGCCACAAATAGTTGGCAGGGTGAGAAAGACGCCACCGTCATTGCGGATGATGTCCGTGGGAGCGAGTCAGAGCGGTGAGGAAGCGGAGGTCGGGGTTCGCGCCTCGGCGCCTGCGTCTTGCCGTTCCGCTCGGGCGCATGGCAGAGCATGGCGGGGTGGGGCCAGGCGGAGCGCGGGACCCGCCGCGGGCGCTCCCACATAAACACGTCTCCGCTCCCGTCGGCGGCGCGGCGTAGCGAGGTCCGACGGAACCGAGACTCCGCTGCCGCAACCGAAAGATCAATGGGAACGGAGTAACGTGTAATTAGCTTCGGCGATGCATCGCACCCCTCCCGATAAGGCGAGCGGTAGCGCCGCCCCAGGCCTCCGGCTACCGGCGGACCGGTGGGCGGTGGCCGGCTGGGTGGGCTCCTTCGACCAAGCGGGTGGGTGGATAGGTGGGAGGGTGGTGCTGGACGCCGCAACTGGCTCCGTTTCCCGCGGTAGTAGCTTCTCTGCCCCCTTCACCTCCTACGGATTTATCGTGACCGATAACACTAAAGACGTCGCGGAGAATCACAACCCACTTTCCAGTCGGAGAATGTCGGTAGCATTTCATAAGCTTACAGTTATGGTAAATGTCCATTCGTAGTCTGATGTATCTTATTTTCTACAAATATTTTGCATAACGTGATTCCAGTACGGAGATCATTATCAGTTTCACTTTTTAAAGAAGTAATACAATCCATATATTAATGGATACACGTCGCAACAATTTTTTTCTGGATTTATTTTACTTATTCATCACATTACCTCACATTAAAGAAAACGATAGTGCACATGTCCTCTACTACCTTTGAAATGACGTTGCTTCATTGTTTCGGACCAAAGAATATGAGTTACGATGTCATATCACGAGAACAGTATTCCTGGAAATATGTATTAAACGAGGTTCACATTCTTCTAGTATTATATTGAGATTATTAGCTTGTTTACTCTTCTTGTAGTGGACTCGTGAATTACGAGCTGCTTTAAGAGTTAGAATTACTTTTTAAATGCTGCTTGATAATCGTTATTACAGGAAATAAAGGATACAGCGTTGATTTCTATCGTTATTGTCATTATCACGAAGCAAACGCCGGGAGCCGAAGGAACGGCCGGTGATGGGGGCGGACAGTGAGGGTGCGGGGGCGGGCAGCGGTGCGGGGGTGGGTGGTCAGTGATGGAGGGATCCAGATAGCCACACGGCACCTCGTAGCAATGAGGAACGACCGCTCAGCGACTCACGACGCTGCCTTTCAGACTTCTCCGCGTTGACTCCCCGGTATCTTTTTCTTCGCTCTACTCCACTTCCTCCACGCCTTTCCTGTTTCTCCTCGCTCCGCCTCCTCTGCCTCCTGTCTCTTCTTCGATAAGTGAACGGCGCCTATTTTTAAACACAAACCGCCTCACTCCTATTCTACTTAGAACCAGCTAAGAATTGCTGATGTGACTGATAAGTTCTACTCCTTGTGGGCAAGTTGCCGTGTTCTGTCGAACAACAAGTCTGGATTGAGTGCCCTCAGTGACGTGGGTGGACTACAGAAGTGTCAAAATGAATAATATTAATGTTAATAGTCGCATTAAAATATCTGGTTTTAATTCCGAAAACCAAGAAGAAATTTAGATGCACAAAGAACAATCGTACTTGGAATTGTCTGTAATTTTACTACATGCCTACAGTAGCTGCCGCAACTTTACCTCATTTGGTGAAAATTTAGAAAAACTCTAAAATTATAGCATTTTCCAAAGAACTTGGTTATTTTATAGCAATTTTACTGTTAATTTACAGTACAATTGTATAGTTCAAAGAAGAATATGATAAATGTTGTGATTTTACATCATATCGTAGTTTATCTTACAGAACTCATTGAAGTGCTTTGTTAACTATTTTCATTTCTATTACACATATTTTTCTAACAACTATATTGCAAAATGATTTAGAGACTTTTCTTTGTAACGAGGTATCGAAATACTGCCACCCTTCACAAAATACAGTTACGAAAATCTGTTTCTAAAATACTCTTACGTTATTTGGCGTGGCTATCTGAATTGCCTATTCATAAAGTATTGCATTAATAAGTCAAGAAATATATTTTTATGTCTTTCGAACTGAAATATTTGTGTTTATTTCTAAATTTTTGTTTCCGCAGTATTTTTTTTGTGGGGCTTTAAGGGCTCAACAGCAAGGTCATTAGAGCCCAGAAATAAAGAGGCAAATAAGCAAATATGCAAATAAGCAAATATGATTATCAATGTAAAAAATCCTAATTGTTTGATAAATAAAAATTTGTGGATCCTATAATTATTTATTATATCAAATTTCCTAACCTCTTAATTTCACATTACCACCACACCAAACATGTGAGTCAGTGTAAATGCGGAAATAATTATCCAACAATAGTACTGTAATTTTATTATGCAACCATTACAGCCATGCCTAGAGCAGCAATATGCTTTTTTCATATTATCGAGATATGAAAGTTCAAAATATTGATGCTTTTAGAAATACTGAGTCATGACTTAATGTTACATTCAGTTTTTTCAACTTGACAGTAAAAATAAACTTTTTTGCAGTAAATTTACTTTACTTGTGCTGAATAATTTTTCCCGCAGTTTTTTCTGTATAAATACATCAGAAATTTCTAACGGTGTACCGACAAACTAATGATAATTTATAAACCGAAATAACTCTAGCGGTATACTATAAATCAAAGCTATGAGTTTTGTGAATTCATATAAAAAATGAGACTGATGTTTATCATTCAGTTTCTATAAAGGGTAATATATCTTACTAAATTTCAAAAAATTTCCATGGTGCTACGCAAAGTATGATATTCCATTTATGTAATTCTAAACGGTATTAAATTTCTAAATTTACCTCAAATACTGGGATTTGTCTTAATTGGAGAGGATTGGGATCATGTGGTTCCTAAAACGCTTAATCGTACGATATCACTCTTACTAGGTATGCTACACGTCGTAATATTGGATTAATTGCCACATAAATATGCAATTAGATTTTAATTATGATATTATTATATCTTTTCACGCTAATGTGTTTATAATTTTATTCATCTTCTATCTCCATTATTTGATTACATTTTCAATGTGATCATTTTTGTATTCATAGATGTTATTTCAGAATACGAAAATACATGAAAGGGATTATTTGGAATGAAGGGTAAACCAAGTCACGTAACCAAGCATGTGAAGAGATTCAGTTGTTGTAGTGTAACTGAGAACACCATTCTCTGCTCACAAATACAGTACAAAATCCATAACACAGTTATATCTCTCTCATATTTCTTTCATATCATAAACTTATCCAAATTTAAAGATTTTTAGACAATAAATATTACAAGTTAGAGTACAGTAACTCCAGTTCTGTTAGTTTTTGTTTCTCAAGATCCTTCGGAGCGTAAACGTACTGCTACGTCACGAATTACCTAACTAAATCTCTACGTTTTTTCGTCTTTTTATTTCATAAAATGACGCTACTTTACATTTTTGACACGGCCATAACTTTGGAGGGGGTTGCTGCATGGTCAAATTTACTTCATGCAAGATTGAACGGGAAAAACCTCTCACTCTAATTTTCAATCAAATAAATTTTCTTCTGTATCGAGTGAATTCCCTTAAGGAAATGTAGACTAAAACGAAGCTCTTACTATTATTAACATCACAAATGAAAATGTCAGGTTAGTATTCGAATAAGCGTATTCCGGTTCTGTGCACGGTTACCATCCGGAATAATTTCCATGCAGTATTTCTTGGAAAGGAATGTTTCTGAACGGCAAAGAGTGAAATGTCTCATACTAATGGATGAAGGAGCAGAACAAACCTTCTTTGACTACTTACCACAAAAGCAAATGAGCCGTGAAATATGGAATAAGCGGAGGAGAATCGGAACAGAACGGGTTATCGAATTCTTATAATTATGACAAATCAAAAGAGTTAAAGTTTCAGAACTGATTTATTCCTTTTAAAGATCGATACATGGCTACCTCTTCTTCTAATAACTAGAATACGAAATACCTACTACAAATGAGTAACACGGTAGAACTCAGTAAGCTCGACCAGTGGGAAAACAGTGGAATATTTTATGTTCAAAAGAGCAGCTTAAAATGTCATAAAGACCATTCTAGGTGAGGCATTCAGGTGTGACACTGGAGTGAGGGGAATCTCCAGCCTGAACAATACGTTACGTTACACAACTTTCCTTCACATCAACTCGAACTTTTATATTTCCATTTAAATACATTTGTTTGATCATACCATTATATTTACAGTGAATAATTCACTTTTAAACTGGATAATTTATGAACAGTTTATGATAAAGCCATTCGCTGATCTTAAAAAGTTTTTGAATCATCCTTAATTCAAATCCTGTCTTTCTTTTCCGATGACCCTGCAGATTATATGACGTAAACACGAAAAGCATAGTCACATTAGCGCCACGTGGCTTTTCCCTCACGCCGATTGTCAGCTTTAAAATTGTAACTTTTAACCTCATGCACCTTGGCCTATTAATTGGTCACCGTGTGGAGGTTGGAATCCCTAGGTAGCTCGATTCCCTTCCTGACGGACATCCTCGATGAGGATGATGATTGTGCATGCATTCAGTGTGAAACGAATGACTCCAGAAACGGATTTTACCCTGAGAAAACCTGCAGCGGACCTATTTTTTCTACCTCGGCATAATAAACTTTATTGTCAAAAAAGCAGTTACAAACTGCGTATGACCACAGGAGGACAATAAACTAATTTACTCTCCGGAATTTACTTTGCGGAGGAGAATATTATGTTCCGTATCACTGAAGATTTGCTGCTAACTAGATGGCTGGGGTTCAAATCCCGGTGAGGTGATTTTCATTACACCTCAACATCCAGACTGGCTCCCAGGCCTACTCAGCCTGCTATCAAATGAGTACCAGGATCTATCCTGGGACCCAAAAGCCGGCCGGAGCGAGATGCTGACCACATCTCCTCCTTCTAGTTCCGGGATCAAGAAATCGCGGAGCTCTACCCTCCGCGACGGCCAAGGCTCTCCAAGGGCTGTAGTGCCAAATAAATAATAAATAATAATAATAACTCTCCGGAAACAAGCAAGGGGCTATCTCGTCAATTCCGATCAAGGGCCCTAAGGCAGAGGCGGATTGCATAATTTCAACACACTCCTAAAAATAAAAATAGTTCGGTACTTGTTACAATATTAACTTAATACCAACAAATTTGTATTTAATAATACACTAGAAAGTAATTTCACAAGTACATATTATTATCAAGCATATTCCACGACGATCAACCGTGGCTTGAACCATGTACCCAGAAGTGATACGTGATTTTAAACACAAGATAGGTTATAATCCCTTTTTATAAGAAATCTTAAGGTTATCGATTTCATGTGTGTTCTCTGGTTATATTTCCGTCACTCAAGAAAAGAGGAATTGAACCTTTAGCGTTAAGGGCTAATATTTCCTACTACATAGATAGAACGTTACAAATGTTAGAATCTGATTCATGGAAAGGAATAAAATTCTTGAGGAAAATACTTTGATGGTTGCACATAAAACTTGGTGGGATGTAATAGATACAATGAATAAACCATGCCTGCGAAAGACGAAGGCTCTCTGTAGTGAAATGTCAACACATGAAGTATTGAATAAGCTATTATTAGGTTTCTATTCGGTTCTCATCGTCTTCCACTGTTTAAAAAAAATCAAAATCTTTCAAAAATTTAACCAGTGGCACCCTTTCTATTAAGTAGGGTAAACTTTTTACCGAGTTAGTATTTTTCATTGGACTTATATTCATTTAGAAGTTACAAAATTTGAATATTAGAAGTTAGCTGAAAAAATTATTGGTATTAAAGATTGCATTATGTTTTTCTCCTTGTAGTTAGACTCAATTAAGATAATTTTTAATCAATTTATTAAATATTAAACAATAATTTAATATCATTCAAAAGTGTTGCAATCTTGGGTGAAACATTTATTACTACTGTAGAGTGATGGGGGGTCAAGAACAAGATGTCTTCGGTCACAAAACAGATGCGACCCCGAATCATATATCACAGAACTCTCGGCTTCATATAAAGAGGTTAAATAACTGGGATTTGATGTTCCAATTCATTATGATGTTCAGTTTCTAGCTCGCGGATGTAACAAAAACTACAGAACTTTCGAATCTCCAAAGCCCAGATTGGTTCGGTGGCGCACGCTTTTATGAATAAAGTCATCGTACTTCCTGCGAATTTAATCCAATGTTCTGAAATCTTGGAACCACAGCAATCGGTTCAAGCTCGGTTATTCTAATAAGCGGGAAGAATCAAGTCATTGCGTTCCGGGTATTCGATTCACTTGGAATCGGAAGTGAGTCGCTTTGGAAAGTTTAATCGAATCAAGCCCGAAAGCATGTCTCAGTAAATTTATATCTCATACAAAATACACCACAATAAAAGAGTTGTGGAACCTTAAATTCAATCTTTCCATGTTACATTTTAATGTTTTTGTCTGTAGCAATGCTATGTAATCTGGATAATTGATCTGTTAATACGTTTGGTTCTTACATTTTTGATAACGGTTTATGTTAAAATGGTCCTGGTTTGACTTGTATGCTCCAGCCAAACATTTGGTTGAGTTACTAAGAGTAGAGTCGGGCGGGGCTAAAAGATCCATTTCACCCATTGTTCCATAATGACCAAGCTTTTGGAAGAAAAAAAAACTTTCACTGTCATAGTTCGAGTAGCCACAATTGAGAATGGCCGGAGTTACACTAAATACAAAACACAAAATATTGTCTATATTGAAAAATGAGTCGAATGGACCTTTACGCCCTGCAGAGAGGGTAGAAAGTTCTGACCATGGGGTAAAAAGGAGCGAGATAATTGAACTGTATGTCATTGTTAACTGAAGTAAATAAATAAAACTAAATTGAGTGAACTAATCGAACTCTGACGAATCTTAATCTTCAGCCTTTCATCACAAGACCGTGATATACCTATTAACTATAATTGAAACTTCGCTTAAAAGTGAGGCAAAACATTCAATCCTTAACCTTAAAAATAAATCGAGGATTTGTTACTATCAACAAAATTCGTTAAATGTATAAGAACTTAATCATTATAAAATAATGAAAGATGAAAAACAAAATAATTAATTCTGATTGTGACTAACAATAAGCCAAACCGATTACGCAATGTCTCAGAAAAAATGAGATATCTTTTTTCAGTTCTTTGGTCACAAGACCTTTTACACCTTTTATTACATTTGTTATTTAACTTGGAAGTAAGGTGCAGCCTTCTACGCTTAAAAACAAATCTTGTTTCCCTTTTTGGTAATACATGATGTCTAATATCATTAGAGACGTAATCAAATTAAAGTTCGACAGATGAGAAACAAAATAATAAAACTTAAAATTGACAAAGCACAGAATTTTAGCGAACATGGTGTTATAAGTTTCTCTGCGGGACACGAAGGATACGGCCAACGTACACAAGAATAACGGTACCTAGAAAGTGACGGAATGTGAAGCTTATTATCACTAGCCATAAACAATGACAAGTTAAACCTTGTTATGCGAACAACAGAGCGGTGAGACTAAAAAGAAATAAAATGCAGTATATTACTTCCGTATTTTTTTTCGCAGCGAGCACGCGCAGTCCCCTCATAGTTTCGGAGATAGACATAGGAGGCTGTTTTCCTATAGACCTTGAAGCCCCACCCTACCGAATGTAAAGCACGTTACCATAAAATTAAAAAAACAGTAATATTTGACATTTATTTACCATTAACTTTAAATGTCATATCCTTCTGCAATTGTTGTATTTTTGGCAGAGAGAAAAACATCTAATATTACTAGTATTGACATTATTCTCCTCTACTATCATATTCGAATTCAAATGTTTAGGACGATCTTGTAAGCAGTGGCGTACCTCCAACTCATGAGGCCCGGGGCGAGAATGTTTTTTGGAGACCCCCATACACAAACGTATTTGCATGCTTGCTAGTACATGTCCAACGCTCTGATGAATTAAAAAGAATTAAAGTTTGAGTTTTATCGATTGAAAAGCTCGATTATTGTCTAGTTTACGGATTTAAAAATGTTTCGGATGAGATTTAAATTCAAATTGACAAGTTTAAATAATATTTGGTGACCAATTTGGAGCACCTTTCCACGATGAGGTCCGAGGGGGACAGCTCCCCCCCCCCGCCTAGGTACTCTTCTATTTGTAAGTACACACAATTTTTCTTAACGCTTACGACGTTTCGACAGCTAATTTTAGTTAACTTGTTTTCATTTTGTTCCCAATAATTTTTTTTGTGGGGCTTTAGGACTCGTCAAGGTCATTAGAGCTCTTTTTCTCAAAATAAAATTCGTTATTTTTTTATTTGTTAATCTACTGCAATCACCTGATAATGACAGAAAGCAGCTGTCGAAGTGCCGTGAGCGTTGATAAAAAGTGTGTCTACATACAAGGTCATAACAAATGTTTTAATATTACTTGTAATAATAAATAACCAAGAAAAGGCGCAAACCTAAATTTTCATTTTGGAGGCCGAGCTTCAAACAGGGTACATTTTTTGGTAGAGCATCAGTATTCTTGACCAGACACGATATCGGAATACATACTTTGTATTAGTAGAAACCAATTAAGTCTGTACCATGTATGTTCATTTTCTTCTCTAATTATCCTTCGTGGAATACTCGCAACATCCCTGCCTCCAATCATGTCATCCCATGGTGCTCGTCATTTATCTCTCTCATTCATACCATTGTCGGAAGCATCTCTCCGCCGTTTCTAATCAACGTCGCCCCATCCTAGGCCCCGTGAAGTTGGGCGCATCATTTACATAATGTCATCTTTGATAGCATCACGAAGTGAATCTACCTTCAAATAAATCATATATCTCTTTTCTTATTTAGCGAGCCCTTTTTATCCTTTAAATTTAGTATAAGCACACTTCATAGCCTTCATAAAAAACTTCATATTCACTCCTATATGAGTTACACTCCATAGCACATGTTCTACATTTTTCCTTACTTCCCCTCACACATCTCGTCCTCTTCGTTCCCTACTCCTCATAAATACACTGAAAATAGTACGACTTTTCTGAGGTCAAATGACGATTGTGGGAGAGGGAGATAAGGTCAGGAACGAGAAGGGACATTTCTTGGGTATCAGTTCCTCGCCACTAGTCTACCAGTATTCTGACGTCATTTCACTAAAGAGAAAACGTACTGTAATAAACTGTAATATATCTAGGTATGAACCAGTTTTACTCGTGTTTCTAACTCTGAAATCCGTAATATATCCACACCTATTCAAATTTGCTCTCTCACCATTTGCTTTTGCCTAAGTCAAATTCTGATTTGTAGTTGTATTCGAAGATATTTTCATCACGATCTTTAGAACAATAACACTTAGAAAACGTAAAAAAAAATTAAAACTACTCATTAGTATTAAAACAAATTCTGTAGCGTTACATATATATTTCAAGTATTCTATCTGAAAGCTGCACCATGTAACAACATGTATTATGTTGAATCGTACAGCAATATATTTTTAAGATTTCTGACAGATTTCTTATGCTAAGCCCCTGGCTCTGAAAACATAGATTTATTGAAGAAAGAAAATAATAAATATTTGTTTAATAGGTTCGTTTTACTGTATTCATTCTCCATATTGAAATAATTAAAAGTGATAAATTGAAACCTAAGGTAAACGTTTGTGTTTTATGAGTACTAAAACTTTCTTAAGATAAGGTTACATAACCTCGACCGTTGACAAATGGTAAAATATTTACAAAATTAACCCCGGAGGTGGCACTACAATCACACATTCTTGTTCTATTTGGGATATCAAGTTGCTTGCAAAGAGTCAAGAAAAATTTTGTGAATAATTGAGAACATATTTCAACACACATGAGCCGTGAATTGAATTCGGTATCGCACACGGAAGATATAAATGAGTGGTTCTATGAAAATTGAGTTCACCACTTTAGCCTTAACAAAAACAAAATTCCATAAAAAATAATATATTAAAATTTCAAAAATATTATTTAGTGATTCAAAGTACAATCATAACATTTCAGACAAAGAGAAGCAATTGAATGGAATTATGATCATATTTTTCAATCGTGAACAAGATCGGAAATATTTCAATTATTTGCAAAACACGTATATTACTAAGAAAATCATATCGCACACACATTTAACGTATTAATACACATTTAACGTATTAATTTAACGTATTATTATTATTATGAAAATTATAGACCTATTTCCATTATGAACTCTATAGGTAAATTATTTGAGAAATACATTGCACAAGAGTTATCAAATTATTTGGAGAAATTTAAAATTATAGATGGAAAACAATATGCATATCAAAAAAATAGAGGAACTGGGGATTTATTAGATGATTTGATGGAAGTGATGAACGAACAATTACATAAAGGTAATCATGTATTAGCATTAAGTATTGATCTTTCAAAAGCGTTTGATGTGGTGAATCATGACAAATTATTTGATGCATTAGAGAAAATAGGAATAAGGGGTCATAGTTTGAAAGTGTTTCAAAGTTACCTAGGAGAAAGATTTTTTAGAGTAAAAATAAATAACAAAGTAAGTGAAAGGGAATTTATAAACTTGGGTATTCCACAGGGTAGTTATTTAGGACCAATTTTGCATTTGATTTATGTGAACGATCTAAAAATATGTTTCAAAAATTGTTACCATTTTATATATGCAGATGATAAAATGATAGTTTCAGTACATAAAGATCAGAAGATAGCAGAACAAAATTTAAGAAATGATTTTGGTGTCATGATAAAGGGCTAATAATTAATGAAAAGAACACCAAAAGTATACACATCACAACATCGCATACACCAAGGGAGCCAATTAACATCATTTTTCATGATAGATGTTGCATCCATGAAAGAATTTTAAACTAAGTGTAAAAACAAAATTAAAGAGGTTAATAGGTTAAAATACTTGGGAAAAGTCATAGACAAGAATCAGAATTGGAGGGAGCATATTCTAGAAGTATGTAAAAAAATTAGAATTTGTACATGGAAACTGATGAATATAAAGAACTTGGTATATTATGAAACGTTTAGAATGGTTTATTTTGCATTAATTGAATCGATTATAAGATATGGAATAGGAGTTTGGGGGTAGCTGCAAAAACGCATTTAGATCTGTTGGATTGTGAAAAGGATACTTGGTTTAGAGAAACCAAAATTATGACTGTGAGAAATTTGTATGAATTTCAAATCATATATAAAAACTTTTTTGAAAAAGGATTTAGGGAAGAAAGTGATCATAATTATAGAATGAGGAAGAGAGAGAATTTTTTGGTACCAAATACTTTTAATAAGTATAGTGAAACAATGAAAATATTTATAGTGCCTAAATTATTGAATGAGATGTCTAATAATTTAATTGAAATTCAATCAAAATTTATACTAAAAAGAAAATTGAAAGAGTGGTTAGTTGAAAGGGAAAAGGTTATTTAAAATATGAGATAATTTGGATGTGTATAGATGGTAATTAAATTGTAAAGAAAATATAAATAGGAAACTGTTTAAATGAAATAGGAATGGTGTAGTAGCAGTAAGAGATAAATATATATGGTAATTTTTATTCTCTCTGACAAGTTCGAAAGAACTTAGAGAGAAGAAAGTATACAAAAATGAAAGAAGTTTTGTATAAAGGTTTTGTAAAATAGTGTTAAGATAAGCAGCAGGTAATGGTATATTAAAAGATTTGTTTTAAACTAGAAAATTGTTATTGTATAAAATTGGTGGTGAATTGTATGAGTAAATGTTTATAATGTTTTTATGTTTTCATGTTCTTCTTTTCGGTGAATAAAGAAATTATTATTATTATTATTATTATATATTATTATATATTATTATTATATATTATTATATATTATTATTATATATTATTATATATTATTATTATTATATATTATTATATATTATTATTATTATATATTATTATATATTATTATTATTATATATTATTATATATTATTATTATTATATATTATTATATATTATTATTATTATATATTATTATATATTATTATTATTATATATTATTATATATTATTATTATTATATATTATTATATATTATTATTATTATATATTATTATATATTATTATTATTATATATTATTATATATTATTATTATTATATATTATTATATATTATTATTATTATATATTATTATATATTATTATTATTATATATTATTATTATTATTAATAGTCCTGACCTCTTGCGCGTAGTGTCTTTCATTATTGCAGAAAATCTTAATGCACTCATCTAGTTGCCACGTAAATAATCAATTTTATAAAATGTTTTTTTTTACATTCTATTCAATCTTTGTTATCCTCTTTTGCTGATTGCGAATACTGTTTCAGTTTTTATTTAGGACTCTGCATCATTGCTGATTTACTCCGATGTTGACGAGCCCTAAAGCCCCAAAAAAAAAAAAAAAAAAGATTTACTCCACTTGCCAACATCGATTTACAACACTGCATGTTGAAGCGCTAGTATCGCCCATCAGTGCTGCGCTCTCGTGACGCGTTCAGAATACCGTCCCGCAATGTACCTAGAGATTTTACGAGTCTGTGTGTTCTCCTCGTGCCTGAAAGACGGACGGACCAAAAGTTTCGAAATTTTGTATACGCGTTCTATAGGAGGATTCCAAGCAGATAACACAGCAATGTTTTTAAATTTCGATTCCAATTTTTTAAAATTAATTTAAAAACGTTTCATAGTAACAGTCGCATAGGCAGAAACCCAACAGAAAGGCCTAGAACTTCGAAATTTGCTATACGCTTTCTTCAGAGTGGGTCCAAGTGCACTAGGCTGAAATATTTTCAAAATTGGTTTTAAAATATTTGTTTATTAAACTTGAACATTTTTCTTTTCTTTTTGCCCACCGCAGTGAATTTATGACCCCGAGCTTCGAAATTTGGCACACGTATTTTCCGTCATCTCGGCAACTGGACATTTTCCGTCATCTCGGCAATCCCTAAGAAGCTCAAAGGCAGCCTGGAGAAGATAGGTCTATCACCTTTCCTGTACATCAAGCTGCAAAAATCCGTCATCCTTAGTACCTGTAACCTGACCAGAGCATTTCTTTTGTTACAATAGTGTTTGAGTTGACTTGTCTTTTGGGGCCGTCCACTCAAAGAGACCCAGCAAATGTTGCTGTTAATTACAGAATAATAATAGTAATAATAATGATGATGATGATGATGATGATGATGGTTTCTTAAATTGATTTTACAGGCGAAAATTTTAATACTTTATAGTTCGTAGGGGTCACCTCATAGTGGTTGGATTGAGCTAAAATTTTGTACTTGTCGTTTATATATGTTGACATACGTGGGGTTGGAACTAAACTTTTAGAAAGTTAAGATATTAGAGCCAACCTTATATTTAATCGTAATATAAATTTACTCATAAATGTTTATATAAATGATTTATTTTACATTAAGTTTCTGCACTTTAAATAAGCAAGTAAGGTACAATAGTTAGTTTCAATAATGTTTAATTCTTTCATGTTCTGATTTCAAATTCAAACTCGTACGAGGAACTTACAAATCTTGACTTCCATTGAAGTTACGAATCATACTACGTTTGACTAATGTGGACGCGTAAACTACGCGTACGCTATGGCAACGCGTAAAGTCCTAAAATCAAGAATTGCGAAATACAAAGAAAATACAGGCTATCGCAGTGCATTCTACAACAATTGTAATGATACGAGTGTGGATTTTAAGTTGAAAAAAAGTTGATTTACTAATGAATGATATATTCCAACTTATGTTTCCATTTAAATGAGTAACCTTGACAATTTCAACTGAATGTCTTTCTTTTCTATCTTATCAACCTCACTCAGCGAGGGTCCTGCTCCCACGTAAGAAATCTACGTTAAATGATATTTTATTCTTTATAGAGTAATCGTAGTAAAAAATATATATTTGAAAAATAATTTTTTTATTGAACCATCTATTTCCTTGCGCTCATGATGTACCGCGCACGCGCTACAAATCTTTGTCTCGATTCCTTCCCCAAACGCTCATGACGTCAGCACCAATGAGAGGCATAATCATTCACAGTTTAGCTTTTCGTGGAAGTTCACTTATTATCACCTTCCTACCAAAGGGAAGCGCCTCGCCGTCTCGTCTTCATCCCCTTGCGAAACGGTGCGCGTTATTGACGCGAGGAAGGCCTGCTTTCCGACACAACGATTGCTTGTCAGCAGTAAGCAAGAAATGCTTCATCTTTTTGCAGACGTATTTTCTGAACTGATGTAGTTGTAAGACTGCAACCTTAATTTGGTTGTTATTTTTAGGGGATACTTGTTCATCCACATTTACTTGGTTTTGTTTGCGGCCAAAGAAATAATATCTGGATACAAGACGTAATAAAATACAATAACGTAAATTCCTTATTCCTCGTTAACGTGTCTTCGATATTCCATAGAATTCTGTTATCATTAGCTTAAGATAAAATATTAAAATTAGGGTATTTTATAACTTCCTCAATCAAAATAGACAATACATACGTAATATTGACACTTAATGAGGCGGAGATATAGAATACTCCTGATCATAGAAAGAGCAAAGAAAATATAATTATTACACCCGCATAAAGTAAATAATACCGATGCTGTGCAATTCCAGATTTTTCACTTAAAACAAATTCAAAATAAGTTTCTCAACTACAGATGTTTACGTAACGGAATAAATTTTACGAGACGTGACGTATCATTGAGACAGAGACGTTCTTGAAGAAAAGCACTTCGCAATATTGTTCTCGCGAAGATTGCTCTACCTGCCATAAAATGTACTTGTGTATAAGTTTCATGGCATAGCTGCGCCGCATCTTGGACTCTCGCTGTTCGTTTTACCGCTGCCGCCGCTCCCGCGGCGCCGCCGCCGTTTATGTTCCTTCTGCAGCGTAACCGCCGTGTCGTTTTGTTCTCTCCGCCGCCCTTATGCCGACTATAAACCTGCGACGCCACTCGTCCGCCCAACAACACATCTAGCTCCGCTCCACTGTATACCCGTCGACGCCCGCCTAACCATCCATCTTCTGGAGCTGCGTCGTTTTCTAAGGATTCAGCCTCCAGCGATGGCGCAGGGAACCTCAAGTCACCCCGGTATGGGTTAGCTGCAATCCGTGAAATCATTTCGTTGGTTTGATCTTGGAGGAACTTTTTGATGTGTGGCGTCAGTAAAATCGGTGTCTGGGCGGCCAAGTGCTCGGGCGTCACGAAAACAATTCTATTTGTTTCGCTACACTTTCACGTTTTATATTCGTACACAAGCTTTTGATATCAAAGCTCGATATGACCCATGATATACCATCCCTGATTATATCATTCTCTTAAAATTCCTCGTGATTTGGGATGGTCACTTTGTGCTTGGTTTCTTAGACTCTTCTGACATCGTATTTTATCCTATTGTTTCAATATGACAGAATAATAGACTGCGGAAACTAAACTCAAACGGGTTGAAAATGTTTGGCTCTAAACAAAAAAATGTTAATGACTTGTCATGCGCACCAAAATCACGCGTAGAAATCAATTAAACTGATATACTCGGATCGGTGAGGGAAATCCACAAATTTAAACTGGACAATTGAGAGGAAAACACATACTATGAGTAACATGAATAGCGTGATTGCTTGTTTAAATATGACATCTAGAAGTGAAGCGTTATCTATCGGCAGAATTTCAAATATCCCAAATGTAAAACTGAAGTCATAAAACCTTGACGTCAAAAAATGCATTTCTTATTTTTCTGCTGTTTCTCCGTCTTCTTTCGCAGTACTGACTTTCTGCACATATTTATATGAGAAATTTTGTAGAGAAAAATCAACACAACGTTTTAAAGGATGTGCCCTACAAATTGCGTTTTGAATTAATGATGACATAGGCCGGTATCAAATAAGTTAATAATAGATTATCGAACAAACGATGACCTAATTTAATCACGCGAATTAATACAGTAATACAGAATTAATACTCAAAGTAATCTACTGGGTGACACCTCGTAAACATGTAGATTGTGGAATAGATACAAAATACAATATGCGCTTTATATAGCATTTCTAAAGCACCGATATTATTTTAGCTTTTTACTTGTCTTTGGAATGGAAAAATATGTCTGGTATTTCTAGAATCATCTCGTGGGAATTCAACTTCTGAATGAGATAATTAAATGTGAATTGACAAGGAAAGCTTAAATTGAACCTTGCCTCGAACGTGAATCTTGAGGAATTTGGTACTCCACTCACCGAAAACCTCACATATTTAACTTTTTCAAAAGCTTTTCTTATAGCAAACTATACTATGAAAATGTAATAAAATTTGACACAGTACGTTTTACAATTAAAAAAATCAAAAAATTTATGAAGATTAAGGCTTCCCATTCGTATACAAACAACTCATCTGGAATTCAAATTAATATTATTTTCATTATGATTATCATTACTAAGTAACCGTATGCAATTTTCTTTGTACTCGTATTTCTAGGAGATAATAAAAGTGCTTCATTGAAGCAATAAACATTTCCGATAGTTAAAAAATGTGTGAGGAAACTGGTAAGAAACAATGAAGGTATGTAAGCAGCGTTTTGAAAGAATGCCTTTATTGAGTTGTGTCACGTATGAAGTAAAGTGACATTTTGGCATATCGTATACATAATTTGAGTTGCCTCTGGAAACTTTTTGTTACCTTCCCAAAATCGACTGCCAATATTGAACACTACATGGGATCAACACTCTAAATGTGTTTGGCAAACTAGATTCGATTTCTGAAAGTTATGTATGTGTGGATACTATCAGTGTCAGAAGGTTTAACATCGTATCCAATTTCTGAAGATTATCTTACTCTGTGCTCCATGAACTGTACGCGAATTTAGCGTTTGATGTGGTTTCATTTTCATTAAGTATTTAATGAATTTTAACCAACCTAGGATTTCCATTATTTTCCGTAATTTTGCATAAATTTACTTAAAACTGAGTTTTTGCTTAATTGAAAGCTCAGGAATTATTGATTAAAACTGTATGTTAACAAAAACTTGTGCGAAGTTGGGTCTACTACCGCTTACAATACATTTCACATCTACAAAGTTTGTAATTTATTCACTTTTTGTCTGTACGAAGAATATGTGAAAGTAAACAGGAAGAAACAAATGTACTGATAATTATCAAACTTGTGGGGGGAATTAGTTTATTACAGCTTCTTTATTAATGTAAAGAATAAGTACACATTTAGACCTGTTGATCGCGCTAAAATTAGAAAATACTAAAAAGTTAATAGAACTTTAACTCCATTTCAATGACTTACGTAGAAAGCATAGGTTGAGATTCGTACGGGCAAAATGCTCATCTCCTGTAATGATTCTCCTTAAATCTCGATTATTTTTCTCCAAGTTCTTTTCGTATATTGTACGCTCGAAGCTTATGAGCATCATCAGAAATTCTTTAGTACGATAAACAACTTGTGCCTGTATGCTTTGAGGCGTTCGTTTTGACTGAAAAATTTAAAAACGTCCGTTTACATAATATCTCGTTTAAGTTCAAATACTTGGATTCATACCTCCCCACATTGCTTCGTTTGTTTTACTGACCATTAAGAAATATTTCAACTCTCATTACTTTAATATACTCACCATTATAAATGGTATGTCAAATTTAAAAATACGAGAGGTTGAATTTCAGAAATACTTCCACAAGCTTAATCATTCACATCATTTACTACCTTGAATTCTTTGTGTCTCTCGAGTGTCATTAGTCGCATAGCTGGTGGTACTGTCTGCAGCTTCTCTCTGAGAACAACCCCGAAAAGCTAGGCTCAGAGTATAATGAAAATATGATGATACGGACGATTACATTTTCATTGTGAAATACTTGGTAATATTTCATCCTCCCTAATGAGAATATCAAAACTACCAACCACAAATGCCTCACCAGGTCAATGACAGAAAAGTAATGGTCACGAAGACACGCTGCCACTTTGAGCCATCCTGAAAGGGTTACTTACATCAACTACAGAATTCATGCGTGTACAATCTAAAATCTGCTTAAGGTTCTTCATTTGCAAAAGCACACACAAATTAAACTTACTGTTTTGAGACATTTAAAATGCTTAACATACACGTGTAGAAATGTTAGAGAACCTTGCTGAAATATAAGAGAACCTCCAGGGATGGATTTTGTCCACGATGTGTTATCGTCAGCTGAAGAGTTATGAGTTATGAGTTATGAGTTATGAGTTATGAGTTATGAGTTATGAGTTATGAGTTATGAGATACCAGTAAGTGTATTTATTGTATATTCCGACAAAGCTTTTGTTATATTTCGTGCGCGAAACGTATTTCTAAATATTGCTTTCACCTCTTCGTCGAATGCTTTCCGATTGAATCAGAAACACACTAAGAGCGAAAGATATGAAAATTTCGCAAAATAAGTTTTTAAGTTTATATTGAACCTTAAGAAATTGCTACCATTTAAGATACAGAGTTAGTATCCCGCTTTAACGTCTTACGCACAGGTACGTACATGAAATGATTCCAATGCAACCAAATATAGTTCTGACTGCTGCTGCCATCTCGTAGTGGAAGGAAGAAATTCTTAATTGCTAATATGGTTCCCCGAAAGAGGAGACAACAATGCAGGGTCACAATGAATGGATGCCATGTTTGAGCTATTATTTTTATTCCAGTTTCCTAAGGCTCATAAACATTTCTCTATGATAATGCATCGAGGAGGAAAGAGACTACATTTTTTACCTATACGAAGGTGCCGATATCTCGCAGCTATGACTGTATTAAAAAAATTTTCCTCACTGTGTAATCACAATATTTACCCACAATCAACGGAAATTTGAAGTTACCCACGGGTACTGTTCATGAGGGAGAGATTCAACAGCTGGAATTCTTTTATACATAGTTCACTTTCATTATATAGATGCTGCCAACGTCATCGACATTAGATGTAGAGAAGCATTATAATTCACTTTATTTTTGAATTTTTATTAATGACCTTAACATCAATCCATGCAATTTTTTAAAATTTATTGAGCTGAAACTAGAGGTGAAATGATAAACTTACGGGTCCACAATGAATCTTATGATGAATGGTGATTAGAGATCGCGGTGGAGTAATAATGTATCATTAATTGCAAACTGGGAAGTCACTTAAACAGATTGTTGAAACTATACTGTGGGAAGTACAATAAAAGAAGTACCTTTCCGCAAAATATGTCAAACTGTGGCAAATATTTGCTACATGTACTAAAAACATATTTTTTATCATTGTAAAAAATAATAGATGATTTTTAAAATTAAGGGCTCTAATGACCTTGCCGTTGACGAGCCCTAAAACCCCACAAAAACAATTAGAATTGGAATGATTAAGTTTGAGTTCTTGTTTTTCATCAATTTTTCTCTTATGATGGAAATGAAGTAGTTAATACGAGTCACAATGTTGAGCAAAAGATCAATAAGTAGAGAAAAACCTTTGAAAATTATCACAGCTCCAGAAAATTACAATAATATTAATAAGATAATGTTTTTTTTCGTTCTGGACATAATTGGTTTATTGTTGCGATTTATTCTAGTGTGTGTAGAGAAATTACGATAAAATGACATTGCGGGTGATAAACAGCTAAATATTAACACATACAAACGTGAAGAGAAGTATTAAATAATCACATGGAGTCTCAATTAGTAATAATCTAGGGAAAGCATTAAAATCTCCTCGATTGTGATACACTTTCATTTTTAGGAAACCCTCGACACACAAATGAGCTATAACCGATGTTGCTTATGAATGAAAGTAAAATACAAAACATATACGCCATCTATTTAAGTGTCACAGCCGTAATTATAAATATATTTGGGAAGAAACTAGACATTACTCATTTCTTTCAAAATGAGTAATAGGATGGTGCCTCAATAATAAAACGGTGTGTGATACGATAATTCTGGAGAAGTCACCTCACTTTCGCATGGCTCTCTATTATCATCCACGCCCTCCACTTCCTCTCGCAGTCTCTCTCCCCCTCCGGAACCGGTACTTCCCCGCGGGGCAGCCTGTCACCCTTATATCCCTCCACGTCCTTCTTCCCTCCCCTCCCCCCGCGCATTCGGAGGCGAATCGACCGGCGCCATCTGCGGGTTCAGTGGGGCGCCAGCAGCACTCACACCATAAACACACATCTACAAACGAAAGAGAAAAATTATACAGGGCCACTTGTTTAGCGCGCATCCATTCAGGTCGTCCTCACTCTCTCGCGCGCACTCAGAGGGTAGTGGAGGGCAGAAGACCAACGCTACGGCGGCGACGGTGCCGGAGAGCCGCGGCGCATCGCTCGGGGATGGGAGCCTGCGGTAATCACTGTAATTAGACGCAGCCCAGGGTCAGCCGCGATGCACCGCTTTTTCCGTGGCGGAGGACGCGGGCCCTGCTAATAAGCATCTTGTGGCGACGGCGCCGCGCCGACGAACATCGCGCCCCTCGGACGCTCTCACGTCTGGTGATGTGTCATTCCGAGGGCTGACGAGCGCCTTTGCTAGCCGCCCCCGGCGCGGCGTGGCGCCCCGACCGAGCACCCCGGGCGCCGCCGCGNAGAGACAGCCGTCGAGGCGCGCAAGAGCTCCGTCAGGGTTCTCGACGGGAGCCAAGGGTTAACGATCACTGGGAGCGTCGCCAGGGAACAGCTACTTTTTAATGCGCGCTAATGCACTGGATGGACGGAACGGACGAACGCGGCGCACTCCGCGCTAACCAGTGGTTTTTGCTGGTTTTCCTCAGACCGGAGAGAAATGTTTATGACGTGCGTGGAGCTTCCACTCTATCCAGTGTCAAAGCCTTTGGGAATGGTCACAGATTACTTTTAAGATTTCTCATTCCTGCCTCACAGATCTTTAGCGCTGATAATCGTGTAGTAACTAATCGAATAAACACTATATCACCAGGAAAGCATGTACAAATTTTCAAAACGATAACAAATTAAATTACAATACTCTGTCCACATTAATGAATCATCATAGCACACTTCTTCGTAATTAATCTCTTCCCTACTTCTTGCAACGAATATTGAATATGAGACAAAATCTGTGTTAGATGATTCAACGAGTAGAGATCACATCCAATCCACTGAGGTTCTGATGTTAATCATTATCTTGCACTAGTCTTGCAGCACTGGAATATCTACACAACACTTCGAGACGTACACATCATGATCATCGAAATAATAAAAGATCCACACTCGATTATCTTTTTATGAAATATGTGGAGTCATGGTTTATAACGCTTTTAGTTCGTTGTTAACATCTGCCCTATAATTAAGCAGCAGAGTGATAATAAAAAAGGAAGATCTTATTTATTCCTGCTCTAAGCTAACTTAAATTGCAGTAACTTAAACACTTTTTCTGTCCAGTCATTGTGTTGACTTGTACCTCTGAAGATATGATATGAATTTCATCAATTTTTCATACAAAGAAATTTTCCTCTAAAAATGAATGAATATGCATAGTACTGTACTTTTTACAAAATACTTACGTATCAACTAATCGTAATTTTTTAGTCGTAATTAAATGTATTAAATGGATGTGGGTGTACGGTTTGTAGAATTACTCATCGTTAGTTCTCAAATGTAACATTTAGAACGTAACACGATAAGATAATTTTATTATCATATCGGTACTATCAAAATTTATATTCAAATAATTATTTTTAAATAATATGTACAAAAACTGTATTAAATATATAATTAGAAAGAAAAAACCTTGAGCTTTTGGTCCAATATCTTCGACATCAAAACTGTGAGATGTGGTACGGTACAATGAAAATGCATGAAATAGTGAAATGGGGACCCTTAATGATTTTTATGAAAATTCCAGAAAATCTTTCCAAAAAAAAAAGNTAACACGATAAGATAATTTTATTATCATATCGGTACTATCAAAATTTATATTCAAATAATTATTTTTAAATAATATGTACAAAAACTGTATTAAATATATAATTAGAAAGAAAAAACCTTGAGCTTTTGGTCCAATATCTTCAACATCAAAACTGTGAGATGTGGTACGGTACAATGAAAATGCATGAAATAGTGAAATAGGGACCCTTAATGTTTTCTATGAAAATTCCAGAAAATCTTTCCAAAAAAAAAGTTCCAAAAACAANTGTTTCTCTCTATGCTGATACGAGCACTTGTGATTATTCACTAATATTTTAGTTTCATCTTCAAGTTTCAAAATATGGAAACGAAAAAATATAGATTTGTGGATTTGAAAGTTGATATATTTAATAGGTGCATGCACACCAGAGAAAGTTTGATAATAATCTTTTGAAAACACAGAGATTGATACAGATTCTCTTCTTAATTAATCAGGTAAAGATTTACAGAAAGAGTCTCCAAAGGAAAAAAAGATCAAATAGAAATCAAGCTCAAGACACGAAAGTTTCATTATTCTGAATATATTTTATACATAATAGATGGAGCACAAATGTTTTGTTTTTCAATAAAAAAACATTTTATTTTATTTAGGATGCGATGTTTCAAATATATCGTGAATTATTTTCTCCCATTACTTTGACTATCATGTTCAGTCGTAGATTCTGCAAAATAAACTGAAAATGTATTTCTTAAACCAGGTGTGTGAATCGATAGGAGCAAGGGATCAGCCATGACCGAGCAGTCCGACACACTATTGTCACAACAGCACTAAAAAATTAAATGTAAAAAATAGGAGTATCTTCGAAACGCCTCCAGTCCATGATACCTGCAGATGATCCCAGCGCAAAATACTGCGAAACGTTTAACCTCTTTTTTATCGAATTTTGAAAATTTTTTCCAACAAAATCCTAATGTTGGGAAAGCTACAAAATATGGGGACAGAACTCGTAATGCTACAGTATTAATCACGCTCTTTGGAACCAATAAAAGAGATTGAACTGTTTCTGACCTTCTTAGAACAATAACAGCAAATTCAACAAAATCTAATGTCCTACAATGAAGTAACTACGTTCATTTCGTTACGATAAGACCCTGGTTCCAGTTTTTTTCTTTCTTCAAAGAGATACGCGCAAAATCTCAGTTTGTACTACATATGGGACTAATTGAATTCAAAATTATGGAATGTATCCCAAAGAAATTTACACACAAGTGAAGGAGTCTTGCATATTTACAATAAAATTTAACTAGCTTGAGCAAACGCTCGGAATATATCGCAGGGGATATTCTAATTTCAAGCAAAGTAAAAAAATGCTTGGTATTTCTACTCCTGATTTTCATATCTACGACTTATATTTCAGAACTCCAAAATTTATATTGTACAATTTAATAACGTATTAATAACCGTATTTTATACCACATTATTTCTTTACCAAACATTGACAATGATATTTTCATTAATATTTTGCAGCTTAGAAAAAAAACTAA
The DNA here is from genome assembly GCA_002313205.1 of Laupala kohalensis. Classification (NCBI taxonomy): domain Eukaryota; kingdom Metazoa; phylum Arthropoda; class Insecta; order Orthoptera; family Trigonidiidae; genus Laupala; species Laupala kohalensis. The sequence continues at coordinate 208,140 of NNCF01126736.1, read as the reverse complement.
ATATTATAAATAGTAGTAATTCAATTTAAATTTAAAAAATATATATTTTTTAAAATTTAAATGTTTGCATTTTTTAAGTAGTCACACAATATATTAACGATTTTGATTCAAGTTTGGAGAAGTTAAAACAGTGAGTATACTTTGTGTCATTTTATCGCGTTCAAAATCAAGCTGAAATATAATTTTTTTTCGACATGTCAGCAACGAAACTTCCTCGTTTTTAACAATGACTGGGTGCATTGTAACTAAGAATATGAGTTTCGCATTTGCTAGATCTTCGCAAACAAGTAAGAGATCGACGGGAAAACATTATTAAACAAGGAGTATTGGTATATTAATACCATCTTGGAAAGAACTACCAGGATATTGTTGATTTTTTCAGGAAATAATGCTATAGGTAGAGATCTCTACGCTGGATAATTAGTTTTCGTATTTCTGGGTCAAAGAATTGACAGGTTGTAAATTGAGTCCCATAAGCACTCATGCAGGAGGACTCTAGCACTAAACTACCCTGACTTCCTTGCTGCGTCACGAAGTTTGAGGGGCTATTGTGAAAATGATGGTTACAAAAGTATCTTCTTCTCTTACGTTTTTCCTATTTCCTTCTTTCCTCTCGTAGAGCACAAGTAAGCGAAACAGCTTCGGTTTTGCCAAGTTCCTAAAGCTTCATGTGTTTGTTGACGTAAAATGATGAACAGGATTTGATGAGGGTGATTGTGTGATTTCATGCGAGGGGAATAACATGAAGAATGATCATACTCAAACACCACAGCCTTTCATGGATTACGAACCCTCTTCCCAACATTTTGCATCTTCACCACTTTTGTCACCTGGTCGGAATGACGTTAGCTCGCCAAGAATGCATCACATTTTAACTATCTTCCAAAATTTGATGAAATTAAATATAACATGATAACAATAATAAATTTGTTGTAAAAAAAGTTTTTACAAACTGCGTATGACCACGTGGAGGACAATAAAATAATTTAATCTCCGGAAGCAAGTAAGGAACCATCCCATCAATTCCGACCAAGGATCCTAAGACATAGGCGTACGTGACACTTCAGCACACACCTAAGATAAGAATAAAAGTTCGGTATGTGTTATAATATTGACAGAATACCAACAAATTTGTATTTAATAAAACACACAAAAGTTATTTCACAACTACGTATTATTATAAACTCTGAATATTCGGAAAATATTATTTATAAATCGTAACTGTTAAAATACAGGGGTGCCCACAGGGGGGGGGGTGTCGTGACGCAAACTGCGTCATTGCAAACAAAATTTGGGGCGGGGGGTTCGAAAATGCACAATGTCGTATTAATTTTTAAACTTTACGGACATTTTAACATGATAAATAATTTCAATTTATTTTCGAAACTAATAAATAAATCGTAAATAGCCATACCGTGCAGAGATCTAGACTGCTGAATAAGCAGACGCGAGCGTGGGATACGGGTCGAAGGGTCATCTTATGCATCAAAAGACCGAGACTCATCGCCTTCGCGTAAACGAAGAAGCGTCAACAGATACCTTCCTCTTTATCTTGCAATGGAGATTACTCAACAGACAGCCAATCTAGAAAACATTGTTGCACTGAAGATTCATTGCTTTGCTTCTAGTGTATAAGTTTACTGTGCGCGATCAAGGTCGGAGCTGAATTTTGTTTCTCGTCTTTTTCTTTTTTGTTAGGGAACCTGCGTGTTTTTATTATAGTACATTACCCGATTTGTGTTCAATTAATCAATTTTTACTGCGCTGCCAATAGTTTTTTAGTTTCTTGTAAGTCATAAACTATGACTAGTGGATAGAACTTTGCTAAAAATAATTTTATAAATTTTAAGAAGAATGTAATAATCAAAATATCGTAAGTGATGTGCAACGGTAGTGGATCTTGTAAGTCGAAGTCTCAGAAAGCGTGCTGCGTTACTGCGTGCCGTTTGAAGGTAAACACGGAGGTGGAATAAAAACTGTCGTTTCTCGAAATGTACGTTGATATTGGATTCTTTAATATAAATTACGTTTACGAATATTTGCAGTCATGCATACCTGTATTTGTCACAAATTATGCAACATTTTTCTTGAGGATTTTCCTGGCCTAATTTCTTAAATCGAGTGACGAATTGCTAATTGCCTCATTCTCTTTTTTTTATTTTTTACATGTGAAGTAGAATGTCTGAGGTGCTTATCCAGTGAAATAATCCGATGAAACGTAAGAAACCTCGAAATCTGAGTTTAGCGCATATGAATCTTAATATGGGATCAGAGTATGGTCCTTTGAAATTTTAAAAATTCAAACACTATTCTTCTACGCTCCTAATTTTTAGCTGCTGAAATATATTTTTTAACCTAATTATGTATTTTAATCTCATTTCAATTTATCCTTTATAAATGGAATGGATATAGGTGATGAACTTTTTTTAAAAATTTTTGTATACATGGTCTAGAAACAGTATTGTAACCAAAAAAAATATCGTGAGATGTTGAAGGAAATATTCTTTTTTAGTGTTCTTGATACAGATTTTTTTAAATACGACGTCCGCCTGCCTGTCGATTTGTGCGCATTGATTCTAGCTAAACAGATGAGTCAATTTCATTCATATTTCGTATTTAGCGTAGCATTTGTTTGTTGTTGATGTACGAGCTCTGAAATGTTTTTATTTTTGATATTCATGTCATATGCCTTTTATATTCAAGTATATTTTGGAACTTTTATCACAAACTGCTAAAATTATTTATGTTAAGTTTGATATAGTAGTAGGAAAATAATATATCTCAGCCGAATTATTACCTCAATTATTTACCGCATGGATCTCCTTTATGCACTATATCGTGAGAGTTCAAAACTATTCTGTTGTGAAGATGTACCAACCCGAGGGAGGTATCTGCTTTAGAAATCTATAGTCTGTAAAATATCGGAAGGTGGCTGGCTACGTCCCTCCCTGTCACACCTTCGTTCCCAAATGTCTTGACCCAGAGATGCTCTCTGACACATCACCTTTCGCTCACACTACATCCTTACCCTTCGCGGTTAGAATGATTTGCGTACTGGATATTTATTACGCAAACTATTTTTCACCGTGCATGTAAAAGATTAAAAATTTAGTTTTATTTTGAATTATGCGCAAAATTTCAAAAAAATGGTACCTAACAATAGCCATTTTCAAGCAATCACTCTCCCTTTACTTTATACGCAGAAGATTAAACTGCTGTTGTCAACATATCCTAGAAATTATGCAACATATACTTGAAAAAACATTATAGAATGCTTGATAATAATTTTTCTTTGTCACGTTAGTTTGCGTACTATATACATAAGAATCTTGAAAAGTATGTGAGAAAGCATGATGTGTGTGATGTGCACGAGAAAGGTTTCGCACAAGGGTTTTAATGCAGAGTTCGGGTAAATAAGAGGGATAAAGTGGTAAAATATTTCTAAATTTTTGGNAATTTTTTTTTGGGGAGGGTCCTTGCAAATTTGGGGGAGGGGGTCTGGGTCATAGGGTTTGGGGGGATTAGGCACCTCTGTAAAATAACTCTAAATTCGAGATTTATTATTCGAATACACGATGTATGAAGGGGCTTTTTTGTTTCTTTCCATGACAGTATGGCAACATTCGACAAAATACGGGATATACTGCGACGAAGATGCGTAGTGAAATGGAGACACACAAGTTTTTGTGAATCTGAGTTTTCCGGATATTTTACTCCCTAGATGAGAAAATCGCCAGATATTTATTTCAACGTTCTCAAACACCAAAACTTAGGGGTATATCACGGATATTTCTCGTATAACCTGCAGTCGAAAACGCGAAATCTTCGAAAATCGTATGACTAAAACTATAAAAAGATCAAAGTACTATCAATAAATTCCGGTATTGAAATGAAAAATTATTTTATTTTGCGTTATGTTCATTTATCCTCAAAGTTGAGGAAAAATTCATTGATGATTTATTAAATAAATGCAAAATTTTGTTACCTTAAGATGTACAGCGTTTTTGCATCAAAGGGTTTTAAATCATTCTCACATAAAATATCATTTATGGTGTATATTGTTAAAAATAAGTTCATTAAATGAGCTTTAAATTTCATGATATTTTTATGAAATTTAATAAACCACATTTCTTAATCTGGATTTCAGTAACTGTTCATTAGTTTTCATGTACGGTTGAAGAAAACGTTAACTTCAATAAAAGTTCTTAAATTTCAGTGCTTGTATGAGGTCCAGTTATATTCTTAACGTGGATGCATTCAATCTCATCATGATAATTCCACCATCAGTGGTCGTCTGAACAGAAAAAAGAACAAGTTGCTTTTTATTTATTTATGTGCTGATTAGGTAAGAAATTGCACAATGTCCAATACTCCCCCAACAAGCGCTATATTTGCTACTGGAGTCATACAGATGTCTCACTGAAGTTGTTACGGTGTTTATGTTCCGTTGATGACCAGCTGGAAACAAAATTTATAAGTAATAGATACACCAGATTTTTCTACTCGTTTGTTGATTTCGGACCTGGTGTAGTAGATAGCAGACGTAACTGTGAATCCCGGCAAATATATTCTCCAGTTTCTCTCATGAACAGGTGAGTAAATGATGCCCTTTTCCCCAGCCACCCTTCTTTCGCGAATCGAAAAAAAAAGAAAGAATTATACAGGAATTTCGTACAGATTTTGTACAATTTTGTACACGCAATCTGTACACGAATTTTGTACAAGCCACGGTCATTAGTTATTAACTATCGAAAAGGGGGGGGGCTGGAGAAATATTTCGCCAGCCCCCAACACGAATTCAAAAATTGAACACTGCTATCGTATTCTTTATATATTGTACAACAATTAGAAATGTTGTTAAACTATCGTTTATAAAAAATAATGATGAAAATGTCGCCAACCCCCCCCCCCCGCAAGAAAAGAAACGAATTCAAAAATTGGACACAGCTATCGCATTCTTTAAATTTTGTACAACAAATAAAAATGTTGTTTACTTATTGTTTATAACAAATAATAACGAAAATGTCGCCAGCTCCGTCTCCTCCAACACGGATTCGAAATTTAAACAGTGCAAGGTAACTTAGTCTCTGAATTTCATACAATTTTGTACAACAATAGAAAATTATGTTAACCTATTCTTAAAAAATATATTAAGGAAAATATCACCAGCGCTCCTCCCCATGATATTTTGAATAATTATATTTTTTATCGCAGATTCTGAATTACTACAGAGTTCTTATAACTTAATTTAGTTTTTCATGTCGTGGATAATGAATAAACACACTGTCTGTGAAAATATCCAAATAACGTGTTAAAACACGAGTTTCATATAAGTCTAGTTGAAATTAAGATTTAACTAGCAGAATTCTCTTTTAGACTACAAATTAAAATTTTATTTTTGCAATAAAGAAGAAAAGGTTTCCTGACCTTTCTATGTTTCCTTGCATAAAGTCTACAACAAATAATGAAGACGTGCAATACGCCACATAGCTTCCAATACTTCGTTTTTCAGGACATTGGTGATAGCAGAAAAACACGTTGCTTTAGTTTCGTCAGTCGAAATCTGTATACACCCGTAAAACTCACTTTTAGAAGTATTTCAGTTTGAATGACAAATATTACACTATTCTTCTCTGACTCGAACTATACCTATTTAAATATGTTTGAATAATGATAGTTGAATCAGTCCAAGTTCGCAGTTATATTATATGTAAATATCAATTTCCACCATGATCAAACATTTTCAAAAGCAGTCGATACAGATGGTTGGTTACTCAGTCAACAAGGAACCACAGCAAAGAGATTTTTGCAAGTCCTCACATCTCAACCTACTTAATTATTTGTTGGTATGGATCTGTATACGAATATAGAGGCGGTTAAAATTAGACGATTAATCAACTTTCTAATTTAAGTTATTTCGTCAAACTTTCACATCAAATAAATCAATGCTTGAAAAAGTTATAAAGTATTAAAAATAATAAACAAAAATATCAAAATAAACTATTTTTATCGTATTATAAAATAATATCAGGATATCGAGCTACGCTCAGATTTATTCATTATAAGAATAATTAAAATTAAATTTTTAATAAGTGAATTAATGGAAATGTCATAATGAATTTGATAAGTTAATTTTTTTTTTATTTACTGAAATTTATGTTCAAATATATTTAAAAAACATTTTATATTTTCTCTGATTTTTTGCATTATTTTACTAGGTGACAGAGCGACGTTCGCATTTAGTCAATATAAGAATATTTTCATGTAAATTTTTAGTAAAAGGATTCCTATTTTGTCAATGAATTATTATTTCTTATAATACCGATGACTATCCAGGTATCACGGAGCAGCGTCTCCTTCTTTTGCAGTAATTTCAAAAAACTTTCATCAGATAACACTCTTTATATATGGCTTTCTTTTTTCATAATTTACCCATAGCAGCTTTGTTATCACGAGAGTGGAATTGGAAGTCACAATAATGGTAAAAACAATTAACTGTGGTTGAAACTGAAATTTCAGTCAACCAAACCAACTCGAGAAATAATCCTCTTGAATTCATAGCTCCTCTAGGCATATTATCTACTAATCTCTATTTCTTGGACAATAAAATGAAATGACTGATGATGGTTTCAGACTGAACTTTTGAACTACTTTCGGACGGTTCACTACGAGTCCAAATCCGTTGCTCTTGGTTCAAGCTTTCACGTCACTTCTAGGAGGCATTGGTCTCACGCGACGAGACCCAGACGCAAATACGCCGTCAGAACCTTGCACCTCATGAGCAGTGAAACACGATTGCTACGTGCTCTGAGGTACCAGATCTGATGCGGGTTTTCTCGGGATACTCCCATTTCCCTAGCCATTAACCACCACTCATTAACGCCGTTGAATGAGTTTACGTCTCTTTGAACTCGTGGAAATCAGCGTGCGCTAGGGAACTCGGCTGTGCAATACTGCTATGGCGCACTCTCCCAACGCATAGAAACGAAAAGTGAATTACATTTTGAGTACCTTTAGGGGATGTCCGTAAATTACCATTTTAGCACCCCCTCCCTTCCATAATGCACCAGTAACTATAATATTATCCTCTCCCCAGTAATTACGTAACAAACCCTACCTCCGCCCTCCCATTATGAATATTTTGTGTTGCTTTTTGATACAAGGACATCACCATTCTTTTGTTATAGCTCTGTGCTCTCACAGAGGTGGAGTATTTGGATTACAATTCCAAACTTTAAAAAAGCTCCCTACAAAATATGCTTTAAAGCTTAGCGCTACGTAATACCAAGGTAACGCTGTAAAGAGAACCCTCCCGGTCAGGGTACGTTACGTAATTTCTGGTCGATCTCTGAGTATTTTTATTACAGAAACTAATGTACAATTAGCAACTGGGATGGGACAAGAAATCTGGCGGCAGATGGACTTAATATTTCGTACCGAATGTGACATACTAATAAGAACAGGAAATGGTTCAGTCCAAGTAGAGTCAGAAGTATAGAAACATGGTAATTTTAACACATATCTTTTTGAGGTGAAAAAGATAACTAGTGAAATGTGTTAAGTGATATGGGAATATGGAGACTGTGACCCATATACTGTGGGATAACCATTGCTATGGAACTGAATATAGAGGTATTAACGTCACTTGTTTTAATAGATACACAAATTGTTGCGTATTAATTGATCAGGAGCAATCAAGGAATAATGGTTCCGAGAACAGAGACAGAGAGGTGGTACCGTAACATCTTGGCGAAGCATAATAAGAGACATGTAATAAGAAATAGTAATCGAGAAGAAAGTCCTAAAATGATAGCTACAGGGTTAAGGAGGTTCTATTGGTAGAAGATTTAACAGTGAGAAATCTTTAAAATTCAAACCACAAATTCATTTTCATCTCCTAAATGTTGTTACAAAATTTTAGTGCGGTTCATGAACTTCGAAGCCAGTGATCACAAACAAATTTTTCAGTTTTTGCTTTCAATTAACATGGCTTCTTATGGAGATTTGAGACTTTCCGAATATTTTTTATCATAACGGAATAATTAACAACAAGAACTGAATAGATTATCTAGTTATAAGAAAAGGTTTGAAATATTAATCGCTGTCAAAAAATGGACTGAGGTGGTTATTGAATGAAATGTTGATAAATTTATGCCGGAGAAATAAAAAATTACATTGTCTCAACCATCAGCTGTTTGATTTGGCAACCTTGCACGTGTACACGTTCACGAACCGCGCTTG